>JAPYYD010000043.1:0-34786 GCA_028551405.1 Uromys caudimaculatus | reverse complement strand
TCTATCTATCTATCTATCTATCTATCTATCTATCTATCTATCTATCATCTATTGTCTGTATCTATCTATCTATCTATCTATCTATCTATCTATCTATCTATCTATCTATCATTGTTCATCCATCAACTGGAACCCACACTAAGTGAGTTACGATCTGCTTGCAGTTGTTCCACTCACTGCTTATTTATTTTACTCATTTTCTGTGTTTCATCTTTGGTGATTTCTTTCTCTGGGTTTCATGTTCACTATTCTTTTCTTTTTATATTATCTGAGTTGCTGTTGATGTCATCGGTGTGTCTGTCCTCACAGACATTGCAGTTTTCATTCTTTAGAAGTTCTGCTTGGGTTTTAGTATCTTGCATGTCTCTACTTAATATGTTTCATATTTCATCTACATATGGAAAACAATTGTGGTTGTTTCTACTCCAGCCATCAGAATCATTTTGACACCTATTTTCATTGGTTACTTTGTTCCTTATTATAGACCATGTCTTCCCACTTCTTTGGATGGCTAATGGCTTTTTTTTTTTTAACTGGGTAACAGATGATGTGAGTTTTAGTTTGCTGTGACCCAATACTGTACCAGAAGCAACTTAAAAGAGAAAGAGATTTCTTTGGTTTTGTGGTTTGAGGATAAAGCCCATCATGGCAGGGAAAACATGGCAGCACAAGTGTGAGGTATCTCTCATATTGTGTCTGTAGTTAGGAAAGAGAGAGAGAGAGAGAGAGAGAGAGAGAGAGAGAGAGAGAGAGAGAGAGAGAGAGAGAGAGACTAATGTTCTTCTTGGTTCTTCCAGTCCATTTGGTTCAGGGCCCTGGTCTATACAATGGTTCCCCATCCCAGCCTCCAAGTTAACTCCATCTAGAAACTCTCTGATGACATGGCCCAAAGTTTGTTTTATCTTCTTTGCTTGTCTTCTTATCCCTAGATCTTGTCAAGTTGGAAACATTAACCATCATGGTCGACATTGGGTTTCCATAAACATCCTTTAGTTTTGTTTTGGGATGCAGTTAAATGACTCTGAAACTGCTTGAGATTTACCAGACAGGGGCAGGAGCAGTGTTTATCATACAGTTACTTTCCTGGCACTACTGAGGCACTAATCTTTTTGCTTCTCTATGCAATCCTTCACTACCTACATGGATTTTCCTACTGACTGGTAGGGAGGCAAATTATATCAATCCTTGGCATATGTTCATATTTTATATTGGCACTTTATACATGAGTACTAGATCTGTATCACTCCAGCCTCTACCTCCCCATATCCAACACCTCTTGTGTCCCCCTGTATGGGACACTCTTTTAAACTGAGATCCTGTCATGGACTCAGCATTCAATATATATAAATATATATTTAAAATTTCATAACCTTTCTGGTGTTCAAGGTATTATATATTTGTTTTGTGGATGTATTGAGAATCAGAGAATATAAGATTTCTTAAAAATCACCCAGCCATAAGATATCAAGCTAGAATACAAATTCCCATTGTTTTGCTAATTCAAGGGAGTTCACCCTTCTGATTTCAAGCCATGACACCATGGTCTGTAAAGTGTTGGGCTGCATTCATTGCTATCTTGGGAGGCAAGAGGCCTATGGGCCATAGGTTGGACATTCCTGCTCCAACAGTCCTGTCCACAGCCATGGACAGTTTCTTCACATGTATGTGCTGATAAAAAAAAACAGCTTAAGAGTTTAACAGATTTCTCTGCAGTTTTCCACAGTGGTCTCTGTCTCTGTCTCTCTGTCTCTGTTTCTCTGTCTGTCTCTGTCTCTCTGTGTCTCTTTCTGTCTGTCTCTGTCTCTCTGTCTGTCTCTGTCTCTCTGTCTGTCTGTCTCTCTCTCTCTCTCTCTCTCTCTTCTTCCTTTTAGTACTTTGCCCGGAGAACACCAGAAACCTGTTTCTTCCCGATTACTAGCAAAGCTCTTCAACAAATGTAGACTCTGGCTTCTCACAGCTTCCCTTAGTGAAGCCTGGCCTAGCCTGGAAATTCTCTGGGAAGTCAGCTGGCTCAATTACATGGCTCAATTCATTTGAGCTCCATTCTCCACCATGAACCCTGTCCTGTTCTGTCTGTTGTCCAGTGTCTAGAACTGTGATTAATACATCTTGAAAATTTACTTAGTTGCTAGTGTGTGTGTGTGTTTGTGTGTATTCACAGTAGTTGGTAAAATATGGTTTCTTTTATTTCAACTGGATAGCAGTGTAAATACTCTTAAAGTAGGTTACTAGAAATTATATATGATCTTTTGAGACTATATTAATCTGAAGTTATAAGCTTTAAATAGAGAGCACAGAAATTAAATAACAAATGTATTTTTTCTCCAGTTTATTTGGGTAAAAAAAATCCATCAAGATCTTCTAATGACTATCAACAAATTAATTTCAATATGCAAACTAGACTTAGAAGTGAAAATTGGTTCTGAGTCTGTGCCTTCCACTTAATATGCTTTAATATTCATTTACTATACCCAGATCACCTGTTGGTAGATAAGAATTCAGTTTCACTAACCTTTTGCTTTGGCACTCAGTAGATGCACACTGTATAGAAGAAAAAAGATTAGTAAGCCTCACCATACTCTCTAGTAACATTTCCAAGATGAAAGCGAGACTGAAGGTCTAATATGGGTATACTGAGAATGCCACCAAAACCTAATGCAATGAAGCTTAAATATTGTAGTGACTATTGCTGGGTCATAAATAAATTGGTGGAAGATGGAAATATATTAAGTGGCAGAAATAGAAGACAGTAAATGGTGATTTAAATGGAGATTGGGGAAAGGACACCTTGGATGGGAAGACTACTGAATGCATAAGTCCTTGAAACTATGCTTCTAACTTAGAGCAGTGAGCAGATTCCCCTGTTGCTCAGCATTGTAGGTGTAGCTAACCTCACTGCTTCAGAACCCTGACTCATGACCGCCATATCAATACAGGCAATGCTTAGTCATGAGTGATGGAGAAACACATCTTACTTTCTCCACCTTAGGAAAAGTTTGAGAAAAGTCTGGTGTATTGGTGATTTGCAATGGAGAAAGAAAAGATCATGAGCATGGTTTTGCTGGGCAGGAAAGCCAGGCATTCCTTGATTTGGTGATTTGGCAGTGTTCCTTTTCTTTCAGTGCTTCTGCTGTGGAAAGTGTTTTTCATGGCTAGCATGAGATTGCATCCTTAAGCCTTGTGGTAGCCATTAGTGATTAGGGTGGGCCAATGGCTCTAGTTCTCCTACCATACAAGTTGTAAAGGATTGGTTTGAAGAGTCAATAGCATCTACCTGGTTGTTATTGACTATGCTGGGGACTGGCTTTTCTTTGAATTGCTATCAAGAAAGTATAAACCACCCAGAGTGGCTAAGAGAAAGAATGAGGTCGAGAGATCTTTAAATGCAATGACAAAAATTTGAAGAATACTTATACTGTGACTTATACATGATTGATTTTGGTACAGAGGCTAAACATTTTCCTGTTTAAATAATAGATTTCATTGACATTGTTCTCAAAATAACACAGAGAATACTGTATGAAATCTAAGCACATAGGTGCTAGGAAAAAAACATGGACCAACTACAACTGAGGTATTGGCCTTAAAGTGAGTATAAGTTAAATATGCATGCATATATTTAAATTCAACAAAGAAAGAACAATCATTGTATATTTTAATTAAGTTAGAACTGTTCATTTTATAAATGAAATATTCAGAAAGTCATTTTTCACATATCAGAATCCAATATTTGTGGTAAATGTCTGTTATTTTTATGTTTTAAGGTTTGATAAGGCTTATTATAAAGACTTTATTCATCATTATGAGAATCATAAGTATTTTCACGTTCTCAATGAATTGCTGAAAATAAAGTAGTATTTTCTTTTAAAAATCTAGTTTAATAACATCTTAATTTAAATATCTGCATAACATACAAAGTCCCAAATTTGTCATGCACTTTAAAAAAAAAAAAAAAAACCAAAGTGTTCGAACAATGTCACTGTTGTATCCTCAGATTGCTGCCATGGTCACATACATATAAGCTGGTGCTGATCCAGCTCAGTGATAGGGACTGGAACCTGGCGAACTGCTCCAGCAGCTGCTACTATGATGACCTGATTCCGCATATCATGAGGAGGTAAAGCACTGTGTGCAGGCATTGAGAGATACCAGCTGTAAATTTGTCACCAGATCTTCTGGACAGTGCTGAGTGCCATTGATCAGGTATAGTTGTCATTGGTGAAGACTTGGCATGGCAGTGATCAGTACTATTGGGTCTGACTGGCTTTAATAAGACAAAACTTGCCGCCAAGCAAGATGAGACATAGGTAAAGATCTGAAGACACTCATGACTTTCCCCCACTTTGATGGAGTCTGATCATTGTGTCGTCAGCAACATCAGTAAGGATCACAGATATGCAGGCCTCACTAAGAATCTGCTACTGTCCTGTGAGAGTCTGAAGGACACTACTCTCAGAGCACTGTCCTTCTGGAGTGAAGAAATTGACTCCCAGATCAAGGAAGGGACTTGAGCCCTGATTGTAACTCATGGCAACAGCCTTATAGGCATTGTCAAACATCTAGAATAGGGGTTTGTAACCTTCCTAAGGGAAGTGCTGTGACCTTCATGCACTTTTCTCATGTTATGTTGACCCACAACCTTAAAATTATTTTTCTTACTACTTCATAACTGCAATTTTGCTACTGTTATGAATCATAATGTAAATATTTTGGAGATAGAGATTTGCCAAAGGGATCATGACCCACAGGTTAAGAACCACGATATAGAGGGTCTCCCAGAAGTGGCCATAATGGATCTGAATCTGGCAGCAGTGTTCTCACTGTCTATGAACTGGACTAGAATGTGAAGTCCGTCAATTCTATGCAGTTCCATGGAGATAAAGAGCCCATGTACAAACCCATTGAAGTTGTGACTATTCAGGGCCAAGTCAAGAAATGATGGTGAACAGACAGACTCCTACCCCAAGAACAGCTCCTTTGCCTGTTCACACCCCCTGCATCCTCCCTGCCTGTTCACGCCCCCTGCATCCTTTCCCAAACCAGTAACACTGACCACACCTTTAGGTTCTCAAGTTTCAGCTGCAAAGGGGACCAGTGGCTCCCATGTTTATTAGCTTTTTCCCCTTGCACCTACTCCCTTCATAAAGCATAGTCAGAATAGCACCTCTCAGGTATAGGGTCTTAGTCCAAGCCCAGGAAAGGCTTCTTTGATTACAGAAAATTATAGCTTCTCTTAGTGATTTGTTTACTAAGAGCCTGCTGGGGAAAGGGCACGGAGAAATCAGGTTGTAGTATGGGCAATGGCGAGAAGCTGGAGCAGTTTTATCCCTAGAGCCTGCCCTGTGCTCTTCTGCAGTTGGATGACTGAGGGCTGTGGCTGTTCCAGGAGAGGATAAATACAACTTGTATGGCAATTTGAAGAAAACAATTTCCTCACTGGTCATAGAGGTGGAAGTCCCAGAAGGCTGGGATCAATTCCGAATTAAGTTTATGTTTGAGATTTACTATGATAAATTATATAATGTATCAGTACACAAAAACCCTCTGAGGTTTCCAGTGGTGGCTGAAATAGTCCCACACATGGTCACCAGAAAATAAACTTTTCCTTACACCAAACAGGATAAATTTACCTCCTAGTATATATCTTATGATCCCTCTGCTTTGTTTTACAGCAGCAAAATGCCCTTGGTAATGTTCAAGTGAGTCTTTTACGATCTCATGAGTCAAATTCCAGTTGCTTGGACCCACTGTTGGCTGACTCCACACTCATTTTGAGCCTAACTGTACTAATGTCTTTTTTCAAGATCAGTATAGTAACAAGGTTATGTTCAATATTAAAACAAAACAACACAAAAACCAATTGCTCTAAAAAGGTTACTGTTCTGTGTTACTTTGCTCAGCAAAACTTATTGGATGTACTTAGAACTAATTGGCTCAGAGATATAAGCATCACCTACAAAATACGCCATGTAAGCCTGTGACCTTGGTATCAAGAGGTTAATAAGCTCTGTCGGATTGCACTGAAACTCTCCTAAGTATGGAATGGTTTAATTATTCCTTCAGATCTTGTTTTAGGAAGATATATGGCTAGCAACTTGAAAGAAATTAAGATAAGTTTGAATCCCAAGATACTCAAATTATATTTCCAGATCTTTTAGATATTAGGCTCCTATCTCACTCAGTCTGGGAAGAACATGGCAAAACTAGTGAGGGCCGTGCTACTTTAGAACCTTGGATTTCTCTAAAGCAATCTCTTATTATTAAAAATAACTTGAGTATCTTCTCTGAGATAATAAGAGAATAATAAGCCTCACCTAGTCAATATGCTCTTGGAACACACTGTCTAGTAGTCTCTATGTGATTTATCAATAAGCAGCAACTGCCCGTGATTTCAGATGAGCACTAGATTTGTATTATTAGGGGGCATAGAAAGGGAGTACTCGAAAATTATGAAGAAGCTTATTCAGACCTAAGAGTGATAGTTCTGACAGTCAGAAGCTGGTTAAGGCATTTCCTGTTAGATCAAGAACAATGAGATACCCACTGTCATCCTCATTTGAAACACTGAGAAATTTCAAGCAAATGACACACAACAAGAAAAACAAACCTGGCAGTCTAGACGGTGTCACATGAGAGGACCTCTGATGGGCTGCTGCTGATTGCCACTGCATACCTATAAAATACAAGTGTCTGTTTCAACGTTATTATTAAAGCTAGCAGAATTTATTAAATTGTTGGAGTATCACAACACTCTTCCGAATCAATAGATTTGCCATCTGCTAACAATAACTACTAAAAATTGAAATGAAAAACAAATAACAGCTCTTTCACAGTGGCTCAGAAACCATAAACTACTGGGAATGGATCTAATAAGAAAAAGAAAATATTCATAAAAAGAAATACTGTGGAACCACATCATATGCTCAGTTGCCATGTAAAATTTAATTCAATGCTGCACACGTCTGTCTGTCTGTCTGTTTCTCTCTCTCTCTCTCTCTCTCTCTCTCTCTCTATATATATATATATATATACACATATATGTATATATGTACATGTATATGTGTGTATATATGTACATGTATATGTGTGTATGTATGTATATGTGTATGTGTATGTGTACATGTATGTATATGTACAATGTGCGTATGTGTGTGTATATGTATATGTATGTATACATATATGGTAGCATTCTCACCAAATTAATTCCTTCACTGGGTACTCACTGCAGACAGTATTTTAAGTGCTACAGGAATAAGTGGTTGTCTAGTTTCTTGTTAAGGTATTACACCTGGATGTTATTCTTCAAGGTGGTTTAGATTTTGCAGGATAATTTTACCTATATGCAATTGTGACTCAGAATGCTGGTTTTGGAAGCCAACCTCTGGGTAAAGTGAAATTCTACTGTGGCATGAAATTTTTCTGAAGGAGTCAAGGTGGGGTAGGGTGATGGAGTCTGATGCTTTTAACTGCTTAGATTGTTTTTATGAAAATAAAATGGGTGATAGACGGAGGAGAAGCAGGAAACTGTCAAACTCTGCTCCCTCCCCTTCCCACTCTCATTACTGGAAGCATCCTGAGGCAGGATGCTCAGGCTTGCCAGACAGCTGCCTCTCTTTTATTGCTCTTCTCCCAGGCTAATTGAGTTACAGAATCACCATTATTAAGACAGCATGCCTGCCTTTAGACCTCAGAACCACTGAAGCTCTCTGGAAACAAGATTTCAGGTGGTAAAGGTGGGGTGTGCCAACGTCCTCGGATGGCTACATGTATCCTATTAGAAGCCACACTTGGACTCCATTGCTAGTAGTGTTTTTGTATGTGACTGCTGGGAACAGTCATGTGAGGTGAGATTCAGAAGGTTACAAGGATAGGAGAAAAGGAGGGAACTCCTTGGACAAAATGTGCAGGTGAGGGCGACACTTCTGAGACAACACTTCCCTGCCCTATTTCTTCTGGGCTGTGTTTGCATGGTGTGTGGGAAGAGATTATTTCTGGATACCTCGAGTCTATTTCTCTGTCTTGGGAAAAACCTCCAAATTATGTCAGCCAAGCCCCACATATGCCCTGGGGGATACTCCCACTACAGGGGAGAAGGTAACCTGGCTAACAGCGAGGAAACGATAAAGGCAGATGACAGGGTTGGTTCCCAGGTGGGGACAGTCACAATGCCATCACATTCACAGTGCCCACTGTCCTTTCTGTTTGGTTGTCTTTGGCTGGACAAGCTGGCGCTCAGTGTGACAGTTGTCAGGAGAAGCTTTAAAAAGAACTAACGGAAATCATTTGGCCTGTCAGCTATCAATAGATGCTGAAGTTGCTATACATGATGATACGGCATGCTATAACGATACTTCTAAGGCCCAGAAGTAGAAACAGAGAAGAAGCCATGAAAAGCTGTGATGACAGCCTTGTTGGCATCACTCAGCAGTGAATAACTTACCAAGTGGCCTGTGCTTCACTATCACCAGTTCAAAACCTGTTCAGCATGGCCACTGTCTTCACGGAGCCTGAAATTGGTAGGGCAAGCTTTAGGCTAAGCGTTTCCAAAGCCTAGAAAATGTCTGTGGGGGAAGGAACAGAGCTTGCCAGGACACAAACAGAGTGGCTCATGCCAGTGTGGGATCCAAGAGGAACCTCTTCCAGATGCTGCCTTAAGAGGCACTAGCTACGTCAGCCCGGTAAGGAAGGTCATGCAGGGCCCTGTAGAAGGGCCCATCATTCTACCAGGGCATCATTAGGCACGGACAGAAACTCAACAATTAATTTATTTCTGGGAAATTGTCCAGGTCCTTCAGAGGTCGAGAGAGCTGCTTTCATTTTAACAGATGAAAACCCTTGCATGCCCTTAAGTTTCCTTGTCTTTTGGCTTCTGTTTATTTAGGGATGTCTTGGCAATACCCATCTATTTATTTCTTTGATAGAGAATAAGGATTTAAAACTGTTGATAAGTATAAAAGAACTAAAATGTGTTTTGCCACTGGAAATTTTCCTTTCATTTGACTTTTTTTGTTTTGTTCGCACTTGCCTTTCCTCTGTTTCTCTTTTGTTGGTTTTCAAATCTGTGTTTTGCCCATCAGAGCTCCCCCAGCTTATATATCATTGAAAACATTTGTGTTGTTAATATTTTGTTACATTCTAAAATAATTTTTCAAAAGATTGACCAAGTTAAAATTAATTAATATTAATGCAAAACCCTTAAGAAAACTATACATTAAAATTTGAGATAAACATAGGATTATAATTCTGTTTGGTTCCCACTGCCTCAGTTGACTGCTTGGTTTATTTTATTAGTTTTAAAATTCAACAGTGAACTATGGGAGCAGGGCTAGTAGCTAAACTAGTGTTATAGCAAACCTATTGTAATCTAACTGTGCATCAGAATAGTCAGAATTTAATAATGCTTTTTCAAAATATGATTAAAATATTCTTGAAAAGTTAAAAATGTTGAACGTAGAAGGATGCTCAGGGGATAAGAACACTTGCTATGCAAGCATGAGGGCCTGGATTAAATTTGCAAAACCCACTTACAATCATCTGGGCAAAGCTGTGTGCCCTGCAACCCCAGGACTGGGGCCAGAGACAGGGGGACCCAAGCAACTCAACCACCAATCAGCATAGCTGAAACTGTAAGCTTCAGAGAGAGGGGGAGGATCAGGGGGAGGGAGGGAGGGAGGGAGGGAGGGAGGGAGGGAGAGAGAGAGAGAGAGAGAGAGAGAGAGAGAGAGAGAGAGAGAGAGAAAGACTTGTGTCTAGAGAATAAGGCATGGGGCAACAGAGGGAGACACTAAACCTCCTCTTCTGGTCTCCACATACATACACACTGGCGTACATAACACACACACACACACACACACACACACACACACACACACACACACACACACACCACGCACATTCATCATACACATTCACCATCCACACTGATAATAACAATAATTTTATAATGTATGTGTTTACTTTTATTTGCTATCTACTTTTGCTCTTTCCAGTGATTTTTAGAATCTGACTTGTAGTTTTAGTGTTGTTGTGTTTTAACTTAAGCCCTGGGGTTCATGTGTGGAAACTGGACCACAACCTGTAAGACCAACAGTGGTCTTCTGATGGAAAGTCTTAGAATTCAGTAATTGCTCAGTCCATGAAGCTGGAAGTCTCTGATCATCTTCAGTGTATGCTGGAATACTGAAGAAGTTTCATGCATCAATGTCAGTGGAGAAATGACCTTGTCAGCAAGAGTGGGGGCAAGCAGGCAGGAAGAGCAAGCTTCCTTCTTCCATGTCCTTTATATAGGCTGCCACGTGAAGGTGTGGCCTGGATTAATGGTAGATCTTCCCAAATCAAAAATATTTGGATTAAAAATGTGTCTTCCCACTTGAAATGATTCAATAAAGAAAGATTCTCTCACAGCTGTATGCAGCTGCTTGAGCTTTAGTTAATTCCAGATGTAGCCTAGTTGACAGCCAAGAAAAGCCATCACTGTTGACATCATTAAGCTTCAAAACACAATAATTGTTCACCTTCATCATGTTTTGCTAGTTTCATTGTCCAGGTCTCCTATTTTTTCTCATTAGTTCTATATTCATCACCTTTCATTGTTTATAATTGTTGTCACTTGAATACTTGAATAAAAAAAATTTCCCTAGTGGTTTTATTTTTTTTTTCTCAGAAAATAGATGTAAACCATACATTTTCAATCTAGTCTTTGAATGTCCTAAAGTGTCCTACTTTTCATATCTTACATAACCAGCTGTCAGTCACAAAATTGGAAGATGAAATTACCATTTCACTTTGTGAACATACCCCACCATTTATTTTGACTTAGCCCGACACCCTTCTGGTCTCCTTGTCATCTATGCAGAAATTTGAGAATGTCTACACTAAAATGTGGGATCTGCATTCCTGTCCAGTGCATCTTAGATTGACTCCAGTTTATTCTCACCTATCTTCCTACTTGTTGATAATAGAACCTATCTACTTAAATGGGGACTTCAAGATCTCTAATCACTTGACTATAGTAGGCATTACAGCTGCTGTCCCCACCCCGCCCCTGCATTCGTCTCCCATGCCTGAAATTTCTGGGCTGATGGCTCCCAGACATTCAGGGCTGATCACCTGACTCAGGCTGGGCCCATCTCTCTCCTATTCCAGCATTTTCTTTTTAACCAGAACTAAGAGAAACAAGTCAGTCCTCCTGAATAGAGGAAGAGAGACAGACAGCTTTGCACTTGTAACTGGCTCTGTTTTCTACCATGGTGACTGTGTCTATCTACATTAGAAATTGTGAAGAAGGGGAGAAGACAGTAGCTGGTTTGTTTTGTCAGTTTGCTTGAATTAAGAGAGGCCACATGGCCAAGAGTATATGGGCAGCACAAACTGTACTGAAAGTGCTTAGGGGAAAGAAAAGAGAACCCAGAACTGGGTAGGTGAGAAGGGAGAGGTGGATCTGGGTAGATGGAGTAAGACAGCCAATATGATCAAGATCCATTGTGAGATTATCAAAGAACTAATAAAAAGAGGGGACGAAAGCCACGCCTTCAAAAGCAGAAAGGGAGGAAGAAAGGGAGGCAGAAGAAAATGCCTAGGAGATTAACACCGCACACTTGTGCTGTGCGAGAACTTGCCCAGACCCTTAGGTTATGTCCAGTGTATTGGTTCTAACTAATAGAGATTTAAGCATTGACAGACTTCAAGTGTGACTGCACATTTGGTGCAGTTGGTAGAACTGTAGAAGAGCTGTAGACCTGTCTAGAAGAAGTAGCCCACTAGGGGCATTTCTGTGGGTTTAGATTCTGTCCTGGTCCCTTGCTATGACTACTTCCCTTTGATTCTTGTCCATGGTCATGTGACAGAAGTCTTTGCCTCATGCTCTGTTGCCATGATGCTCTGCCTGGGCATATGAAACCAACAAACAAATCCTTTTTTCTTCTAAGCTGTTTTTACAATGGGTATTTTTGTCTTTGCTATGCACAAGTAACTAATACAGATGACGTTTGAAAACTGGTTCCTGATGTTTCTCTTTCAAGTCAAGGGGAGGGTCAAATTTTCATTTTAAATGAATAAACTGATAATAGCATGGACATACTGAAAGAAAAATGGAGGGAACATAGTCTGGAGGATATGCTTACGGTTCCCACTAGAGGTGGCTCAAGTTCCCTTCTGAGGCTGTATTTACAGGAATGGGTTAAAAACCTAAGTAGGAGTTGAAACCTCTGGGTTCAGAGCTGGAGTGAAGAGAGCAGGTGTGCCTCACAAGGAGCTGGGTCCACTGGAGAGTATAATTAGAACCACAAGATAAGAGCAATGTGGACGAGGAATTCAGTTCATGTAAGGGAGCACAGCACTATATAAAGACCGTTTACGGATTCTCATCAGTTTGGTAATGCGTATCTACTGCTAAGGATTACAAAGGTGGCTTTTGAGGGTAGCGACAATGCTCTATCATTGAAGCTTGAGACCTGTCCATTGTATAAAAAATAATTAAGCAGTAGGCATATGCTTTTGGCAGGAAGGAAGAAAGGATAAAAGACCTAGGGGGTGACTAGGATGGTTACTACTCTGGATGCTCTAAATGTGAAGTGTCTTTCTAAGTCTTCTGGTCCTCAAAGTCTGGTTTCCAGAAAACCATCAGCAGTTAGACAAACATATAGTTGAGTTCCATCTCAGGTGTTGAATCAAGAATCCTGAGGGCAGGACCCAGCAGGCTCCCAGATAATTCTAACATATGTTAGCATTTGTGGACCACTGCCATAAGAGAGCAAGATAGGTATGTTAGTATGAACATGAAATGAGAACTGAGCAAGAGGTTCAGGTTTATGACCCTCGTCATTTAGTTGAAGTGGTCCTTGAAGCCAGGAGCATAAATCATCTCCCTCATGAACAATATATTGAGACTAATAAAAGGTTACGTCATGGGGTCAGCTGAGGGGCCCACTGGTAGACACCTTAAACAAAAAAAACAATGCATGTGTTGACAATGAAGTTTTATTTTCCAAAAGAGTGCAGTTCTGTCACTTGTGGTATCGAGGATAGAACTGGAGACCATCATGCAAAGCAAGGTGAGGTCGTCCTGAAAAGACAAACAGAGCATGTTCTTACATGTAGTGAAGCATACATGCTGATCTTCGTGGTCACTAGGGGATGGCTGAGGCTGAGTAAGAAGTTCCAGGGTCAGTTGCGCACGAGGAGTGAGCCTGATGTCACACACACACACACACACACACACACACACACACACACACACAGCGAGGTGACTGGAGTTTCAGCTATACTCCCAATGAGAAAGAAAAAAGAAATCGAAGCTTCCTAAGGCAAAGACATGGTAAGTATTCAACAGAGAGGAAGTGCTCACTTTCTGTGGTTGTCGTGAACATGGTGCTGTGTACACTGAATTTTGTATCATGTGTAATGAATGTCCATCCAGTCATCACCTTGCACTGTATAAAGATCTACAAATAGTGCCAATTTGAAAGTTTTCTGGAGGAATTTTGATAAGTAAGCATATCTTATTTCAAATCTGAAGTAAGTATAAGAAAATGTCTGGACTGTCTCATTTAAGTGATGGACACTTGTTTTCAGCTAGATTACTCTATGTACAATTACAGTATTTTATAAGAAAAATTATTTGAAATAAACTTTTAGGTCTGGCAAGATGTCTCAGTGGGTAAAGGAGCTTGCTGCGAAGTCCAGTGACCCAAATTCTATTGTCAAAACCTGCATGGTGGATAGAACTGAACCCCCGGGCTACTTCTAAGCTCCACATGTTCAGCAATACATGTCCACCTCCCCCATAAGAAAGAAAGTAAGTAGCCATTTAATGAAATACCATTGAAATAAAGTTTTTAAAAGAAAGGGCAATCATGGTTTTGGAATCGTGTCACAGTATCAGGCACAGGTAGCAATGAAGGACAGTCCCCAGAGAGAACAGTGGGCTTCACACATAGCTGCTGTACTAGGAAGTCTCAATATTGCAACATAAGCAAGACCCGAGGAATGACAACAGCAATAGACATGCCAGTGTGGATGGGGAGGCTCACACAAATCCCTTGCCTAGATTTATACCGAGAGGCCTTAATGGCTAGGAAAAGAGGGAGAGCCAGTCTACTTCAGGGATGAGCCCCACGATACGTGATCCAGTCCCAGCTGCTCAAACCTCAACACATACAATACTAACCGGACTCAGAAAGTTCTGTCTATGTATCTATCCCCCCCCACACCCGTGTGTGTGTGTGTGTGTGTGTGTGTGTGTGTGTGTGTGTTACAATAGCAAAGAAAAAAGAGGCCACGAATTTGAGAGTGGATGGGGACATGTGCTAAGAGTTGGAGGGAAGGGGAAAATTACATTAATACAGTTAGTTCTCCCATATGAAATTCTCAAAAAATAAATAAATAAATAAATAAAATACAAAAGGTGTTGAATTTGAACCTTCTTCGAAGCAGGCAAATAAATGAGATTTTTGTTTCCTTCCTTTGCTTATACAGACCTCCTCTTTCTATCAAATGTGAACATATTTTGACTTTTGTAAATAAAGAGAGAAAGCAATAAAATTGTTTAGAAAAGATAAAAGATATCTCACGACCGTGAAACGATGCAAACCAGACGTGAAGGAAATGCGCTTTTGAGATGAAAAGCTCCATTGTGAGGCTGTAAACTGTAATGGGGCTGGGAAATTGGGTACTTCAGAAAAGCGAAGTCGCTCCCTGGAAGATGAGTTCGGTAAACTCACAGAACGTAGAAACAAAGAGCAAGGAGGGCAGAAAGCGAGCAGACACAAGGTGTGTGTGACACCTCCACCCAGGGAGAGCAGGGCAGGGTGGCCCCTAGGACTGCTTCCCCCTTTCTGGCTCAGTAGCTGCAGATACTGACTGAACATCCCATGAACCTGGTCAGTCATGCTGCTTACAATTCAATGGGGGCTCAGCACTGTCCCTCAGTGAACACTAACCTGCTGGCTGCAGGTCCCTGCCCACTCTCCCAAGCACTCTGCTCTTTATCTCAAGGTGATTGGTAATAGGGCAGCCTCCACCAACAGCTCTCCACTCTGTCCTTCAGGTCTCAGTATAAGTGCAACTTCAAGCTCAGGAGTGCTCTGTTCTCCCTGTCCTCAAAGCTCATGCCATCTTAAACGCCTTTAATTGACTGTGCAGTTTCTACCACAAGGTGAACTTAGTGTGACTAGGACAATGCCTATTCCCTTGCTTTATTAAATACAATACAGTCCCTGGCACACAGTAGTTACTCAATAAATTAGCCACAGCTGCACACATGACTTCCTGGATATGTAGTTTATTAAAACATTTAATTTTACTTGCTGTTTATGAGTGTTTCACCTGCATGTGTGCCACACAAATGCTTGGTGCCCATAGAAGCCAGAAGAGGGTGTCAGATCCCATAAAACTGAAACTATGGATGTTTGTGAGCCACCACATGTGTGCTGGGAATCAAACCCAGGTCCTCTGGAAGATCAACTAATGCTTTTAACCACTGAACCATTTCCCCCCATTTAATAAAGACCTATTGATTTATGTGCATGAATGAACACACTACCTGCTTCCGTGTCTGTGCACCAGTGTGTGCAGTGCCCACAGCGACCAAAAGAGGGTGTCAGGTTCCCTGGAACTGGAGTTATGGAGCCTTGAGGGCCACCAGTAGGTGCTGGGAGATGAACTCTGGGTCCTTTGGAGAAGCAGCCAGCACTGCTAATCTCTGAGCCATCACTCCAGCCCTATTTTATTTTCACCATTAGGTTTGTGTGTGGTGTTTTCGTGAATGCAGGCATGAGTGTGCCAGTTTGTCAGGCACACTGATGGGACAGTTCAGGAGACAACTTGTCAGAGTGCTCTTCTTCTACCAGGAGAATTGAGTATCAAACGCAGGTTGTCTGGCATGCATGGTGAGCACCTGAACTGGCTGAGCTGTTCTTCATGGCTCTTTTAAAGGAAGGTGGAAGATGGATTCCCCACATCTGTGTTAACACCCCCACGGTCCACAGGCCCTACCAGATGTGAGTGTTTAATTGCAGCTCCTCCTATTGCATAAATTAATTTCTGGAAGTCAGCTAACTGAATTTTAGAAGCTGTCCTGTCCATTTGGAGTTTCTGAGTGAGTGTTCCAGATGGTCTGAGGAATGAAGCAACTTGAAAACTGCCTAGTATCATCTCAGTGAGTAGTGTGTACGTGATAGCCTCTCCTCCAGCTAGCAGCAGCAGCAGCAAGCTTTTAATCATGTTGCTTCCACTCCATCATTTAAACCATTACTACTCAAATTGTAGGTGTCTTAGAGAGGCCTCTGGATTTAATGGCTAGTTAATAGATATGTTTTCTTGTGTAATCACAGATCAACACTTCCTAATTTTTACTTACCATTTCTTATAAATAAATAAATAAATAATCTAATTATTTAATTACTGACCATCTCTTATCACCAGATGGAGATTTTTTCCCACAATACAGGTTCACTCCTGACCTAAGAGAGAGAGAGAGATTAACCAATTCCCCAGGGAATAATTGACATTGTGCTGTTTCAAAATGTCTCCAAAATGTTCTTTGCCCCTTTTATTTTATATTGTTTGTCTCAGTCATCTATTGTTGTTATAAAATTTTCTCCTTTCCCCTAACAGAGCATACAACAATAAATGTTTGTTCCACCACAGCTTCTGTAGGGTCAGGATGCAGATCAGCTGTACTGGTGTAGAGCAGCTCATCTGGATCCTTTCGCTGAGGGGGCTTCATAAGAGTGTGATGACTTCAAGACTGGGCTAATGTACATAAATTAAATATATAAACACACACACACACACACACACACACACACACGCAGAAATGGACAAGTTGATCAGTTGGTGAGAACAGCGATCTAAGATAGGACCCAGAGAAAGCGGGAACCCTGTACATGGACATTTGATATATGGAAGAGGACCATTTGGAAGTTTTTACAAGCAGATTACTCAGTGTAATGGGATTATTTTTCCATATGGAGACAAATGAAGGTGAATTCTACTTTACACTATGTACAAAGAACATCACTGAACAATAAGACCTTAGAAGAAAATATCTAAGTTAAAATACTTTTTTATCTCTAGTTAGAAAAAGTTTTTTTTTTTAACATGCAGAAAAATATAAGATTTAAATTAAAATAAAGGGATTTAAATCAAGGCAGTCAATTTTAAATGAAAGTTTTAAAAAAGCCCAGAGGGCTATTATACCTAATCATGTCAACTGTAGCATGACAATTACTAGAATATTACACTGTAGTGAAAAGGAAGTGTGTGTTAGAAGCATTAATGGAACATGTAAGAATTATACAGTGTGTTTCAGGAAATGAGTTTTTCTGTATTTTCAAGTTCGGATAGGCACGGTCCTCTTTGAGATTCCAGGGTGATAATAAATCAACATTCCCAGGAATCCTTAGAAGTTTCAAAGCTGTGGTTATTTTAAAAATACTTCTAGCAATCTTCACACTCCATTATTTGGATAGCTAAAGTTCATGTTTAAAGAATAAGATGCATTAGGTTGAGGAGTGCTTGCAAAAACTACAGCCTACGGAAATCAATAGCCAAACAATGAAAAACATAATTTAAAATTCAGGTCTCCTAATACATTAACATGTTCTCCTGCAATCACATGTAACCACTGCCCACTGAGGAATTATTTTGTATTAAGACTGTGTGAGCAGTCAGAGGACTATATATGAACTACGTGTGAGCTCTTAGAGTAGGGAGGGAGGGAGTGCTGAGCAGATGTGTATTGCTTGCTATAGGTATAGCCATGTCAAGGAGCCCAGTGTCTCAGACCCATGGGAGTGGTAAATCATTTCTCCCTGGGGCAAGGCCTATAAGGATGGCAGTGTCTTCCTCACATGCAGATGTTGACAGTGTGCAGAAACTGTCCACTGTAACTTTCTTCCTCCAGATGTTTACAGTGAAGACTGCTCCCCTACAGAGCCTGTGCCTACTGTGACTAGCCAAGCCTGCCTCCCACCTAGCTGTATGCAATAACTCTGCTTCCCCATTCAATTGTGTATGATACACAGTGCTTCCAGGATACTGAGGCTTCTCTCTCCTCCCTCACTGCCCCAAGCAAGTCATTCTGGAGCTGTGCAGAAAGCCCCAGGATGCACTTTATCTTGGGAAACAATTCACTGGCGTCTCCACTGCCCAGAGCACACAGGCACACTGATACCTGGTGGAGGCTGAGGAGGCTGACGCTGAGACTTCTTTCTGGGAGGTTGCTGTCCAGTTTCCTTCGTTGGTCCAGATCCTCTGCTCGGTTTTCCAGCTCTTCCTTTACTGGCCTTCCACCCTATGTCAGGAGTTTGCTTCAAGCAGGCACCAGGCCTAGTTTTGTTGGTAAACTTTGTTCTTTAAGAACTAATTATGGGCACAGATTATAATATTTCTTCCTTTTCTAATTCTCACACTGACTTTTCTTAGAATTTAGGGAAAAACAAAAACAAAAACAAAACAACTCCCCCTCCCCCCCAAAAAAAACAACAAAAAATCAAACAGTGTAAAAATTCCCAAGAAACACAGAGCGATGGAAATCCTGCTTGGACACAGCCCTAAAAGTGACAGGCAGTAGGAAGGCACTTGTATAAATCTCTTAAGTGGGAAAATAAATCAATGGAGATGTGTTGTGGCAATGGCCACTTAGTGGATGACCAGCAGCAGAACCAGAAAGCCACAAGTGGGTGGGAGCTGGTGACTGCATTCTGGCTTTTCACCTGGTGACAGGACTCAAGGGTTTCTGGTGCTCCTGGGCACAATCATACACGGTATCGGAAAGATGCTTCAGGAGACAGAGCAGCAAACACTCAAGAAGAGAACACAGAGACTGTTTACTTTGCTGTGGGTTTGACACAGGAGAGGAAGGGAAGCAGTTCCTCTCTATTAAAGATGTCACCTTGTCCCCCAACACACACATATCTGTATTTGGTTGGAGGGTCTTTCCTGTCTTCAGCCTCAGTCTGTCCTCATTCCTTGGTCGTGCATCTTAGGTGGAGGTTGCAGTCTCTGGGGGATTTTGCAGACAGCTGCCTGGAAGCTGGTTAGAATTACTGTTCTGGTAACCAAATCTCAGACCTACCAATCAACACTGAGGAAGGACTCAGCAGGGTCTGCTTTTAACTAGCCCTCCGAGGAGTCTGTTGGAAACAGTTTGAGAACTATTTTTTTTTTTTTATCACAGCTAAAATGATAAAATTCTAAACTATTCCAAATTAGTCCTTCTTGTTTATTGTGTCTGTCTGTGCACTGTGACTTTGAACTGTGCACTTGAACCACAGGTCTTTTATAATTTAAAAAAAATATTTTTAAAAATAAAATTTCAAGAATTATATTTTATGATTTTTTTTAAAACTTATAAAAGAAAGCATTTATTTGGGCTTACAGTTCCCGAGGGTTAGAGTCCATGATGGCAGAGCAAAGGCATGGCCACAGGAATAGCTGAGCACCTATCTTCCTCTTTTTTTTTAATTATTTATTTTTTTATACTTTATTTACATTTCCAATGTTTCCCCCTTTCCAGGTCTCTTCTTTGGAAACCCCCTATCCCCTCTTCCTCTCCCATCTCTATGAGGGAATTCCACCTCCCACCCACCGGCCCACCCACTCCCGTTTCCCCACCTTGACATTCCCCTTTACTGGGGCCTCTAACACCCTCAAGCCCAAGGGCCTCTCCTCCCCCTGATGGCCAACAAGGCCCTCCTCTGCCACATATGTGATCTGAACCATGGGTCCCTCGATGTGTATTCTTTGGTTGGTGGTCCAGGAGGGCCGGGGGTGGGATGGTCAGGCCAGTTACACTGTTGCTCCCTCCATGGGACTGCAAACTCCCTCCACTCCTTCAGTCCCTTCTCCCACTCCTCCATCTGGGACCTCACTCTCAGTCCAGTGGTTACTGTAAAGTGAAACTTGGGTATGAGAACTATGGTTTTACAGGTTGAAGCTTAAGACCTCAAGTAACCAAATTTGGACAGTCACTATAACTGTAAAGAGATTCAACCTAAAGCAAATACAAAGGGCCTGCCCTATAGAGTGGGCAGTGTTTCAGGCAGGGAACTATCACCATGTGCCTGTGGTAATTCCAGCCTTCCTTAAGAGTTACAAGTCTGCTCCCAAACATGAGGAATGAAATCATTCTGAGTGCATTCTTTGCTGCAGTCAAATGATGCAAAGTGTGTGTCACTGATTGAATTCAGATGGGAGCCTGAAGATGGCTCACCAGAACCCACATGGAGGACAACTGGGCAAGGATCTGAAATCCTAACTCTCCTACATCAAGATGGAGATACAGCCAGGAGACTCTGAAACTCAACCTCCATATGTACACGTATGTACATATGTAGACATGTGCATGTCTGCCGGGGCAGATGCATATATACACACTAACATTTTTAAAGGAAAAAAATCCAAATGATTTTTTTCTTTCCCCCTTTTGCCTTCATGTAAGAAATACAGTTTAAGCATTTCTCAGGCTTCTCTCATGTAGAGCAAACACTTCGTCATAGCAAAGTATTCAGAAAATTGTAGGTACATTCCTTATTGCCTTGAGTCTTCTATTTAAATCCGATGAGTGCATGGTACAGTGTATGCCACACCCTTAAGTCTATGTTGTTTGGGAATGGCTTTTTATTGTGATAAGATAAATAGATCTGAGACACTATGTAACTGATGCCAGGCCTGGGATTAACAGTATCTTGAGCAGCACGTTCACATTAAATGGCCGTCTATCACCACTTCATGTTTCTAGAACTTTCTAATCATCTTAGGCAGAAACTCTGAACACACGAGCAATAATAATGGCTCATTATTCTCCCCTAAGCCTGAAGACCTCTATATTTCTTGTCCCCACAAACCTTCATATTCTTATGAAGTGGGATCATACAGTGTCTGTCCCTTGTGTCCAGTGCATCTCACTTTGCATGTTTTCAAAAATGCAGCATTCGTGCTGCATCAAGGCTGGGTAATATTCCATTCTTGCACCAACTACGTTAGTTATCTGTTGAGAGATATCTGTCTCATTTCAACTCCAGCTATTCAGAATAGCCCTGTTGTGAATCTCTCTCTAGGCATCTTCCCGGGTCTCTTTTCAATTCTTTAGGAGTAGCTGTGTCTATGAGTGGAATTGGTGTATTGAATGGCAGTTTTGTTTAACTATTTGAGGAACTGACAGATAGCATGTCTTGGACAATTCTTCATTTCTACAAGCATCAAATGAGACATCCAATCAGGAATACACTTTATGTACTAATCTTGTGTGATTTTTGTCCAAGATAACAAAATATATAAAGATTAGTTTTCACCTACAGGTAAAGAGCAGTGGTTAAATAGAAAATAGAAAACAAAAGTTAGAGGCAAGGGAAGATTTGTAGTTTCTTTCTGTTTGGAGAACTTTCCAGGAATCTGCATGTGCTGCTGGCACAAGCTCCTCTGTCAGTGGGTAACGTGAAAATTGAATTTGCTGTTGGTGATAAAGTTCATGCCTGTTTTCTTTGGGGGGACATTGATTTGAGATTATAGTCTACTGTAACCTGGTAATTTCAGTAATGCAAATGCAACAAAATGTTACTTTAAAATAGAACATAAATTCAATCAGGGGGCCAAGGCAATTACGGGAATACACTCTATTCGAATGTCCTTCTGGGGCACTGTGGCAGCTGCAGCCAGTATTGAACAGGGGGGAGCAGCAGCTGCTAACACATGCCCTAGCAAAGCGAGGCTTTGGAACTCCATCATAGAACATCTCCTGGGTAAAGGAAAGGCCGAAATTGCTGGAGAGGGAGGAAAGCTAAGGGCTCCAAGTAAACTTAATCTTCAAGAACAACTCAAGGTGCTAAGGTGCTAAGAGCCTGACTGCTGTGCACATCCAAGTCTGGGCTCTGTCTTGTAACCAGAAAGGTGATGTAGGTGGAGAAGAGCGGAAACACGCCTGTATTTCCCAGTGTATTAATGGCTCATACACAGTCAAGACAGGCGATACTTATTAACTCAGCTTTCATTTAGAGTATGCTTGAGTCTTGGCCTTGCTAAAGCCACGGTTAGGGTTTAAGCCACTTGTGGGTTAGAAGACTCAATTTTTAGAAGGATGCACCTGATCAGTTCAAAATCCATAAAGTTTCCTGAAAGACAATTACTTGTAGCTTATAGCTTTGGAGACAAAAAGCCTTTCACTGAAAACTGCATAGTTCCCAGTTAGGAATGTAAGAACGAAAGGCTTTTGGTTTGGCCTCAGGACCGGTCTGTGAGTCGGTGGGCTGCTACCGCCTGGAACTCTGGTGACCTCATACTCTGCCAAGAGCACACAGCAGGCAGAACAGGAGCTACCTCACTAATTCAACAAATTGTATCTATGGTCTCATCTGGCCATCCCCAGGGGCCCAGGAGTGTGACTTTTAGTCATTACGCTCAGCTGTATATGTGGTTGTCATATGAAAAAGCCAAACAAAACAGACACAAAATCAGTTTGTTGTCTGCTAAGACGGGGGTGGGGGGAGGCTTCAGAGCAAGGAGGAAGACCCCAATGCCCATGGGGTAAAAACCAGAAAGGTCAATTTAGTTTATTAAAGAGCTGATCCTTTTAGGTTCAGGATATAATATACTTCCTTAAATGCCATCTAATAGGAAATCAGAAACAGCCCAAAAGCACACTATTCCCTCTGGAGAAATTGACACAAAATTAGCAGTAACAGACCAGACTCCAGCCCTTTTCAGTACAGAGGCCTGCCAAGCTTCTCAGAGTAAAATTTGGAGCCCGATCCATGGAGGTGCTCTGGTAGGCATATATTTATCTCTACATGTATATATATATATATATATATATATATATATATATATATATATATATATATATGTATATGCAAAGACAAGTGGGCTGTATTTTGAAGTAATATGATAGATCCATGGTGTTTTAGAAAAAGCACAGAGAAATATATTTCCCCACAATCAGCACATCAGTGGAGATATATGAGCCAGATACCGACTTTGTGGCTTAGCACCATGGGGATAGATCAACTAAGAAGGTCCATGAAAGAAGAGTGAACAAGCTGATACAAAGGTGAAGGTCCCAGGGCTAAGTTATGATAAGAGGGGACTGCTAAGAGAAGGTCCCAAGACAGAGCATACCCTCACAGCAGCAGGGCTCTATGCACCAGTGGTGTTTGCCAATGAAGATAAACACACACATGTCCTACATAAAATGAACCCCATCCCTATGTGGCTGGGAATACTAGCTTATCACATGTGAAGCAACCTGAGAACACACTGGCCAGTGAAACCATGGGGCCACATAGTAGGCTTGCAACAATGCAAGAGGTCCAGCATGGTCAGTGAGATCTTCACCCAGAAAGGAGCTGTACATCCTTCATACCATTAGCAAGATGATGAAGAGTTGGAAACATTGAAGCTAAAGGGACAGTGTGCTTAGGAGTCCTGGAGCTGAAATGATATAATGGTGTCTGCGTGGATCATGGAGGACTAACCTTGGGCAAACTCAGCGCTGTGCAAACCATAGGACTGAGCCCATGGATCCTTTGGTGACTAAAGAACCTAAGGAAAATTGAATATGCCCAGATATGAACTGAGTTAAGAAAGCCCTGGAGACTGTGAAGGCAGATGGGAAATGGGAGAATTGCAGACACAGGAAACACAGTCCAGTGAGATGACCTAGCACCATGCTAGTGTGGGACCCAGAGATAGTACTGGCTTGGGAGAGGTTTACAGGTTATGAATTTTGGTTAAATATGAAGTAAGAAATAGACAAGAACCAAGGATGACTTGAGAACTGCAAGTCTTAGTAAGAGGGAGGCCAGAGAAGGGACCCTTTCCATGTGAGCCCTGGACAGAGGAGCTGGGAGTGCCATATTGCACAGAGCAATGTTGGAAGGCCATGTGCACACCCACATGGGAAGGTTCATTGGATTGTCAGGGAGATGCTGGGGAAGCTGAAGTGATGTTCAGGACTGGAGGTATAGGTTTAAACCTATTCCAGCTCTCAGCAGTTACATGGACATGTGCTAGGTCCCCGGTAATTCTTGTTGTTGTTCCATGTGGAAACCAAATTGGGTTTTCAAGATAGCTGAGAGGTGTTTTCTGTTCATCTGAAAGCAGAAAGATAAGGCAGTGCCCTTGGAACAAGAATGGGAGAGAAAAACCAGCTCCCTTGCGACCTATGCCTCACTGTGGATTTGGCTCAGGTTCCTCGTGAGTACTGAGCCTTAATGCTGGCTGTGCGGATGTGAAAGAGAAAGGGACCAGGATGCTCATCACTCTTTAAGGACGCTGTTGGAAAACTCACAAGATGAAGCTGCAGACGCCTCCTCCATGGAACCTGGCCTCTCAGGCTAGGCCCCACTTCTCTTAGTGAACGAACATCATCTGAACGTCTTTAGCCTAAACAGGTTGCTTGCTTCCTCCGTGAGGTGTTCTTCCCAGAGAAATCTGTTGTTTAGTGTATACAGGTTGATTTGGAGGAATGATATTTGTGTGCAGTGTTATGTAAATAGACATATAGCCCATCTTTCTGATAGTAGCACAGGCTATAATTAGGATTATGTGCCCATGAAGAGAGGGGTGTGTGTGTGTGCACGCACATGCATGTGGAGGGCCAGGAGGTGGGAAGAAGCAGAAGTGAACCCGTGCTAAAGTTCTTGATGTAAAGAAAGTCACCAATTCACAAAGGAATTTGATTATCTCTATCCATTATACACACACAGTGAGCGAGCGTGCTCCTCGCCATCTGTCATCGATTTCATTTACATCACCAGCACCTGGCCTGTTTATCTGCTACAGTCGTTTCTTCACCCAATTCTTACGCTGCTTTAATAAAATACAGAAATGTTATTGTTAAAAACCAATTAATTTACAATCCTCCACAGAGATAGTATTACTTATAATTCAATTTGGCTTCTAATGATCTGCTTTCTTGCAAAATGACTTAATTCTTGTGTCAAAGATTAGTTATTAGATATTACCCCGCTGTACCAGCCATGCACTGCTGAGGTGGCAGAGCAGCTTGGGTTTGTCCCTGGCCATTAATCAGAAGTCAGAATCTTTGCTTGTTTAACTCTTTGGGAACGTGGTCACAGGTTTACTGTCCTTAACTCCCTTGGTTGAGTATTCCCTTAACTCTATTAGGCTTCTCTTCACCTTTAATTAATCTATATACACATATATAATTTGAAAATATTACTGGCTCTGTATATCTGTAAACATTTTTATTTGACTGTTTTGTACGCATCTAACTTTTCTGGCCAGCTATTTCTGTGAGTGAAGTGTGTAAAGATCCTGACTTTGTAAGCTCTGGTCTTCAGCTGATAGCTTGGTTGGGTTTCCCATGCCACAGAGTGGGGAGGGGTGGGGGTTGGTTCCCTTGTTCTAACAGATTATCTGCACCCATCACAGAGGCAGGCCTGCTCAAGAGAGGCAGTCTGGCAGCCCTCAGCCGCTTGTCCACACATTTCACAAATGGAATTGCTAAACATATGGCTATAGCCAGCATATTCTAGAAACATCAGCTTGGGCTAGAGGTATCTGAGAGAAAATTTATTCTTACAGATTGACAATCCTTAAATGCCTTTAAAATACTTTTTTTCAGCAAAACATTCTTAAGCTGCTCATGTCTTTACTTTTTCATACTTCTGATGTAACCCAGAATCGAGCATGAGAACTCTTACTTCCGTTGTCAATTTAGTTTGTGTTATACGCAATGCAGACTACACATCCAGCACTGAAAAAGCATGTATTTAAATCGTCATACTCCACAGACAGAGAGTATAAACTATAAGCATTTATGATTATAAAGTATTTTCGATCATGGATATAAAGACATGAACCTGCCCTGTTTCATAGCAACATAGTTGCTATGAAGAAATAGGAAACCAGGACAATAAAGACAGAGGACCAGTTTTACCTGAGGTGGGGTATTTCCTTCAATTTGCAGTATCTCAATTAGCAGAGCCTGAAGAGACTAGAAAACTCAATAGAATGGGCAGAAAGCAGAGCCCCACTTGACTGTGAAGGGGAATTCTTTTTGCTAATGAGCTAAGACTCCACTATTCTGCATTTACAGATCCTAGTTTTTAAGCCGTTCATTCACCCGTCTTATACTTGGCTTTAGTTTGATGAAGTGTGACTGCTGCCGACTCTGAGCTGAAGCTGTGTTAGAGCTATAGGGGGTGATTGAGGTGGTGGCAGGCTCATTCTGACTTGTCTGGATTGCATTACATTCAAAGCATGAAATGCTTGTTATTTTACAAAACCAGAGGACCCAGCTCTGTGACAGGGAGAGCTGGAAACCTACTTTCTTCTTTGTACATGACACTAAGGGAAGTGGGCCTAGCACCTCACAGTCCACTTACATACTTACCATGGTTTCTACAACTGCTCAAGCCCACTGGTAAACTAAGAGATGATCCTATCTCTCATCTGGAATGTTGCTCTTGGAACCCTGATAAACTATAGGCGATATTCTTTGCATCTTCTCCTGTTTGCTCATTCATACTCCACACCTTTAGGATCCTGAAATCAAACCCAATCCTGAAATCAGACCATTCTGAATTACACTGGGCTGCTTTAGAACTTGGGAGAATTAAAAATTAAGTCTGATGGGGGTCAAAGAAAGAAAATTACAGAACAAATGATATTGAAATCAGTTTTCTGGTTTCTCAATAGCTCAGATCAATGTGACCTAAACTTCTTTTGGGGTGATAAACAATAATTCACATTTCTGAATGATTGCTCTATATGCAAAATAGGGATGGGAACTAGGTAAAAATTATGTCTCCCTCCAAGGAATAATCCCCCAATAAGTCCTGGTTTCCAAAGTCGGTTCCTCAAACCCAGACAACGCATCATCAACCTCAGAAGCAGGATTCGAGCCAAACAAGTCGCAATCTAATATGGAAATGTGGTCCTGGCCCCAGTACTGTGCCATTCCTCTGAATGGGCTCACCTGCACCCATCCCTCCTAGGAGAAAATTTCAAACAGAGTTAGCTCCTTAAACCTTCTAATTAAAATGAGAACTCCCCAGGCTTCCATGACTCAGCCTCAGAAAAAGATTATTAGGAATTTAATGGGGGAAAATATAGCATCCCAGACCATCTGTGACCCAGGGCTCTGTGCGAATTTAAAGAAAACTGGAGGGAGGCAGCACACACTCCAACGCACGCTTGAGGAGTGCTTTGTAGGGGCTGCAATAAATCAACATAGTTAGAGTACAGCCTTTTTCAGATTTAATTACTGTTACATAATTATTAGCAAAGCATTCTCCTCTGAAACTGTAAAACTCATTACATCAAAAATCCCCAAGCTCCTGATGGAATTTATGAACTAGTTCCTTCCTTCCTAGCTCTGGGAAAACTGTGGAATGGAGTCCAGATTTGTCTCCAGCTTTTTAGGAGCAGAGGGGGACTCCTCCCCCTGCCTGGTTTGTACCATTTAAACGGGTTTCTGAATTGAATTTTTTTTTGTAAATCATTCTCTTAGACATTTATGTACCGTCTCACCTAGGTACCTGTTCAATTGATTGCATTCCACTGTCAGGTAGAAGGCACCGAGCAAGGGCAGTTCCAAGTGTGCTGAGAAGAAGTTGGCAAATTTTCAAGAGAATCTGGGATAAATGGATTTTAGGTGTCTGTGATTGTATTTGAATGTTCAGAGCAGGTAGCAGACATGGTGTGCCTTAGGAGGGCAGATGTCAACATGGATGTGTTTATAGTTGTTCATGGGACCTTTAGAGTACCATGTGTCATGATGGCATTCCACTGAGCTGACTGTGGTGGGGTTTGTAATAATCAAGGCCTTTTCTGTGAAGAGCCAGTTGTTAAACCCTTGCCAGGGTAGTACTGTTACTGTTTCAGTGATGACATAGTGTAAATGTCACTCCTGTTGGCTATCCATCTTCAGCAGACATGCCAGTATAAATCTCCTTCAAGGGTGCATATACGCATTAAATGTCAACAAAAACAGGTTTCTTTAAAGTCTGTCTTTGGCTATGGTGCCTGTTCTTGGAACTGGGCTCCTGTGGAATTGGGACTGCTTGAGCAGGCAGGTGAGAGCATCCGGCAGGAACTGCTCACTCCTGTGTGAGTCTGCAGCTCTCTGGGATCCTTGCCCCTTACCTGCAGAGAACTGCAGCTGCTAGAAAAAACATTTGCTCCCACACTATGAATATCCAGCCAGATGTTTTCTGTTGTATTTGGACGCTCTCCTGGGATTAGCTCATAGAGTGAGAGGAAGATAAAGGCAACTGAGGCTTGACAGTCAGCTGCCTTGTACCAGCTCCCCCCGTTTCTGCATGCCTACTTAGTGTCTTCTTGCTAACCCCAGACAGCCTTGGTTTCTCTCTGGGGATCCTATAGCTCACCATCCTGCAGGGTCTTCCTCTGGTCTTTCTACTTGTAAACACCAGTGCTTCCAAATAAAATGACTCCTGACTTGGAGCACACCCTGCATTCTCCATACTTCTGTTCTTGGTAAGCTGTTGAGAGTGTCTGAGGGTCTGGTTTAGTGTGAACCTTGTGAACCTCAGATTGTCCATGGTTTGTTTTGTTTTCTCTTCTAGTAATGTCTTTACAATGCTCTCACTACTTGTTTTGTTTTTAAGGTTGCCTGCTCCTTCTTTTTATATTCAGGAAATGTCATAGCTGCTCAGATGGCTTAGTGAATAATGTATGGAAAGTCATCTTTTGTCTCCATTGTTAACTCTGTGATTTCTGGATGTGGCTCTTCTATTTGCTTGTGTCTCTTTCATGTACAAGTTTTTTTTTTTTTTTTTCTTGCAAAATTGACAGTTCTTAACAGGCAGTTTCTAGTACTGAGAACTTTATATAAGCAATATTGTGAAGAAGAGTGAAACTCCCTGGCTGCCCAGAGGCTGGAGCTCTAACTTGGAAAACCTGCTTCTGGTGGCTGGCAGGAGGAAGAATGGAGGTGACATCTCAAGTCTCAGGTGACTTTCTCCTGCTTACAAAGACCAATTTCTTGGTGAGCCTGAGGTGATAGCTGCTTGCCTCTACTTCCCCTTTCCAGTTCTTAAGCTTCTCTCCAAGGTTAGAGCTGTAAAATTGGTTTACCCTACAAATGTCAACTCCTGAGGCACGGGGGAGAGGGAACTACCACAGTATAGTTTTTGGCCTTTTAGTTTATCACCTAACTGGCCTCTGTTGCTAGCCCTGGCTAGACCACGGCTTTGGGGCTGGAAGCTAGTGCAGTTTTGGATGGGTTCTTGTGGGAGGTGATCCTCTCTCCCTTTCTTGGAAGGGCTGCAGCTTAACATTGTGGGTTTTTTTTTTTCTGTCACAGATTTAGGAATTTGTTCTTTATTCTCATCTGCTGGTGCACAGTTCCTGCTCTTCTGTTGTGATTGTGAGTCTCATCTTCTATCCTTGCCACCAATGCTTATGGATATAGAAGGGAGTGATCATGACACATGGTCTCAGCCATCCCAACTCTGAAACCTGTGTCCTTTTATAAAATAGTATATTTGTGGCTCTAATTTAGCAAAATAGAGTTGAACTATATAGCACAATAACATTTTCAGTTCAGTGGTCTGAAATTATGGTTGATAAAACATGATTAATCACACAAAACACCAAGAATTTGTGGTTAGGAAACCTAACATGGACCTGCTTATCCATTCCACATTTTCTTTCTTTAAACCAACGAAAATTCTATTTTTATGTAAGCTTATTATAGGGTTTGAGACACATCAGAAAGAACTCTATAATTCTATTTCTTTCTTAAAATTTTTAAAACTTTTAGACATGTATTAAGTGACTTTTATTTTACTTTTTATATTTTAGTAGGAAATAATTCTGAAATAATTTATGAAACATTTTTTGGAGGTAGAATAATAAGAATCTAGACTTTAATATTTGATAAAATTTAATCCATCTGATATGTGCTTACTCCTTTTTATTTGTAACTTATAATCATTTTTAATTGTTATAAATGTCTTAGTCAGGTTCTATTTCTGTACAAACACCATGACCAAGAAGCAAGTTGGGGAGGAAAGGGTTTATTCAGCTTACATGTCCACATTGTTGCTCATCACCAAAGGAAGTCAGAACTGGAACTCAAGCAGGTCAGGAAGCAGGAGCTGATGCAGAGGCCATGGAGGGATGTAACTTACTGGCTTGCTTGCTTCTCCTGGCTTGCTCAGCTTGCTCTCTTATAGAACCCAAGACTACCAGCCCGGGGATGGTACCACTCACAAGGGGCCCTCCTCCATTGATCACTAATGCCTTACAACTGGATCACATGGAGACATTTTCTCAACTGAAGCTCCTTTCTCTGTGATAACTCCAGCTTGTGTCAAGTTGACACACAAAACTAGCCAGTACATATAATGTTGCAATAAGTGTTTCTGTCTTTATAGCTTTTATTTTCCTGTGAATTATCTCCTTAGAATATATCCCCAAGGGTAGCATTACATTACTGGGAACACTATATATATATATTTCATTTTTTACATCCCAAATTCCCAAATGTTGCCCTACTTCTGGTCCCTCCTCATAGAGTTATTCTCCCCTCCCCCTTCTCTTTCACCTCTGAGTGGGTGCCCAACCTGGGCATCCCCCCTCTCTGGGGCACCAAGTCTCTACAGGATTAGGTGCATCCTCTCCCATGAGGCCAGACAAGGCAGTCTTCTGCTACATATGTGCCAGGGGCCATGGACCAGCCCATGTATGTATGCTCTTCGGTTGGTGGCAAAACAAAGACATCATGAATTTTGCAGGCAAATGGATAAAACTAGAAAATATCATTCTGAGTGAAATGACCCAGAGCCAAAAGGACATGCAAGGTATGGACTCACTGATGAGTACAGAATACCCATGACACGCCCCATAGTCCTTAAGAAGTTTAACAAGAAGGAAGGCCCAAGTGAGGATGCTTCAATCCCACATAGAAGGGGGAACAAAATAATCACAGAAGGCAGAGGGAGGGAGGAAGGGAGGGAGGGAAGGAAAGGACCAGGTATGGGGGGAGGCAGGAGAGAAGTTCAGAGGGCCAGGGGAGTGAAAGCAAGTATAGAGGAGGGCTGGGGAGAATCTCTGGATTTCCCTTCCACATTAGCATATCTATTGTTTACCATTGTTCTGTGAGACAGTCTTCCAGGCTCGTTTTTAAGTGAAAGGATGTATAGTAAGGATGACAAGGAAGGATTCTAATCTTCAGCAGAATTCCGTTAAATTCTGAACTATTATTGTAAATAATCAGCCATGGAACAGAGAGTCTGCTCTGCGATCATGTGGCCAGTGTATTTCAGTTTTATTGCCATGACAATTAACCACTTGGAGAGTTAGTCAGTTAGTCTGTTTGTGTAGTTTCCATGTTCTGTCGGGTGGATGGAAGAAGCTCAGTGTAAACCTAGAATTCCAACATTTGACTGAGAGAATAAACACCGTGCTTTAAATTGGTCAGTGTGGCAATGCAGAAGGATCCTGGAGGTTTGCAGATGAGGCCAATCTTTGCTACACTCATGGCTAATTTGATATCCTGCTCGCCATGATCTCCCATCAGCGTAACACTGTGTGACCTGTCAGTGTCTCAGCCACAGTGTGACCAGGCTAAAGACAAAGCAATTTGTTCAGTCAAACCTATTTGGTTCCTATCTGACTCGGGTTTTATAGAAACTCATCTTGGCTTGATCCATCCTCATTTTATCACAGTCTACAGAGAAGGTGTTTGATTAAAGGTGACATGGGACATGCATCCAGCCCTGATTGAATCAAGCCCTGATTCTGGGTCAGTCGTTACTGTCAGTATTTTAACTATTATCTCACGTATTCCCCTATGAACCTTATGAGGAAGAAGCAGCTACTTTGGTTACATAAATGTGAGGAAACCAAGGTCCAGGAAGAATAAGTCACAAAGCTTCTGTGTTGAGGAGGTGCGGTCCATTCAGATGGAGTGCATCTCAGTCCACCTGTTTTTAACGTCCTCGATTCAAGAAACATAGCTGTGTCAGGCATAGTAGTGCGCACCTTTAATCTCAGAAGTCAGGAGGCAGAGACAGGCAGAGCTCTATGATTTCCAGGCCAGCCTGGTCTACATAATGAGTTCCAGGTCACCCAGAGCTACATAGAGAGAGAGAGAGAGAGAGATATCTTATCTCCAAACCAAAAAAACGTTTAAAGTAAATAAAAATATAGCTGTATTTGGAATTCTAGGAGCTGTCACTATGCTAAAGTGACAAGCAGGCCCAAATAGCAAAAACATTCCATTGAATTTACTCAACTTGGGAAGAAACTCCACATTTCTGTTGGAGACAGCTATTGCTCACTTACCTTGGTCTGTGTTGACTGTTGCCTTCTCTTAGTTTGATACATTAGGGTTTATTCAATGTTTCGGTTCCAGCTTTAATAATATCGTTATCTCTTTCAACTGGTGTGTCTATACCTGCTTGGGCCTTAATTCATCCCCAAAGCTTGGGACTTCATACCTTTGAGCACCTATTTCAACCCTAACCTATATGCAGCCTTGGGATTTTGGAATCTGAAGCCTTTGCTATTAACAAGGAGGGAGATAACCCCCCAAAAATAAAAAAGTGAAAACAGTTCAATCAGATTCCAAAATGAGCATATACTTAACTGAGTGGGAAACTCAGTACATTATAGATGTTTTAAAATCTAGAAAACACTGCACATTTTATGAAGTCAGAAATGTGTATGTATAATACTTAATAAATAGTTGATGACATTAAGATATTCCTTCCTCAAGTATGTTTTGATGAATCATTTGCTTGTACATTTTTAATAGAAAATGAAGCCAGCCTTTTGTTTAGTGGCATATAATTTTTTCTGCATTTTCTGTGTGTGTACAAAAAATTTAATAATTAACAAAGAAGATATTCTTCACATATGTTCAAATCAACACATGATAATTTTACATTTGTTTATTGCACATTCTAAAATATCTTTACAAATGACAATTGACATGAATTTTTCTTTTTAGCTTTATCAAATGTGCTATTGTGTCAGGGGGAAATGGTCACTGCATTGAGACATGGATGGGACTAAAATGTCACAATGACACGAAATGATCTTTGGAAGGACTTTCCACTGGCTAGCCGTGGCTTCTTGGCTTTCCTCCAGCACCACACATGGCAGCTGCTGTAGGACACAGTCCGGGTGTGACCTGACCTCTGCTGCTGCAGCTTTCTTTCTCAGTACACGGCTAGCCAACAGAGGGTGAGGAAGAACATTTGCAGGGAAGCCACATTTAAAATCTAAACACCATTTTCTGTGTTGTATAACATGCAGAGAATGGACCAGAGAGCTAGCCATAGTCATAAGTAATGGTCACCCACATGAATACATCAGAGTTAAAGCAAACTAAATGTATCCTGTAGCTACATCTTCTTACTCAGGCTCCTAAAATGTCAAAAATGTTTAGTGAAGAAGAGCTGAAGGGATACTGACCATAGCAGCCAGGATTCCCAGGTCCTCAAGCCTATTGGTAAAAAAGCCCATAGGGATGTTATCCCAGCTTCAGGAGGATGAGTCAGTAGGACAGGCACGATGGGGTTAGAGCAGGTATCCACAATGACTGCTCACAATGGCCAGTACGCAGTGGGTAGACAAAGCCCCAGAATTTACTACTTGCTCCAATCTTGCTCCTCAGTAAAGAGCTCAGAGCAAGATTGCCACCAGACAATCAGGGTGGGCACCCAAAATACCAGTGACCCCAGAGCCAAATGTGAGAAGCCAGAGAAAAGAGATCATTCCTGGGAGAAAGGAAAAGAATCAGTTGGTGAATAGAAGAGCAGTGGAATTGAGCAAAGGATGTTACCATCACCTGTGTCATACACACCCAGGGACAAGCATATGGACAGCATATGACCCTGCAGTCAGACACCTTCTTAGCTCTCATCATGGCTGTCCAGGAACCACTATCAATTATCTTAATTTAGTACAAACGCTATGGCCTACAGAAGCCTGGGCCAAAAGATCTGAATGAAAGTCCACAGTTTTAAATTCCAAGAAGTTGACTGAACGTCGATTTAGGAAGACTCAGGGCAGCAGTCTGGGCCAATGAATGAAGCCTTGGGTGTTTTATGTCTTATGCTCACCATTCAGCTCCCTATAGCCAGCCATGTAGTCCCTTGTTTCATCAAGAGAGGGCCTGGGTTTGACATTCTGCTCAGCTCTGATTTATGTGGCCTTTTGGCTGCACATTGCCTTGGAGGATGGGAAGGGAGATGGGAGCCTCATCAGGACTGTGGGGTATGATTGCCTTCCGCCCTTCCAAGCTTAGTTTTCCTTCCCTGCACAGATAGCTTGGGAGTGCCTGCCAGTCCTGTTACTAGTCTTTGAGTTTTACTTCCTGGCCTGATCTCTTAAATATAATCTTTCCCAAATTTACCTTTTTTTTTTTTTTTTTTTTTTACTTTACTAAAATACATGAAAAGTGATTCCATTTCCTTCTGAAGTCTTCTGGAGAAAAGGACATATATTTTGTTTGTTTGTTTGTTCGTTTGTTTGTTTTTGTTTTTTATACTTAATTTACATTTCAAATGTTTCCCCCTTTCCAGAACTCCCCTTTTGAACCCCCCTCTCTCTTCCCCCTCCTCCTTCCCCCTCCGTATTCCCCCACCCACCCACCCACCCACCCACTCACCCACTCTCTTCTTCTCCCCTTGACATTCCCCTTTACTGGGGCCTCTAACACCCACAGGCCCAAGGGCCTCTCCTCCCCCTGATGGCCAACAAGGCCCTCCTCTGCCACATATGTAGTCCGAACCATGGGTCCCTCCATGTGTATCCTTTGGTTGGTGGTCCAGCCTCCAGGAGG
>JAPYYD010000042.1:45147-61485 GCA_028551405.1 Uromys caudimaculatus | reverse complement strand
GATAGGGAGGTTAAGGATTCTTCCAGGCTACTGACAGACTTTTACAAAAATCAGTAGACCGGTTGAAAACAGAAGTAGAGACACAAGGGGTTAATCCAGTACATCCACCATTTGTTATATCCTGGGAAGTGGTTCGAAATATAGGGGCCAAAAGTCAACAATAGGAGAACAATTAAGGTCTTAACAAGGTAAATATGAGAGCTGTTAACTAAGATGTTAAACCAAGACTTGAACTAGCCCTGACTCTGTTTCCTCTCTCTCTCTTCCACTTGGCTAACCCTACTTACTCTCACCTTGGCAATTGAATCTTTAACAACACCAGAATGATCTATACAAAAGCAACACTCTTCAGCTAAGGCAGCACATAGCCCTCCTTGCTGGAGGAAAAGTTAAGTCTAATCTCCTCCAATTCTATAGTATTACTTCTGATAACGAAGTCAGTGATTCCTTAAGATGACTGATGGTTTTTCCTTTGTAAGACCAAAGCTGAGGTCTTGGTGACTGCCCCATCCACCCCAATCACAACAGAAGGGAGATAGTGAGTGCTGTCTAAAGGTACTACAAACAGTCATGATAAAGGTCAAGAGATCCTGAGCATGAGCAGATTGTCCATCTTCTGTACCCTCTAGCGGGGGTCTCTGGGGAGCAGGGCATCTGCAGGTTTCACACGAGAAGTGTACACCCAGGCCTCAACACCATATACCTTGAGGACTGTGGGAGTAACTAGCAGTGCCAGGAAGGGTCTCTTTTATCTGGGTTCCAGCGACTGTGTCCGATGTCTCTTTACATAGATCCTGTCACCAGTCTGGAAGTGGTGAGGGGTTTCTGGCACCCCTGGAGCATTTAAGGCAGACAGTTTGGGTCAAATCTCATGCTGTGGGATACCTCCTGGAGAGCTCAGTGTACACCAAGGGAGTTGGGGTACCACACAGGATCTCAAAAGGGGTCAGCTTAAAATGGTAGGGGGTGTTCCGAACTCGGAACAGGGACAAGGGGAGGGGCACCACCCAGTCCGAGCCAGCCTCCAAGGTCAATTTAGTTAAGGTCTCTATACCTGCCCTGAGCTTTGAGGACAGTACTCACAATGAAGTTTCCAATCTGTCCCCAATACTTTTGCCACCCCCTGGCTTACCTGACAAAAGCAGAACCATTATCTTATTCACTTGCCTTGGGCATTCTAAACTTTAGGGAAATTTCTTCTTGGAAACCGTGGCAGCTGCTTCCTGCTTGGTGTGGAATGTTTCAGCCCATCTAGAGAAAGTAGCTATGAACACCTGAAGGTATTTGTAACCACATTTTCCTGGCTTAACTTTTGTAAAATCGACCTCTTAATATACTCTAGGCTGTTCCCCCTAGGTCTTTTGCCCTGTTTATTCTTGGCTGCATAAGCACTCACTTGCCAGCATATCCTACACTGTCCTACTATCTTTCTGGCCCAGAACCTGAGTCTTATATACTCTAGATCCCTTAACTGCTTGGACATGGACAAGCTTTTTATCCCATAAATGAGTCCATCTGTGCATTTGGCCTAGTAAGTCTTTTGCTTGCTTGCTTTCTTCCTGATGTCCTGGGCATGGATAATACTCACAGTTACTGGCTTCACTGGGACATCTAAGAGATCCAGGATTTGTTTGTTTCCTTTGGTGTGAGCAGTCCTCTCTCTTAGCATATAGCTCTGTGGTAGTGGGATGTGGCAAAGGCATACCTGTTATCCGTATAGATGTTGATTTTCTTGCAGGCTCCAAGTTCTAATTCCTTGGTGGGGGTAGTTAGCTCCACTTCCTGTGTTGATGTGTCAGGGAGTAGAGGTTCCGCCCAGATGATGATTGTGCTGTCCCCCACAGCAGCACCTGCTTGTCTCTGACCTTCATGGAGAAAACTGCTCCCGTCTGTAAACCAGGTAGCCTTGGCTTTTGGTAGGGGTCAGTCTGAGACATTTCTCCTTTTGTGCCAGCTTATTGTGGCCCGTTGGGCAGGAAATGTACCTGGGCCCCTATTTTGGAGAGTATGTCTCACCCCAACAGAGGGTAGGGACAGTCTGGGGTAACCTTAAATGAATGGGATACCCAGCCCATCCCTAGGTCCACTGTTCTTCGGGTAGTCCATGAATACATTTTGGTGCCAACAGCTTCTTGGACCAAAGATCTTTTCTTGAAACAGGGCCATCAGCTTGGAGGATGAGTGTTGAGCCCCTGTGTCCACCAAGAATTGAGTGGATTTCTTCTCCACTCTCAGAGTTACCCTAATCACTGTCTTCACTCAGGGCTAACACCTTTTGCTGCTTGGGGGCACTTTTCTCAAGGCCTGGGATTCCTTGCTCCCGACTTCTGTTAGGACACTCTTAGGCCCAATGGCCTCAGTCAGTTCTGAGACTGAAGGCAGGTATTTTTTTTTTCCAATCTGCTTTTATACCATTTAAATTACATGCAAGCAATAAGGTCAGTTCTAGGTTGCAATACAATAAATGCAAATAGCCAAGGAATGACTAAGGCAATAAGCAAAATCATTAAGGTGATCGCTGTTTCTGAGGGCGTGTCAGGATGACTGAAGTATATTAGCCTACTTCCTTGTCCAAGCCCCAAATCAGATTCTCCCTTGAAGCCTACTTCTTCTGTTACACCCTAAGATTAAAATTCTTACCTGAACTTACTTCCCTGTTCTAGCCTAAGATTAGATTCCTGCCTGAAGCCTGTTTCAGGACTTCTTGTACATTCCTTTCCTGTTGCTTTTCTTCCTCTTTTTTTCTTTCTCTGCTCCTTCTCTTCTCCTGTCTCCCTGCCATCGCAGACCTTCTCAGCAACTTGCACTAACTCTCTTGACAGCCCACTCTGTCTTTCTAGCCTCTGAATCTTTTTCTGTAATCTCAAACTATTCCCCTGAGACCTGCCAATGGAGTCTGGTGATGGACCTTCAGGTTAGATGCCCCTTACCTTCTGCCACAGTCAGGAAAAACTGGATGTAGATGACAGCCTGGTCAATCGATGGTGTCTGAGGGGGTGTTCCTTCTAACTTCATCTTAGGTGGGCTGATGGATAAATAATACAGTTTTAGAGAGATTAATTGGTCCCTTAGAACCTCCTGCTCTTCCCTCTGGTAAAGAAGAGTAGGGCCATAGGGACCAGGGAAGGGGATATAGAGGAGGAGAGTCTTGGAGTAACAGGTCCGCTGTTGAAGGTCCTTGGAGGATTGATTTCTTCTCAGATCTGGATCTCTCCTCCCAGGCTTCTTTTTTTTTCCTGATGGCCAGCACCTATCAGACAGTTCTTGGGGAAAGAAAGGCCTTTATCTATGGGGGGGGGTCCTCTACTTGTCCGTCTCTGTCACCACTCTAAAACTCCAAATCACAGGCCTTATCTTTCACCTGCCCTCACCTGCCTATAGACAGCTTCTTTTTGTCCAATTAAAAGGCTCTTTTCTCTCAGATATAAATTGAGCACAACTATTAACATTCTGTAATTTATAAGGTATAAGATACACCTAACACCCAGTGCATCTGCCCTCTATATATCCTAACTTAAAAAGTCTTATAGTTCCACACCTGTTATGTTCTGATTTAGCTTGTATACTATCTGAAAACCATCCTCTCAGGTCTATATCATCTTTCTTAATATTGAACAGCTTGCGTTGGCTATGAGACAATAATCAGTCTTTAATCCCATCAGAAATCTGAGCATATTCTGTGGATTTCTGACATTATTGAAAGCTATCATTCTATGCACAGTGATCTACACTGTTGTCTTTTAACTATTCCCAGCTATTTTTAATTAAATTATCTTGAAAACACCCTAACAATGAACTCAGAGTTATGAATTTGCTATCTGGTCCTTAGCTCGTATGCCTAATAATCTAAAATCAGTTTGTAAAGGCAGTCTCTTTTTATGAGTCAATTTTAAGTATTTATTTGTGCCATGTGAAGGATGGCACAAAGAATGTTTACCTTTTTGATTCTCTTGAATCTAGTTCTTTAGGGGGTCTCCCTCTATCAAATCTGATTCATATAACTCTGGGAGATGTGTAGAGTCTAATCACCTTTTTTAAAAACCACAAAGACAAAGCCTTTCTCTCAAATCAGCATGTCCTTTAACCATTAACTCGGAAAACTTTAAGCTTGACCTCTCTCCCAGAAGAATAATAAAAGAATCACAAAACTTAGAATCATACCCATTTTGATAATTAAAACAATTTAAATCAAATGAAGTAAACTACACATATACTGTATGGACCTATTTCTAGGCATTTTCTCATTTGTCATGTCAGCATATTAACCCAAAATTCCCATGGAGCCCACGTTCAAATCATATGAGATATCTTGCAGGACTTTATTATGCCAATCTTTAAAATTCTGCCCTATGATTACCTGCTTGTAGGAAGCAGGCAGCTTTTACTATCTGGCATTTTTCCTCTGGGCAATCATCTTGTCTTTGTTCACAGCAGGGGACCACAGAGTCATGCTTTAGCCCCCAAGACTCCTCCTCTTGCTGAGCAACAACCGGTCCCCATCTTTTTTTTTTTTTTTTCCTAACTTTTTGCATGTTTAACTGGATGAATCTGTCCGATGTCCAAAACAAACAAACAAACAAACAAACAAACAAAAAACCCGTAGTCAGTCAGTTTCAGTCTTAAGAGCACAGAACACAAAACAGAACAGAAGACAACAGTTCGCCCCAGCTTGCCCCTGCCACGGGCGGCCAACACATACAACCAACAACCAATACACAGCTCATCCCTGCCATGGACACAGAACAGATTTGTCCCTTCTATGGACATAGAACATATTCCCAGCCAGCTCCAGCTGTGCTGGGTTACAGATAGCTCAGATCCTGCCACCCCTGCCACAGGTGGCAGGTGTAATCAAAGAGTTTGTCCCTTCCACAGACTCAGAAACCAAGTGTCCCTGCTGCATCAGCAGAAGCCAGATACTTAGGCAAACTGAGGGTCCAAGGTGTTCTCGGTCCCTCCATGGCCACGGTGTTCAGGTACGTCTACCCGCTGTGAACATCAGCAGTCAGGCGGCATGAAAAGTGCCCAGACAGGTGGCGCCAAAGTACTCAGACAGATGGCACCGAAGTGCCCAGACAGGCGGCCCAGAGGCCTACAGGCAGCACCGAAGTACCCAGAGGCTTGCAAGCAAAACCGTAAGTAGGCGCCACAAAAGAGGAGGAGGACAGAAAACAGATAAAGAGGGAGACAAACAATACCTGCTCGAGTGTAAAGTCAAACTTAGGGGAATAGATATCATCTGTTCCATCGTCAAAGTCACAAACAAGACAAAACAGATACTGAAAATACACAGACAAAGACTGACAAGGGCCCATTTCCAATGAGACAAGCAAAACCAATTCAGAAAACCAGACAGCCGGGAGGACTGCGTCCTCTCCGGCACCCCGACGGGAATCTCCCAGGTGTCCCTGGGGTCCTGCCAGACCTCCTGGGACGTCTCCCAGTGCGACAGTCAGTGAGACTGGGAGATCATCGTCCCCTTATGGAAGCGTGAGCGACTACAAACCAGACTGCGCGCAAACCGAAAATACAGATTCAGATTTCAGCAGGCACAGACGAACAAGAACACAAACAGAATCTCACCTCTAAGTAGGTTTTCAGAGACGAGGGTGGTCGCAAATCCTGGGATGAGCCCCCAAATGAAAGACCCCTGAGCTGTGGAGACCCTCACTCAAGTCTCGGGATGGCACAACCCCCCAAGAACTCATGAAAGAAAGTCCTTGCTGCAGTCACACAAGGTTTATTCCGGGGACCAGTGAACTGGGACCGAGCTCATAACCTATGCAGGGGCAGAGGAGTTTGACCTTTATTTACATTTCAAATGTTTCCCCCTTTCCAGGTCTCCACTTTGGAAACCCCCTATCCCCTCCCCCTCCCCCGTCTCTATGAGGGTATTCCCCCACCCACCCACCTGCCCACCAACGCCCATCTTCCCACCTTGGCATTCCCCTATACTGGGGCCTCTAACACCCTCAGGCCCAGGGGCCTCTCCTCCCCCTGACGGCCATCAAGGCCCTCCTCTGCCACATATGCGGTCCCAACTATGGGTCCCTCCATGTGTATTCTTTGGTTGGTGATCTATCTCCAGGAGCACCAGAGGGTCAGGCCAGCTGATACTGTTGCTCCCTCCATGGGGCTGCAAACTCCCTCAGCTCCTTTAATCCCTTCTCCAACTCCTCCATCTGGGACCTTACACTCAGTCCAACCGTTACTGTGAAGTGGAACTTGGGTATTCCAGACTTTTGGGCTAATATCCACTTATCAGTGAGTACATACCATGTTCGTTCTTTTGTGACTGAGTTACCTCACTCAGGATGATATTTTCAAGTTCCATCCATTTGCCTGCGAATTTCATGAAGTCATTGTTTTTAATAGCTGAGTAGTACTCCATTGTGTAAATGTACCACATTTTCTGTATCCATTCCTCTGATGAGGGACATCTGGGTTGTTTCCAGCTTCTGGCTATTATAAATATGGCTGCTGTGAATATAGTGGAGCATGTGTCTTTATTACATGTTGGAGCATCTTCTGGGTATATGCCCAGGAGTGGTATAACTGGGTCCTCAGGTAGTATTCTGTCCAGTTTTCTGAGGGTCTGCCAAACTGATTTCCAGAGTGGTTGTACCAGCTTGCAATCCCACCAGCAATGGAAGAGTGTTTGTCTTTCTCCACATCCTCGCCAGCATCTGCTGTGACCTGAGTTTTTGATCTTAGCCATTCTGACTCGTATGAGGTAGAATCTCAGGATCATTTTTATTTGCATTTCCCTGATGACTAAGGATGTTGAACATTTCTTTATTTTATTTTATTTTTATTTTTATTTTTGATACTTTATTTACATTTCCAATGTTTCCCCTTTTCTGGGTCTTCTCTTTGGAAACCCCCTATCCCCTCCCCATCCCTGCCTCTATGAGGGAAATCTACCTCCCACCCATCCCCATATTCCCACCTTGACATTCCCCTTTACTGGGGCCTCTAACACCCTCAGGCCCAAGGGCCTCTCCCCTCTTCCTGATGACCATCGAGGTCATCCTCTGCCACAAATGTGGTCTGAACCATGAGTCCATAGATGTGTATTCTTTGGTTGGTGGTCCAAACTCCAGGACGACCGGGGGGGTTTGTGTGTCAGGCCCATTGACACTCTTGCTCTCTCCATGGGGCTGCAAATTCCCTCAGCTCCTTCAGACCTTCCTCCAACTCCTCCATCTGGGACCTCACTCTCAGTCCAGCGGTTACTTTTAAGTGAAACTTGGGCATTCTTAACTTTTGGGCTAATATCCGCTTATCAGTGAGTACATACCATGTTCATTCTTTTGTGACTGAGTTACCTCGCTCAGGATGATATTTTCAAGTTCCATGCATTTGTCTGCAAATTTCATTAAGTCATTGTTTTTAATAGCTGAGTAGTACTCCATTGTGTAGATGTACCACATTTTCTGTATCCATTCCTCTGATGAGGGACATCTGGATTGTTTCCAGCTTCTGGCTATTATCAATATGGCTGCTATGTACATAGTGGAGCATATGTCTTTATTACATGTTGGAGCATCTTCTGGGTATATGCCCAGGAGAGGTATAGCTGGGTCCTCAGGTAGTATTATGTCCATTTTTCTGAGGGTCCACCACACTGATTTCCAGAGTGGTTGTACCAGCTGACAATCCCACCAGCAATGGAGGAGTGTTGCTCTTTCTCCACATTCTGGACAGCATCTGCTGTCACCTGAGTTTTTGATCTTAGCCATTCTGGCTGGTGTGAGGTGGAATCTCAGACTTGTTTTGATTTTCATTTCCCTGATGCCTAGGGATGTTGAGCATTTCTTTAGGTGCTTCTCAGCCCTGTGAATTTCCTCAGTTGAGAATTCTCTGTTTAGCTCTGCTCCCCATTTTTTGATGGGGTTATTTGGTTTTTTGGAGTCTAACTTCTTGAGTTCTTTGTATATATTGGATATTAGCCCTCTATCAGACATAGGATTGGTTAAGATCTTTTCCCAATCTGTTGGTTGCTGTTTTGTCCTATTGACAGTGTCCTTTGCCTTACAGAAGCTTTACAATTTCATGAGGTCCTATTTGTCGATCTTGACCTTAGAGCATAAGCCATTGGTGCTCTGTTCAGGAACTTTTCCCCTGTACCCATGTGTTTGAGCCTTTTCCCCACTTTTTCTTCTATTAGATTCAGTGTATCTGGTTTTATGTGGACGTCCTTGATCCACTTGGTCTTGAGCTTTGTACAGGGAGAGAGGAATGGATCAATTTGCATTCTTCTATATGTAGACTGCCAGTTGAACCAGCACCATTTGTTTAAAATGCTGTCTTTCTTCTACTGGATAGTTTTAGCTCCTTTGTTGAAAATAAATTGACTGTAGGTGTGTGGGTTCATTTCTGGGTCTTCAATTCTATTCCATTCTTGCCTGTCACTGTACCAATACCATGCAGTTTTTATCACTACTGCTGAGACAGAGGATTCTTAACATAAGCATTACAATGCTATGTCTGGGTTGGAATCAAATAATGGGATAGAGAAATAAGCATTTGAATAATACCAGTATGACTTTACACAGCACACAAAACATTATACCTACAAGACACAGATTGGTAGAAACCAAGAGAATCCAGATCCAGGGATTCACAGTTGTGACCCTGAACTCAGAAATTCTTACACTGTGTTTAGCTTTTCTCATGATGGCTGTGTTAGTCAGGATTCTATTGCTGTGAAGAGACATCATGACCCTGGCAACTTTTATGAAGGAAAATGAATTTTTCTTTGCTTATAGTTTTAGTAGTTTAGTCCATTATCATCATGATGTGAAGTATAGCAGATGCAGGCAGACATGGTGCTGGAGAAGGAGGTGAGAGTTCTACATTTGGATCTACTAACATTGGGAAGAGACCTTGGGCCACTGGTCCAGCTTGAGTTTCTGAAACCTCAAAGCCCATTCCTAGTGGCACACTTACTCCAAGAAGGCCACACCTACCCCAAAAGGCCACAGCTTCCAGTACTGTCACTACCTGTGGGCCTATGGGGCCATTTTCACTCAACCTACCACACATTAGTTTCCTGATTAGCTACCCCAGACAGACCAAAAACTTGAAATATATGTTTAATCTTAAACCTAAAACCTTGGTTTAACTCTGGGGATCCTGTTCTATTAGCAAGTTTGTGAGAGGTGAGCAATTTCCAGAGCTGAGGAAGTTCATCTCAGTTGTGTCATTTAAGACTAACAGCCCTCACCCTTGCCTAGGAGGAGCCCTGCATCATGTATAAGGGGTCTTCTCAGAGATCTCACTAGAACCTCCAAATCCTAAGCAGTACCTATAAAGAAAAATTTCCAAGGTGCTGAAATCAAATGGAGTCTTTATTTAATGCTGGTGGACACTCCCAAGTATAGCCTCATCATGAACTAACCTTGACTTCCAGTTTGTTCAGGTTTTTAAGCACCCCCTCAATAGCATCATATACAGATAGGAAGTTTTAGACACCTGAAGCATGGGATCTTTATTTACAGATGCAGATAGATAGTAGTCAAATGATCAGGCAGTTAGCATTTAGCTCACTGTGAAGGGGCATTTATATCTGGTCCATACTCCAGTTTACAATAGGAATTTATGGTTGGTCTAAGTGAACAGAGATCAGTTTTACCTAAGAGAGTTTTAATGTAAGTATTCTATGCTTCATGAGCTGTCAAAACTACAGCTCAGCAGACCACAACAGTGTCTGGAAGACACGATAACAGTTTCTTTGTTGTCTTCCCATTGCTCTGGCTCTTATAATCTTTATGCATGTCCTCTTCTACAAAGTTTTCCGAGCCCTCACTGTAAAGGTTTGGCAGAGAAATCCCATATAGCGTTTTTCAAAATCTTTCATGCTGTCTAAAGTCTCTATTTGTAGGTCTCTGTATTTGTTACCATCCAGTGCAGATAGCCTAAAAGCATTTTACTATCGATTCTTGAAAAAAAACTTATTAGTGATACATACCATGTATATTCTTTTGTGACTGAGTAGCATCACTGAGTATGATATTTTCAGGTTCCATCCATTTGCCTGTGAATTTCATGAAGTCATTGTTTTAAATAGCTGGGTAGTATTCCATTGTGTAAGTGTACCATAGTTTCTGAATCCATTCTTCTGTTGAGGGACATCTGGGTTGTTTTCAGCTTCTGGTTATTATAAATAAGGCTGCTCTGAACATAGTGGAGCATGTGTCCTTGTTATATATTGGAGCATCTTTCGGGTGTATGCCCAGGAGTGGTATACCTGGGTCCTCAGGTTGAACTGTTTCCAGTTTTCTGAGGAATTGCCAGACTGATTTCCAGAGTGGTTGTACCAGCTTGTAATTCCACCAGCAATGAGGAGTGTTCCTCTTTCTCCACATCCTTGCCAGCATCTGCTGTCACCTGAGTTTTTGATCTTAGCCATTCTGACTGGTGTAAGGTGGAATCTCAGGGTGCTAGGAATATCTATGATACAACTCACAGACCATATGAAACCCAAGAAGAAAGAAGACCACACCAAAGTGTGGGTGCTGCATTCCTACTCAGAAGGGGGAAAATAATCTTAGGAAGTAGAGGGAGAGAGGGATATGGAAAGGAAAGGGGAGGGGAGGGAAATGCGGGTGTGTGTGTGGATCAGATATGGGCAGAAATGGGGGAGAAATACAAGTGTCAGGAATTTGGAAGGAGGTGTGTAGCAGTGGGAGAGGGCGAACTACAGGTAACCACCACTAGAAAGTCCCAAATGCTAGGGACCAAAAAGGTTCCTAGTACCCAACAGAGAGGACATTAGTCAAAATACCCACAAAAGGGAGATAGAACCTGCAGAGACTATATCCAGTGGATAGGCACAGTCCCCAGTTAAGGGATGGGGCCCCATACCCACCTCAAAAAGGTTAATCCAAAATTCCTCCTGTCAAAAGGAAATGCAGGGACAAAGAGTAGAGCAGAGACTGAAGGAAAGGCCATCCAGAGACTGCCCCACCTTGGGATCCATCCCATCTGCAAAAACCAAACCCAGACACTATGGCTGATGCCAAGAAGCACTTGGTGAAAGAAGCCTGATAAAGCTGTCCCCTGAGAGGTTCTGCCAGAGCCTGACCAATACAGATTTGGATGCATGCAGCCAAACATCAGATTGAATGCGGGGACCCCAATGGAGAAGGTAGGACAAGGACTGAAGAAGCTGAAGGGGTTTGCAACCTCATTGGAAGAACAACAATATCAACCAACTAGACCCCTCAAAGCTTCCAGGGACTAAACCACCAACCAAAGAGTACACATGGACACATGGCTCCAGCTAGATATGTAGCCGAGGACTGCCTTGTCAAGCATCACTGGGAGTGGAGTCCCTTGGTTCTGTGGAGGCTCCCAGGGTAAGGGAATGCTAGGGCACTGGGGCAGAAGTGGGTGGACATGTTGTGGAGCACCCTCATAGAGGCACAGGGAGAGGGGAGAGGGGAGGGAATATGGTGGTTTGTGGAGGGGAAACTGGGAAGGGGGATAACTTTTGAAATGTAAACAAATAAAATACCCAATTAAAAAATAATAATAAAAAAAAGAGAGAAAGAAATACTTGTTTTAGCAAAAATCACAAGTGTACCATCTAGTGGCAAAATCAGTACAGTGCATGATGGATCCAGGCCTAAACACAGACTTCCAGAGACATTTATTTGCTTTCAAAAAGTCCAAATTGGTGGTAGAATTACAGGTGTTTGAGTGGTAATATGATAGCTCTCTAGGTAAAAAGAAACATGGCTTTTTAGTATCATTTCATGGTGGTGCTAAGCATATCTCAAGGTTCTGTTTGACAAAGTTCTAGTGTCTGGATGACCTGGATCAACCTTTGACTGCCCTCAGTGGAAACTTGCTACACATCATTTGCTTATATTTATATTTCTTACTGTTAAAGGCCTTTCTGCAAAAGCTAGAGATGGGATAACAAAAGCTGGTTTAAACAAGAATGAAATTATGAAAGTTCCCTGAAAATAAAAACAATTATGCTGAAATTGTCTTTCTTATAAACTTATTACTTAAATAAATATTGAGATTATTATTGAGTGTTATTAGTAAGTATGAGACAGGGTTTGAGTCTTTAGGAAAGCTTCCCTAAGTAACACGGGAAGAACTACTATGTTAAAATTTTAATGTAAATTCTTATCAGTGTATAAGATTCAGTTGAAGTTTTATTTTTATATTTTACTAGTGCTGTTGGCACAAAGCAAGGATTTGTTTGCTTAACTTATTAGCTTCTGTGATTGAATGACCCAGTTCTTCTACCTTGCTTCAAGACCTATTACTTTGTTTCCTGCCAGGTTTGTTCTGGTGGTGAGGCTTTTCACTGAGTTTTTTTTTAACTAAGCATATTCTATATTTCATTTCTTTATTCATTTCAGTTTTGTGTTCTTTAGTGTCTCTATCTTTTTAAAAAGATTTATTTATTTTATGTATGTGAGTACACTGTATCTTCAGATACACCAGAAAAGGGCATTGGATCATGTTACAGATGATTGTGAGCCACCATGTGGTTGCTGGGAATTAAACTCAGAACCTGTGGAAGAGCAGTCAGTGCTCTTAACTGCTGAGCCATGTCTTCAGCCTGTGTTTCTATCTTTTTAATGAATTCAATTTTACCCTGGTTTGTCTTCATTATTTTCTTCACTCCTCACCTTTTTTCTTTTTTTGAACCTTAACCATTTTGTGCTTGGGTTAAATTCATTCAGGCCTCTGTCTCCCTTTATATACTTTGAGTTCATAAATGTGTTTGTAATTTTCTTTTTTTCTTCTGTAGTTTATGATTAAATAGTTCTTAAAGAACAATCTATACAATTGTGACTTAAGGTAAAAGTATTTCATTTTGGTTTGTGGTATTGTTTCTGGGACATCTGGATTTAGACTGTTAGAGGAGGCTGGGATCACAAGATCTGGTGTTTTGCTGGATGTCTTGTACCTCAAGGGCTCAGAACCTGGACAGGTAGATCGACTCATTGTGAAATTGGACAGCTTTCAGGGGGGATATCTGACAAACTGCTTGATCAGAGGAGTAGTGGGCAAAGAAACAATCTGAGTGGGTCTGACAAATTCAAAATATTAGTGTCATGACATACTGGAAATATAGACCTGATGGATGTGTCTAGAGGAGACTCTGAAGACTCAAAGGCTCGGTGGAAAGCCTGATCATAGTGAATCTGAAAAACTCACCATCTTTGAGGAGCTTCACGGGGCAGCGTAAAGCAGAAGGTGAGATGTCAGGGCGTTCTTGGGCATGGGGATTCTCATTCATACTACAGGAACGTTGGGCTAGCCTGGGAAACTCAACACTCAGTGTTGCAAAGTGGCTGAAACAGAAGCCACAGGACTGGAGAACTCTCTCATCAAGGTTATGCTGTAGGAGGGACATAGAGGCAGCTGGGAAATGGCATAGAAAATTTTGTTTGTTTTTCGTATGCTTACTGTTCAAATTGGGAACTAGCCTTAAAGTTTTTCCCAGATATTTTGATATGTTGACCTGTATTTACAGTTCAAGAATAGGAGCTCATTCTGGTTTTGTTTGTTTATTTTATTGACGACAGAACATTTTTATAAAAGTAACTCAAAGACTATTTAAATTTATGTGATGACATTTGCAAATACAGAGACGAAGTCTGAAAATAAATACTTTAAATAAATTATTTGTCTCATAGCCTTTGTAGAAAAGACAAAGCCCTTTCAACTTAATCTCATGCATGGATTCTGTCTTCTGAGTTCTGCCAATTTGATATCTAGAGAAGTGATTCTCAACCTTCCTAATGGTAGAACCTTTTAATATGGTTCCTCATGTTGTAGTAGCAAAACTACTGTTATGAATCGTCATGTAAATATTTGACATACAAGTTTTATTTCATTGTTACAAATTAAGCCAAGAAGTGCTATGACACACGGCTGAGAACTTCTGTTTTAGAGAGTGTCCTGAGCCTGGGACCTTGGAACAGAGGATTTGCTAACTGTCAGTAACCAAGAAACTACCACAAACTTGAAATTTGATTGAAACAAAAATGCAGTTTAGCAAGATCCACAATTATGATTGTAAACATTAATATTTACTAAGTAAAGTTTTTACTCATTAAATTTCAACCTGGAGGTATGTACTCTGATGCAAATACAGCATTCAAAAATGAGTATTTTTATACTGAGATTTTCAGGTTACACCTTCAAGTGCAGAAACTAGTGTGAAGATATCATACCATACTATTTTCATAGTCAGCAACCACGTAATAAAACAGAGTGAAAACAGAAAGCATCTTCCGAATAGGTATGATGATTCAGCTACACTAGAAAAGTGTCAATCTCTGTAGGCTTCTTGGTTCAAGAAAAGCACTCTTCCCATTTTTCCTTTTCATTATATTGTTGATATGCAGTGATGTGACTATGGACTTCTCCTGGAAGAGGGCCAATGCCTATATTCTGCTCAGTGGGCTTTGTACAGAAACCTGATGGTGGAGAACTACAGCAATCTGGTTTCTGTGTGTGAGAATAGTTTTCTTCCAGTGTTTCTGTTCCTCCTGAGGGCTATTTGGTGAATGACTTTCCATGTCTGTGAGGTTTGTGTGAACGAGTCTTATCATCTAGTCTGTTTTTCATGTTTGTCATTTTAAGAAGTGTTAGGCTTCTTTCATTAATGTTCTACAATAAATTCAGAAACCAATATTTTTACTACAATTATAAAGTTCCACCTCTACTCTAAAATTTTGAATTGCAATTAGAGATGGCCCTCAAAATATTCAAACTGAAAAAATATCCTAAATATTGTCAATATACAGGGATCACATTGACAAGCCGCACCTGATCATTTGTTTAAAACAGGACAGAAAACATTGGAAGATGAAGAGTTGATAGCAACAAAAGTGCTAGGTATATTGGAGTGACTGAGCAGGACCCAGGTGAAGGCTCAAGTGAAAGTGAAAACCTGATGTGCAGATGGTTTCTCACATTTTGTTTCACTAGAAATGATTCTGATGAATCTTACTGAGAAGAATCTCCTCAGTTTTATGCTGCTTAGACATTAGAAGATTTTCTATATAAGAATTATTACCATGAGGCAAATAAAATTTTATCTTACTGTCCTTGTGATATATGATGTCCTGATCCGACTCATGTCTCTATGTGTTCAGACCAGTATTGAATGGCTTTCTTTACTAAAATCTAATATAAAATCACCTTAAGATTTCATCTAAAATATTTGAAGTCTTTGTGGTTCATCAAAAATCTCTATCTTTCCATATCTGAAAGAAATAACTAGAGAATTTTGACATGGAATATTTAGAATTTCACAGAACACAAACCTCCTCTTAAACATCTTTTTTATCTTTTCCTGAGAACGAGAAGATGATAACAGAGTGGCAGTATTTGCATGGCATTTGTGTATTCGTCTATCTACCATTGATGTCTGCATCCCAGATCAGTTAGAGAAGGTTTTAGTCATGATCTTTACTAATTTGTAAGACTTGTCTGTTTCTAAGGTATAATACTACGAGAAGGTGTTCGTTGAAGTTTGAGAAGACTGGAGGTTTCTACGCTTGCATCTTTGCTTCTTTGTAGGTCTGCTAGGCATAATTGTTCTTTGTCCTGTTCATAGTCTTTCCTTACTAATCAGTCAGATTTCATAGTCTGTCAATGATTGTAGACTGTTGAAGTTTCATAGCATGCCTATCTATTTCCTTCCTGTAATCTGTCATCTACTGATTCATGTATTTGGAAACAGTTGTGTGGAATGCATACAGGTCACTTAACTTGTAGGGAGTACACCCCTTTATCATTGGCTAATATTATTTATTTTGTATTTTGATTTTTTCTTGATTTATCTGTTCTCTACTTTAGCTATGACAATCTCCCTTCTTTCACTTTCAACATTTATTACTTTAAAAAATTTCCTTCACTTTCAGTGTTTTATTTTCTTAGCTTCAAAGTGATTTCTTTTTGTAGAAAACAAGTGCTTTAATTTCATTTTTCCTTTTTCTTCCTTTTTTGATTGCTGTAGTTTATCTGCAACTTTTGACTGGAAAATATTATTCAAGTATATTTCAAAAGATCACTTAACAACAACAAAAATGCCATTGTGCTAATTTATCTATTTTTTTTTTGTTTTTTGTTTTCATAGCAGCCATATTTATTTATTTTTTTCCTCCTTTTTTATTTTTGATACTTTATATACATTTCCAATGTTTCCCCTTTTCTGAGTCTCCTCTTTGGATACCCCCCATCCCCTCCCCAACCCGCCTCTAGGAGGGAATTCCACCTCCCACCCCCCTCCCGACCACCCATCCCCATATTCCCGCCTTGACATTCCCCTTTACTGAGGCCTCTAACATCCTC
>JAPYYD010000042.1:15555-36585 GCA_028551405.1 Uromys caudimaculatus | reverse complement strand
TTCAAGGGGTGGGGCTGAGGATACTACTTCCTCAGGTGGGGTAAACCATTGAGAATCTGAAGATTCAGAATTCTCAGCTTCAACAGGGTCTTCCCACACATCCCCATCCCAAGTTATAGGATCCCATTCTTTGCCAATTAATGCCCTTACTTTAACTGCTGACACCCTCTGAGGCTGAGACCTGAACTTTCGCTGCATTTCAGCCAACCTTATAATGAAGGCTTCAGTTTGATTTTCTGCAACTTGAGCTCTATGGCTGCTGGAGAGAAGATTCTCTTCAAGGACAGACTTAGCAATTTTTAGATTAGTCACTTGCATCTGGATCCGTTCAATATTATTATAGAACTCCTTCTTTTCCTTCATCACCTTTTCCAGAGATACTAAGAGCAACTGACCAGCAAAGTCATTTTCAAATTTTCTTTCCCATATAGCAAAAAGCTTTGAGCACACAATCACCCAATTCATCAAGATGCTCAATGGCATTAGCTTCTTTAAGTTTAAAATATATTTCCAACCACGGGTCTTCAATATCCTCCAAGCTCCCAGAAGAGAGCGTATCTGGAGAGGTTTCAGCAGTTGAAGGTGCTGGTGAATTATTAAACCAACTCCAGATTCTTAAAAGATTCATCCTTATACTGCTTTCTGCTCTAGAGCCACTCCCAGTACCAACTTCTGTATTAGTCAGGGTTCTCTAGAGTCACAGAACTTATAGGTAGTCTCTATATAGTAAGGGAATTTGTTAATGACTTATAGTCTGTAGTCTAACTCCCCAACAATGGTCAGCAGTAGCTGTGAATGAAAACCCGAGGATCTAGCAGTCACTTAGTCCCACAAGGCTCGCAGGCAAAGAAGATTGAATCTTCCTTGTTCCAATGTCCTTATGTAGATCTCCAGCAGCAGGTGTGGCCCAGATTAGAGGTGTGCGTACCGCCACACCTGAAACTTGTGTCTTCCAGAGTCAAGATCTAGATCACAGATGAGCCTTCTAATTCTGGATTGTAATTCACTCCAGATATAGTCAAGTTGACAATCAGAAATAGCCACTACACTCAGCCTGCTTCCTTATAGAACCCAAGACTACCAACCCACAGATGGTACCACTCACAAGGGGCCCTCCCCCCTTGATCACTAATTGAGAAAATGCCTTAGTGCTGGATCTCATGGAAGCATTTTCTCAACTGAAATTCCTTTCTCTGTGATAACTTCAGCTTGTGTCAAGCTGACACACAAAACTAGCCACTACAGCTTCCTTGATCCTTTATCCAACTCCTGCCCCCCCTCAGAGAGTGCAACTCTTTGGCCACACTGGTCAGATGCTCACAGATAGCATCCAGTTTTCAGACTGGCAACTGGCAACCACGTAGGGCAAGAACAGCTGATGAACCACAACCAATATCCACAAGAATTCAATGAGACCTCTGACTCCACCGGAAGGTGACCTCCCCTCCAACTCTGGAGACAAGCAACCTGTCCTTTTCCTGCTATGATTTCAGTCAGCACCATCACTTTGATTTGAACAAGCCGAAGGGACAACTGATGCCTTCTGGCCAGAGCTACTCTCTGGTGGCTGAAGGTCCCTTTAGCCCCAACCTAAAATCCGATAGCCCATAACAGGTATTAGCAAAGACTCTCAGTCTAACTTCTCCTTAAAGCAAAACAAAAAACATGGTAATGCAGTGGCCAGTTAAAAGCCACAAGGACATCTGCCAGTTCTTGAATCTGTGGGAAGGCTTAGCATTTTGGACCTCCATGGAATCCCCCAAAGCCAAGAGGCCAAGGGAACATTCCCATTGGAGAGGGTGTTTCTTCTCTTTTCTGTCATGAGCAACTCGCCTGAGGCCTCAAATCCAATGCATTAGGGCAATTGATGTCACCCCTATTTCCCAATTTGGTAGACAAAAATATGTTTTTGTTACCACAGATACATACTCTCATTTTATATGGGCTACAGTCCAAATGAGTGAAAACTCAAAAAGGTTGATTCAACATATGCTCTCCACCTTTGTCATCATGGGCATTCCTCAACAGATGAAAACAGGTAATGGCCCTGTCTCACTAGTTCTCAATTGAAAGCCTTCTGTACACAATGGGAAATTGCCCACAATACAGGGATTTCTCCACAACCCTCAGGGCCAAGGACTAGTAGAAAGAACACATCAAACCCTAAAAGCCCAACTTCTAAAACAAAAGACAACTACCTAACCCCTTAATGTACAAATAATGATAGCTCTGACTACATTAAATATATTTAACATCTACAAAAACCCTCCTATCTCCCTCCATTGGCCCACACCAAAATAACCACCCATCCTAGTACAATGCTGTGATCCTTTGGGCAGAATTTAGAAGAGACTAGACCCTCTCCTTACAAGTAGGAGGAGTTTTGTTTGTGTTTTCCTATAGGACCACTCTAAACCTATCTAGGTTTCCACCAGAAGTGTCCAATACCACCTCACCAACCAAGAAGATGGTCCACCTCTCACTGTCAGATCAAGGAAAGAGGAGGAGGAGGCAGAGGAAGCACCATGCCCAAAGGAACAACAAGATCTCCTGCAGGGACATCCATAACCTAATGACTGCTACCCAGACCATGTGCCATCTACAAGCTCCCCTCTCCTCTATTCTTATGACCATATTTTTCATTCTTCATGCTAATTCTGCTACTGCCCAGCTTCTCTTTAGCCTTCACGACACTTACCACTGGAGATTCCTCACTAGGGAGACCTACAACAGACACAATAAAATCATAGGAACACAGGATTGCCCACTTGAAGGCTGTCAGACCAGGATTGAGATCCCTCTACACCTACATTTGATCTCCACTACCCCAACCCTCTGCTTCCCTTACCAAAACACAAGCGAATGCTCCAGGAGGTCTCCACATATGGAGGCTGCAGATATTGGAGTGGCAGAATTGAATCCATGAGCATCAGTGGCACCATGCTCAACAACCTTAAAACTCATTTTCAGTTTTCTATCAGTAATCCATGGGATGAACATTGGCAAACTGGAGACATGGTTAAATTCTACCCATACCTGACCTACATGTCTCCTGTGAACTTGTCTCACCACCAAATCAGTCTTTATCCATGTTAATATTCTTCAACAGGAAAATCAATCTCAGAAGGAACTCAAAGCTACTTTCTCCTGGCTACAATACATCCAATATGCAGCTGACCTCCTTCCCTTAACCACTCACCCGATATACTGGATGGTTTTGTGTCAACTTGACACAAGCTGGAGTTATCACAGAAAAAGGAGTTTCAGTTGAGAAAATGCCTCCTTGAGATCCAACAGTAAGGCATTTTCTCAATTAGTGATCAAGGAGGGAGGGCACCTTGTGAGTGGTACCATCTGTGGGATGGTAGTCTTGGGCTCTATAAGAAAGCCAGCTGAGCAAGCCAGGAGAACCAAGCCAGTAAGGAACATCCCTCCATGGCCTCTGCATCAGCTCCTGCTTCCTGATCTGCTTGAGTTCCAGTCCTAACTTCCTTTGGTGATGAAGAACAGAGTGGAAGAGTAAGCCAAATAAACCCTTTCCTCCCCAACTTGCTTCTTGGTCATGATGTTTGTGCAGGAACAGAAACCCTGACTAAGACACCCAAACTCCTCCCAGTGCTTTTTCTGTACTTCGCTCTCCCTACTGCTATTAGCAGCTGTCCCCATAAACATTTCCCTTCATAAACTCCATGGACCCTTACCCACATGGAAAGCACAAGACATTCTCTCTTCAACCTATCCCCCCATTTTGCCTTGTACACCCTCCTCCAAACCCCATGTACCCATGACATCACCATCACCAAATCAAATCCCACTTATCTCTTCCAGTGCAAAGGCACTACAGAATCCTGTACCAACCCCTTTTTTCAAGGATCCTGTACCCCCATGATAATTGTTCCCCAGGTTTATCTCTATGAACCTGAATATCTTGTCTTACAGATAGGAGGAAACCAAAAGAAGAGAGAAATCTTCATCTCTCTGCTCATTGAACTGGGCCTCACTGTCTGACTGGGTGCAACAGGAACTGCTAGAGCAACTCTTGTCCAAACATAACATCTGGCCAGCAACTTCCAGGATAACTTTGACCAGGCAATGACCTCCAATCCAGACAGTCTTGAGTCACTTCAATGTCAGATAACCTCCTTAACAGGAGTTTTTCTCCAAAATGGGAGGGCTGTAAACTTACTGACTGCTGAACTGGGATGGACATGCATTTTTCTGGGAGAGAAATGTTGTTTCTATGTCAATGAATCTGGGCTGGGAGAACAAGATAAACAAATGAGCCAGGCAGTGGTGGTACACAACTTTAATCCCAGCACTTGGGAGGCAGAGGCAGGTGGACTTCTGAGTTCGAGGCCAGCCTGGTCTACAGAGTGAATTCCAGGACAGCCAGGGCTACACAGAGAAACCCTGTCTCAAAAAACCAAAAAAAAAAAAAAAAAAAAAAAAAAGATAAACAAATGGTCAAAGAGTGATAGTGGGATCTCCAGGCATGCTACACTCTCAACATCCCAAACCTTGGTATGCTAGCCCATCGGTAGCTTGGCTTCTTCCCCTCCTTGGTCCCATACTAGCCATTTAAGCCTTGCTACTTTTTTTTATTGGTTATTTTCTTTATTTACATTTTAAATGTTGTCCCCCTTCCCAGTCTCCCTTATACAAACACCCCATTTCATCCTTCCCCCCTTTGTCTCTAAGAGAATGTTCTTCCACCCACCCACCCACTCCTGACTCACCGCTCTAGTATCCCCTTACACTGGGGCATCAAGCCTCCACAGGAATAAGGACTCTCCCACTGATGCCAGAAAAGGCAATCCTCTGCTACATATGTAGCTGAAGCCATGGGCCAATCCTGTATACTCTTTGGTTCAATATATGGAAATCCATCAACATAATCCACTATTCAAACTGAAAGAAAAAACCCACATGATCATCTCATTAGATGCTAAAAAAAATTCTTTGACAAAATACAACACCCCTTCATGTTAAAGAAGCCTTGCTCCTTTTGGCAATGTCCTCATCCAATTTCTAAAGCAGAAGATGAATAGCATTGCAAAGGAGATTACTAATCAGGCCTTGGTTCAATATCAAACTGTTCCCAACATAGTTGACAGTTATTCCAATGACACATCACTGAAAGAAGGAAAGGAAGGAAGGAAGGAAGGAAGGAAGGAAGGAAGGAAGGAAGGAAGGAAGGAAGGAAGGAAGGAAGAAAGAGACAGGAAGAGTTGTGGGGCAGTGGACCATGCACCAGACAGAAAACTTGGTAAGGTCGAACAGATTCAGAAACCCTGGTAATTCTTATAGATGAGAACAGTAAGCATTTCATCTACTCCCAATCAGGTTCCTGTCCTGAAACACAAAACCACAATACCCTATGGAGTGAACTGTGGAAATCAGTCATGTAAGAGCAACACCCAAAGCTACTTCACATGCAGACGAGGCGTCCCTAACATCTCAAACCAAGCCAATACAAAGCATCTACTTTTAGACTCCCATTGCAAAAGATATATAAGACCCTATCCACAAAGAATAAAGTACACAAGTTATTTCATTAAAGACCTTCTGAGAGTGTATGTCTTATAGAGCTGTAACACATTGGGGAAGAGAATTCTCCCCAAAGTTTTCATTCCTAGAGACTGCTCAAGCCTACCACAGTAACTTCCCACTTGGTGGCCCTGACATTGGCTCCTGGCTGCCCACTGAGCTCCACTGGCCCACTGTGCCATGCAGACCTGCTATGTCCCATCAGCACATTGTGTCCTGTCACCTGGCCCTGACTCTGGAGCAGTGGTGGCCACAGAAAAAGACTGGCATTCCATCTTGACCCAACACCCTTCAGAAAGCACAACTCTTTGGCTACTCTCTGATCTGGGCAGAGCATGACAAATTCCCATGAATAGCATCCAGTATACAAACCTGAGTTTGGTGCCCAATCATGGAATGGATCCCAAGTTGGGCCAGTCACTGGACAGCCATTCCTTAAGTCTCTGTTCCATTTTTGTCTCTGCATTTCTTTTAGACAGGAACAATTCTGGGTCAAAGATTTTGAAGGTGGGTTTTTGATACCATTCCTCCCCTGGGGGCCCAGTCCATCTACTGTAGGTGGTTCCTTTACGTTTCCTCTCCCGACTGTTGGGGATTTCAGTTAAGGTCACCTCCATTGTGTTTTGAGAGCCTCTCAAACCCCAGATCTCTGGGACTTTCTAGAGGCTTCCCATACCCCCTAACCCCAGAAGCTATGTATTTCTACTCATTCTTCTGGCCCTCTGGGCTTCTCCCTGTACCTGTTCATACATAATCCCACCTCCATTTTCCTTCCCCCTCCCCTCTCCCACCCACGTCCTTCCCACCTTCTGCCTCCCATGATTATTTTGTTCTATCTTCAAAGTGGGATTAAGGCATACTCTCTTGGGTCTTCCTTCTTATTAAACTTCTTACAGTCTGGGGGTTGTATCGTGGGTATTCTATACTTTTTTCCTAATAACCACTTATCAGTGATTACATACCTTTTAGGTCTAGGTTACCTCACTCAGGATGATATTTTCTACCTCTTTCCATTTGCATGCAAACTGCATGACATCCTTGGGTTTTTTATTGGATATTTTAGTTATTTACATTTCAAATGTAATCTGCTTTCATGTTTCCCCTCAAAAAAACCTCTAACCCATCCTCTTTCCCCCTGCTTTTATGAGGGTTCTCACTCAAACACCCACTCCCATCTCCCCACCCTGACATTCTCCTACACTGGGGCATTGAGTCATTACAGAGCCAAGGGCCTCTCCTCCCATTGATGCTGACAAGGTCATCCTCTGCAACATATGAGGCTCGAGCCATGGATCCTTCTATGTGTACTCTTTGGTTGGTGGTTTAGTCCTTGGGAGCTCAGGGAAGTCTGGTTGGTTGATATTATTGTTCTTCCTATGGGATTGCAAGCCCCTTTAGTCCTTTCTCTACCTCCTCTATTGGGGACTCTTTGCTAAGTCTAATGGCTGGCTATAAGCATCTGTGTCTGTATTTGAAAGACTTTGGCAGAGCCTCTCAGGAGACAGCTATAACAAGCTCCTGTCAACAAGCACTTCTTGGAATGCACAATGGTATCTGCTTTTGGTAACTGTATATGGGATGGATCCCCAGGTAGTGCAGTCTCTGGATGGTCTATGCTTCAGACTCTGGTCCACACCTTGTCTCCATATTTATTCCTGGGAGTGTTTTGTTCCCCCTTCTAAGAAGTACAAAGCAACCACACTTTGGTCTTCCTTCTTTTGAGCTTCATATGGTCTGTGAATTGTATCTTAAGTATTCTGAGCTTTTGAGATAATATGTACTTATCAGTAAGTGCAGACTATGTGTGTTCTTTTGTGACTGAGTTACCTCACTCAGGATGATTTTCTAATTCCATCCATTTGTCAAACAATTTCATGAATTCATTGTCTTTAAGTAGTACTCCATTGTGTAAATGTACCACAATTTCTGTATCCATTTCTCTGTTGAAGGACATCTGGGTTCTTTCCAGCTTCTGGCTATTATAAATATGGCTGCTATGAACATAGTAGAGCATGTGTTCTTATTATATGTTGGAGCATCTTTTGGGTATATGCCCAAGAGTGGTAGAGCTGGGTCCTTAGGTACTACTATGTCCAATTTTGTGAGGAACTCCCAAACTGATTTCCAGAATAGTTGTACCATCTTGCAATCCCACTAAAAATGGAAGAGTAGTCCTCTTTCTCCACATCGTCACCAGCATCTTCTATCACCTGAGTTTTAAACTTAGCCATTCTGACCAGTGTGAAGTATAATCTTAGGGTTGTTTTGTTTTGCATTTCCCTAATGACTAACGGTGTTGAACGTTTCTTGAGGTGCTTCTCAAACATTCAGTATTCCTCAGTTGAGAATTCTTTGTTTTGCACTGTACCCAATTAATTGTAATAGGATTAATTGGTTCTCTAAAGTCTAATTTCTTGAGTTCTTTGTATATACTGAATATTAGCCCTTTATTAGATGTAGGGTTGGTAAAGATCTTTTCCCAATCTGTTGGTTGCCGTTTTGTCCAATTGACAGTGTCCTTTGCCTTACAGAAGCTTTGCAACTATATGAGGTCCCATTTGTCCATTGTTGATCTTAGAGCATAAGCCCATTGGTGTTCTGTTCAGGAACTTTTCTCCTGTGTCCATGTGTTCAAGGCTCTTCCCCACTTCTGTGATCCACTTGAACTTGAGCTTTGCACAAGGAGATAAGAATGGATCAATTTGCATTCGTCTACATGCTGACCTCCAGTTGAACCAACAGCATTTGTTGAAAATGCTGTCTTTTTTCCACTAAATGGCTTTAGATCCTTTGTCAAAGATCAAGTGACCATAGGTGTGTGACTTCATTTCTGGGTTTTCAATTCTGTTCCATTGATCTACCTGCCTGTCTCTGAACCAATACCATGCAGTTTTTATCACTATTGCTTAGTAGTACAACTTGAGGTCAGGGATGGTGATTCCCCCAGAAGTTCTTTTACTATTGAGAATAGATTTTACTATCCTGGGTTTTTTTGTTATTCCAAATGAATTTGAGATTTGCTTTTTCTATCTCTGTCAAGAACTGAGCTGCAATGTTGATGGGGATCACATTCAATCTGTAGACTGCTTTTGGCAAGATGGCCATTTTTACTATGTTAATCCTGCCAATCTATGAGCATAGGAGATTTTTTCCATCTTTGGATATCTTCTTCAATTTCTTTCTTCAGAGACTTGAAGTTCTTGTCATACAGATCTTTCACTTGCTTGGTTAGAGTCACACCAAAGTTTTATCTTTTATTTCTGACTGTGATGAAGGGTGTCATTTCTTTCTCAGCCTGTTTATCCTTTGAGAAGAGGAAGGCTAATGATTTGTTGGAGTTAATATTATATCAAGCCAAGTTGTTGAATTTCTTTATCAGGTTTAGGAGGTCTCTGGTAGAATTTTTGGGATCACTAAAGTATACAATCATATAATCTGCAAGTAGTGATATTTGGATTTGTTCCTTTCCAATTTGTACTCCTTTGATCTCCTTTTGTTCTCTAATTGCTCTGGCTAGGATTTCAAGTACTATACTGAATAAGTAGGGAGAGAGTGGGCAGCCTTGTCTAGTCTCTGATTTTGGTGGAATTGCTTCAAGTTTATTTCCATTTAGTGTGATGTTGGCTACTGGTTTGCTGTATTTTGTTTTTACTATGTTTAGGTATGGGCCTTGAATTCCTGATTTTTCAAAGACTTTTATCATGAAGGTGTATTGATTTTGTCAAATCCTTTCTCAGCATCTAATGAAATGATCGTGTGAGGTTTTTTCTTTAAGTTTGTTTGTATAGTGGATTATTTTGATGGATTTCCTGGTATTAAACCATCCCTGCATCCCTGGGATGAAGCCTACTTGGTCATGATGAATGATCATTTTGATGTGTACTTGGATTCAGTTTGCAAGAATTTTATTGACTATTTTTTCACTGATAATCATAAGGAAAATTGATCTGAAATTCTCTTTCCTTGTTGGGTCTTTTTGTGTAGTGGTATAAGCATTAACCATGGCTTCATAGAATGAATTGGGTAGTGTTCCTTCTGTATCTATTTTGTGGAATAGGTTGAAGAGTATTGGTATTAGCTCTTCTTCGAAGATCTGAGAGAATTATGCACTAATCTCATCTGGTCTTGGCCAGTTTTTGGTTCAGAGACTTTGCATGATGGTTTCTATTTCTTTAGGGGTTATGGGACTGTTTAGACATTTTGTCTGGTCCTGATTTAATTTGGTGCCTGGTATCTGTCTAGAAAGTTGTCCATTTCTTCCAGATTTTCCAGTTTTGCTGAGTATAGGCATTTGTTGTAAGATCCGATGATTTTTTTTTTTTTTATTTCTTCGGTTTCAGTTGTGATGTCTTCTTTTTCATTTCTGATTTTGTTAATTTGGATACTGTCTTTGTGCCTGCTGGTTAGCCTGGCTAAGGGTTTATCTATCTTGTTGATTTTCTCAAAACCCAGCTCCTAGTTTTGTTGATTCTTTGTGTAGTTCTTTTTGTTTCTACTTGGTTGATTTCAGCCCTGAGTTTGATTATTTCCTTCTACTCCTCTTGGGTGTATTAGCTTCTATTTGTTCTAAAGCTTTCAGGTGTGCTATTAAGCTGCTAGTATATGCTCTCTCCAGTTTCTTTTTGGAGGCACTCAGAACTATGAGTTTTCCTCTTAGCACTGCTTTGATGGTGTCCTATAAGTTTGGGTATGTTGTGCCTTCATTTTCATTAAATTCTAAAGTCTTTAATTCCTTTCTTTATTTCTTCTTTGGCCAAGTTATCATAGAGTAGAGCGTTGTTCAGCATCCATGTGTATGTGGGCTTTCCATTGATTTCTTTTATTATTGAAGAGCAGCCTTAGTCTATGGTGATCTGATAAAATGCATAGGACTATTTCAATCTTCTTGTGTCTGTTAAAGCCTGTTTTGAGACCAATTATATGATCAATTTTGGAGAAGTCACAATGAGATTTGGAGAAGGTAAATTCTTTTGTTTTAGGAGGAAATGTTCTAAAGATATCTGTTAAATTCTTTTCATTCATAACTTGTGTTAGTTTCCCTATGTCTCTGTTTATTTTCTGTTTCCATGATCTGTCCATTGATGAGAGTGGGTTGTTGAAGTTTCCCACTATTATTGTGTGAGTTGCAATGTGTGCTTTGTGCTTTAGTAAAGTTTCTTTTATGAATGTGGGTGCCCTTGCATTTGGAGCATGGATGTTCAGAATTGAGAGTTCTTCTTGGTAAATTTTTCCTTTGATGAGTGTGAAGTGTCTTTCCTTATTTTTTTTTTTATAACGTTTGGTTGAAAGTCGATTTTGTTCGACATTAGAATGGCTACTCAAGCTTGTTTTCTGGGACCATTTGCTTGGAAATTTTTTTTTTTCAGCCTTTTACTATGGGGTAGTGTCTGTGTTTGTCACTGAGATGCATTTCCTGCATGCAGCAAAATGCTGGGTTCTGCTTATAGATCCAGTCTGTTAGTCTAGGTATTTTTATTGGAGAATTGACTCCATTGATGTTAAGAGATATTAAGAAAATGTGATTTTTGCTTCCTGTAGTTTTGTTGTTAAGAGGTGTAAGAAAGTATTTTCTTTTGGATTTGTTGAAAAAAGATTACTTTCTTGCTTTTTCTAGGGTGTAGTTGGGAGCGAGAGTCCTGGGTCTGCTCTGGGCACAGGTGCAAGCCAGAAGGAATGTTTGCCTCTGGCTTGGCTGGCATTCCTGCTTTCCTGGTTCCTATGGGGGTCCCAGTTACTCCTGGTGTTGGGGCAGATGTGTGGCCTCACCTGTGATCCTGGGTGTGCCAGAGTACTTAGGAGTCGAGCTTCCTCTATGGTCTTGAGTGTGTCAGAGCACCTGGGAGTCAAGCTTCCTCTGGGTGTTATAGGAATGGATGGGGGACAGCACCCTGGGTCTGCTAAGGACACAGGTTCAAACTGGAGGAATATATTCCATATTTAGATTTAACATTTTCTTTGACCAAGGTAACCATTTCTTCTACCTTGTGTTTAATGTCTGAGATTTTTCCATCCTGTTTATTCTGTTCAGGAGGTTTGTCTTTTAAGTTCCTGTTTGTCTTCCTAAATTTTAATTTCCATATTACTCAAAGTTTGCGATTTGTTTATTGATTTAATTTTCACTTCACATTCTGAAATATTTTATTCATTTCCTTTCACTTTGTTTTTGTTTTTATAGATTTCTTTAATGTACTTATTCATTTTTCTTTCAGGACATCTGCAGTTTTATAAAAGACATTTTAAGGTCTTTTTTTGTGTGTGTGCTTTATCTATGCTACAGTGCTCAGGTCCTGCTGTGGTAAGATTGCCTGGCTCTACAGGAAACAAATTGTCTGTCAGTTATTGATTGTGTTTTTATGCTAGCATCTAGGCATCTGGATTTGTGAAGACTGTAACTTTAGGTGTTGATACCTGATATTTGCTTTGATTGGTGTTGTTCCTTGATTTCAGTTGCTCTCCCTAGTTTTGAGGAAAGTTGGCTGTGTGTTTCTTGAGAGGAAATTCTCCTGGGATGCTGATAGATATGGTCACTGTGAATTATGGGTAAAACATATTCATAGGTATTGAGAGATGACATTTAGGAATTGGGATAAACTAGGAAGGGAGGTTGGCAGGATCTATTGGAGGACTGAAAAGAGAATCTTCCAACAGGATATCCTTAGTCCCTGGGAATTGGTGCAAAGAGTAAGGAAAGGCTACAACAGGTGTTTTTCTATGGATCTGGGGATGAGTCTGGAGGATTGGATATGAAAGAGAGGTATGTGAGTGAAGATATGAGGTTTGCCAACCCCTTTCACTGGCCTGCTTGCTTTTTTGTTAGGCTTGACTAATAGATTGCCAAAGAAATCTTGCTAAACTTAGTGTCTGAGATAACAATATTGGCGAAGAGGAAGGTTGGAGGAGCTCTGTCAATGTGCTGCAGTATGTTGTCTTCTACAGAAATGAGGGTTGAAAAGGACAGTGGATTTGGAGATGAGGAGAGAGGAGAAGTCCTGTAGTAGAGAAAGCCTACTTATTTCCTTTGCTAGAGTGCCTATTTGTTTTCTAAGGAGAGACTGAAAGGATGTGGATTGAAGGGGATGATAGCTTGGCAAAAATTATGAGGATTTGGGCAAGAAAAAACTGGAATCAGAAATAGATTTAAAAATCTATTTTCAAGAAAAATACATGTTCATAATAAGAAAACTATCCAACCTCAAAGAAGTTTAACAACCTTAACAGATATCTCAGAAAAAAAAATGTATAAGTAGCAAAAGAGGGTTAAAAAGTGTCTTCTATACATCATGTGCAAAATGAAAAATGTTTAAGAAATGAGAAACTTCTGAGAATGTTGGTTAAAATACTGACATCACCAAATGCAATGATATTTAAACAGTGGAATCAGTTGTGCAATCTTCACTTATAGCAAGAATGAACAATAGTCACTTTTGTATATAGTATGTTTTTATTTTATTTTTATACTTTGTTTACATTTCAAATGTTTTCTTTCCCCTTTCCATGTCTCCCCTTTGTAAACCTCCTATCCCGTCCACCCTCCCCCTGGCTCTAAGATGGTATTCACCCACCCACCCACCCACTCCCATCTTCCCTCCCTGGCATTTCCCTATACTGGGGCATCTAACACTCTCAGACTCAAGGGCCTCTCCTCCCACTGATGGTCAACAAGGCCCTCCTAGCCACATATGTGGCCAGCACCATGGGCCCCTCCATATGCATTCTTTGGTTGGTAGTCCAATCTCTGGGAGAACAGAGGGGCCTGCCAGTTAACATTGGTGCTCCCTCCACATGGGGCTGCAAACCCCCTCAGCCCCTTCAGTCCATTCTCTAACTCCTCCACCTGGGACCCCATGCTCAGTCCAACAGTTGCTGTGAATTGAATCATGAGTGTTCCGAACTTTTCGGCTATTATCCGCTTATCAGTGAGTACATATCATGTTGGTTCTTTTGTGACTGAGTTACCTCACACAGGATGATGCTTTCAAGTTCCATCCATTGGCCTGGGAATTTCATGAAGTCATTGTTTTTAATATCTCAGTAGTATTCTATTGTGTAAGTGTACCACATTTTTTGTATCCATTCCCCTGTTAAGGGAAATCTGGGTTGTTTCCAGCTTCTGGCTATTATAAATATGAACATAGTGGAGTGTGTGTTCTTATTACATGCTGGAGCATCTTCTGGGTATATGCCCAGGAATGGTATGGCTGGGTCCTCAGAAAGAATTAAGTTCAATTTTCTGAGGGTCCGCCAAACTGATTTCCAGAGTGGTTGTACCAGCTTGCAATCCCACCAACAGTGGAGGAGTGTTCCTCTTTCTCCACATCCTCGCCAGCATCTGCTGTGACCTGAGTTTTTGATAGCCATTCTGACTTGTGTGAGGTGGAATCTCAGACTTGTTTTGATTTGCATTTCCATGATGACTAGGGATGTTGGACATTTCTTTAGGTGTTTCTCAGCCCTGCAAGTTTCCTCAGTTGAGAATTCTCTGCTTAGCTCTGTTCCCCATTTTTTGATAGGGTTATTTTGTTCTCTGGAGTCTAACTTCTTAAGTTCTTTATATATATTGGATGTTAGTCCTCTATCAGATGTAGGATTGCTAAAGATCTTTTCCCAATCTGTTGGTTGCCATTTTGTCCTATTGACAGTGTCCTTTGCCTTACAGAAGCTTGCAATTTCATGAGGTCCCATTTGTCGATTCTTGATCTTAGAGCATAAGCCATTGGTGTTCTGTTCAGAAACTTTTCCCCTGTACCTATATGTCTGAGACTTTTCCCCCACTTTCTCTTCTATTAGATTCAGTGTATCTGGTTTTATGTGGAGGTCCTTGATCCACTTGGACTTGAGCTTTGTACAGGGAGATAAAAATGGATCAATTCGTATTCTTCTACATGTAGACCACCAGTTGAAACCAGCATCATTTGTTGAAAATGCTGTCTTTTTTCCACTGGATGGTTTTAGCTCCTTGTCCAAAATCAAGTGACCATATGTGTGTGGGTTTATTTCTGGGTCCTCAATTCTATTCCATTGATCTACCTGCCTGTCACTGTACCATAACCATGCAGTTTTTATCACTACTGCTCTCTACAGATTGAGGTCAGGGATGCTGATTCCCCCAGAAGTTCTTTAATGTTGAGAATAGTTTTTGCTATCCTGAGTTTTTTGTTATTCCAAATGAATTTTAGAATTGCTCTTTCTAAGTCTATGAAGACTTGAGTTGGAATTTTGATGGGGATTGCATTGAATCTGTAGATTGCTTTCAGGAAGATGGCCATTTTTACTATGTTAATCCTGTCAATCCGTGAGCATGGGAGATCTTTCCATCTTCTGAGATCTTCTTCAATTTCTTTCTTCACAGACTTGAAGTTCTTGTTGTCCAGATCTTTGGTTATAGTGACACCAAGATATTTTATATTGTTTGTGACTATTGTCAAAGGTGTCATTTCCCTAATTTCTTTCTCAGCCAATTTATCCTTTGAGTATAGGAAGGCTACTGATTTGTTTGAGTTAATTTTATATTCGGTCCCTTTGCTGAAATTGTTTATCAGGTGTAGGAGTTCTCTGGTGGAATTTTTGGGGTCACTTAAGTATACTAGCATATCATTTGCAAATAGTGATATTTTGACTCCTTCCTTTCCAATTTATATCCCCTTGACCTCTTTTTGTTTTCTAATTTCTCTAGCTAGAACTTCAAGTATTATATTGAATAGATAGGAAGAGAGTGGGCAGCCTTGTCTAGTCCCTGATTTTAGTGGGATTGCTTCGAGTTTCTCTCCATTTAGTTTGATGTTGGCTACTGGTTTGCTGCATATTGCTTTTACTATGTTTAGGTATGGGCCTTGGTTTCCTGATCTTTCCAAGACTTTTAACATTAAGAGATGTTGAATTTTGTCAAATGCTTTTTCAGTATATAATGAAATGATCATGTGGATTTTTCTTTGAGTTTGTTTATATAGTAGATTACGTTGATGGATTTCTGTATATTGAACCATCCCTGCATCCCTGGGATAAAGCCTACTTGATTGTAGTTAATAATCGTTTTGATGTATTCTTGTATTCAGATTGCTAGAATTTTGTTCAGTGTTTTTGCACCAATATTCTTAACAGAAACTGGTCTGAAGTTCTCTTTCTTTGTTGGGTCTTTGTGTGGTTTTGTTATCAGTGTAACTCTGGCTTCATAGAATTAACTGGGTAGTGTTCTTTCTGTTTCTGTTTTGTGGAATAGTTTGAAGAGTATTGGTATAAGTTCTTCTTTGAAGGTCTGATAGAATTCTGCACTAGATTCATCTTGTTCTGGCCTTTTTTTAGTTGGGAGACTTTATTTTGATACTTTACTTACATTTCAAATGTTTTCCCCTTTCCAGGTCTCCCCTTTGGAAACCCTCTATCACATCCCCCTTCCCCCTGCCTCTATGAGGGTATTCCCCCACCCACCCACCCACTCCCATCTTCCCTCCCTGGCATTCCCCGATACTGGGGTATCTAACACCCTCAGGCCCAAGGGCCTCTCCTTAGTTGGGAGACTTTTAATGACTACTTCTATTTCTTTAGGGTTTATGGGACTGTTTAGATGGTTAATCTGATCCTGATTTAACTTTGGTATCTGGTATCTGTCTAGAAAGTTGTCTATTTCTTCCAGATTTTCCAGTTTTGTTGAATATAGGCTTTTGTAGTAGGATCTGATGATTTTTTGAATTTCCTCAGTTTCTGTCGTAATGTCTCATTTCTAATTTTGTTAATTTAGATACTGTCTCTGTGCCCTCTGGTTAGTCTGGCTAAGGGTTTAGCTATCTTGTTGATTTTTCTCAAAGAACCAGCTCCTGGTTTTGTTAATTCTTTGTATAGTTCTTTTTGTTTCTACTTGGTTGATTTCATCCCTGAGTTTGATTATTTACTGCCATCTTCTCCTCTTGAGTATATTTGCTTATTTTTGTTCTAGAGCTTTCATGTGTGCTGTTAAGCTACTAGTATATGCTCTCTCCAGTTTCTTTTTGGAGGCACTCAGAGCTATGAGTTTTTCTCTTAGCAGTGCTTTCATTGTGTCCCATAAGTTTGGGTATGTTGTGCCTTCATTTTCATTAAATTCTAAAAAGTCCTTAATTTCTTCTTTACTTCTTCCTTGAACAAGTTATCATTGAGTAGGGCGTTGTTCAGCTTCCATGTGTATGTGAGCTTTCTGTTGCTTTTGTTGTTATTGAAGACCACCCTTAGTCTGTCATGATCTGATAGGATGCAAGAGATGATTTCAATCTTCTTGTATCTGTTGAAGACTGTTTTGTGACTGATTATATGGTCAACTTTGGAGAAGGTATCATGAGGTGCTGAAAAGAAGGTATATTCTTTTGTTTTAGGATGAAATTTTGTATAGATATTTGTTAAATCCATTTGGTCCATAACTTCTGATAGTTTTCACTATGTCTCTGTCCAGTTTCTGTTTTCATCATCTGTCCATTGATAAGAGTGGGGCGTTGAAGTCTTTCACTATTATTGTGTGTAAGGTGCAATGTGTGCTTTGTGCTTTAGTAAAGCTTTTTTATGAGTGTGGGTGCCCTTGCATTTGGAGCATAAATGTTCAGAATTGAGATTTCTTCTTGGTAGATTTTTCCTTTAATGTGTATGAAGTGGCCTTCCTTATTTTTTTGATAACTTTTGGATTTAAGTTTATTTTATTCGATATTAGAATGTGTACTCCAGCTTGTTTCTTGGGACCATTTTCTTGGAAAATTATTTTCTTGCCCTTTACTCTGAGGTAGTGTCTGTGTTTGTCACTGAGGTGTGTTTCCTGTGTATAGCAAAATGCTGGGACCTGTTTACATATCTAGGCTGTTAGTCTAGGTATTTTTGTTGGGGAATTGAATCCATTGATTTTCAGAGATATTACTGAATAGTGATTGTTGCTTCCTGTTATTTTTTATGTTATTTTTATGTCTGTGTGGCTATCTTCTTTGGGGTTTGTTGTAAGAAGATTATTTTCTTGCTTTTTCTAGGATATAGTTTCTCTCCTTGTGTTTGCATTTTCCATCCATTATCCTTTGTAGGTCTGAATTTGTGGAAAGATATTGTGTAAATTTGGTTTTGACATTGAATTTCTTGGTTTCTCCATCTATGGTAATTAAGAGTATTGCTGGGTATAATAGCCTGGGATGGCATTTCTGTTTTCTTAGGATCTGTATTAGATCTGGCCAGGATATTCTAGTTTTCATAGTCTCTGGTGAGAAGACTGGTGTAATTCTGATAGGTCTGCCTTCATATGTTACTTGAACATTTTTTTTTACTGCTTTTAATATTCTTTCTTTGTTTCTTGTATTTGGTCTTTTGAATATTATGTGACAGGAGGAGTTTCTTTTCTGGTCCAATCTATTTGGAGTTCTGTGGGCTTCTTATATGTTTATGGACATCTCTTTCTTTAAGTTAAGGAAGTTTTCTTCTATAATTTTGTTGAAGATATTTACTGGCCCTTTAAGTTGTAAATCTTTGTTCTCTTCTATATCTATTATCCTTAGGCTTTGTCTTTTCATTATATCCTTGATTTCCTGCATGTTTTGGGTTAGGAGCTTTTTGCATTTTGCATTTTCTTTGACTGTTGTGTCATTGTTTCCTATGTTATCTTCTGCACCTGAGATTCTCTCTTCTATCTCTTGTATTCTGTTGGCGATGCTTCCATCTATGACTTTTGATTTCTATCCTAGGTTTTCTATCTGCAGAGTTGTCTCCTTTTATGATTTCTTTATTGTTTCTATTCTCATTTTCAGATCCTGGATGGTTTTGTTCAATTTCTTCACCTGTTTGTTTGTGTTTTCCTGTAATTATTTAAGGGATTTTGTGTTTCCTCTTTAAGGGTTTCTACCTGTTTACCTGTGTTCTCCTGTATTTTTTAAAGCGATTTATTTATGTTTTTCATAAAGTCCTCTATCACCATCATGAGATGCAATTTTAATTCAGAGTCTTGCTTTTCTGGTGTGTTGGGGTATCCAGGGATCCCCATGGTGGGATATCTGTGCTCTGATGATGGCAAGTAACCTTGGTTTCTGTTGTTTATGTTCTTGCCCTTACCTGTTGCCATCTGATTATTTCTGGTGTTAGCTGTTCTTGTTATCACTGACTGTGGTTTCTCCCTCCTGCAAGCCTGTGTGTCAGTACTCCTGGGAGACAACTTCTTTCCAGGAGGAATTTGGGTATGGAGAGCTTTGGCACAGGGTCAGCTCTGGGGAGCAGACAGAAACAGGAGGCATCCTGTCCCCAGCTGTTCCTAGGTTCCTGTATCCTGATGGCTCTGGGCAGAGGCAAACATTCCTTGGGCTTGGACCTGTGCCCAGAGCAGACCCAGGACTTTCACTCCCAACCAACTTCTGTCACGTCTAGAGAAAGCTTGACTGCCAGGAGCTCTGCCACACCCAGGATCTCAGAATCACAGGATCCCACAATCACAAGATCACAGAGACAGTTGGACTCTGAGGAGTTCTGAAACAATCAGGACCACAGGAGGGACAGGCTCCCAGTCAGAGACAGCAAGGGCAGTTAGCACTGAAGATAACCAGATGGCAAGAGGCTAGCACAAGAACATAAGCAACAGAAACCAATGCTACTTGATAACATAAGAACCCAGTTCTCCCACCACAAAAAGCCCTGGATATGCTAACACACCTCAAAAGCAAGATTCAGATCTAAAATCTCATGACTATGATAGAGGACTTTAAGAAGGACTTAAATAGCTCACTTAAAGAAAAAGAGGAGAACACAGGTAAACAAGGAGATCCCTTAAAAAGGAAACAAATAAATCTCTTAAAGAAGTACAAGAAAACATGTGAAGGAATTGAATAAAACCATCAAAAATCTAAAAATGGAAATAGAAATATTAAAGAAAACACAAAGGGAGACAACACTAGAAATGGAAAACCTAGGAAAGAGTCACAGGTGCAAGAATCACCAACAGAATAAAAGAGAGAATCTCAAGCGTAGAAGATACCATAGAAGACATTGACACAACAGTCAAAGAAAATACAAAAATCAAAAGGCTCCTAACTCAAAACATTCAAGATACAGTGAAAAGACCAAAAATGGATGGAACTAGAACATATCATCCTAAGTGTGGTAACTCAGACCCAAAGGACATGCATGGTATGTACTCACTAATAAGGGGATATTAGGGGGGGAAAGTACAGAATACCCAAGATACAGTCCACAGAACTCAAAAAGGTCAACAAGCTGAAGGCCCAAGTGAGGAAGCCTCAGTTCCATTTGAGAGGGGGAAAAAAAGGAATCACAAGAGGGGAGGGAGGGAAGGACCTGAGAGGGAAAGTGGACCAGGAAGGGGGGTTATGGGGAGGTAGAGGGAAACCTGATCTGGTATTGGGAGAGGGAAAAGGACTGAAGCCCTGAGGACCAGAAGAAAGAATGGAAACAGGAAGGTAGGAAGTTGGGGGGGACCCTCCAGAATGCACCAGAGACCTGGGATATGAGAGACTCTCAAGACTCAAAGGGATAGACCTTAGATGAAATGCCTGACAGTAGGGAGAGGGAACTTATAGAGCCCAATCTCCAGCAGGAAGATGGGGCATCAAATGAGGGAGGGGGTTGCCATCCCACAGTCAAAACTCTGACCCATAATTGTTCCTTTCTGAAAGAACTACAGGGATGAAAATGGAGAGAAGCCTGAGGAAAAGAAGATCCAGCGACAGTCCCAAAGTGGGATCCAGCTCAGGGGAAGGTCCCAAGGCCTGACACTGTTACTAAGGCTATGGAGATCTCACAAAAAGGGACCTAGCATGACTGCACTCTGAAAGACACAACAAGCAGATTAAAGAGTCAGAAGCAGATATTTGCACTCAACCAATGGACAGAAGCTGCTGACCCCTGTGGTTGAATTAGGGAAAGGCTGAAAGAAGCTGAGGAGGAGGGTGACCTTGTAGGGAGTCTCAATTAATCTGAACCCCCGAGATCTCTCAAACACTAGACCGCCAAAGAGGAGCAAAGACCACCTGGTATGAGGCCCCAAACACATATACAACAGAGGCATGCTGGGTCCATGTTCAATCAGAGTTGATGCACCTAACCCTCAAGAGACTGGAGGCCCCAGGGAGCTTAGAGGTCAGGTGGGGTAGGAGGTGAGGGATGGGGAAATGCTTGTGGAGACGGGGGTGAAGGTATGGGATGTGGAATAGTCAGAGGATAGATGGGGAGGGATAAAATCTGGAGTGTAAAAAAAATGAAGACAGAAAAAAGAAAAGACCGAACCAAGAATAATAGGTATGGAAGAGAATCAATATGCCCAACTCAATGGGCCAGCAAACATCTTGAACAAATTTATAGAAGAAAACTTCCCTAACCTAAAGAAAGAGATGGCCATAAATGTTGGGAGCCGCCACCCCCCAGATGCTGAGATCTCTATAGGTCATGAGAAAATGAAGCCAAGAAGAACTGGAAAATATTATGACTACTCCGAAAGCTGAATATGAAACCACAAAGATCAAGGATACCCTGTTGTCGTAAAAG
>JAPYYD010000042.1:0-15055 GCA_028551405.1 Uromys caudimaculatus | reverse complement strand
ATTAAATCATTGTTTTTAATAGCTGAGTAGTACTCCATTGTGTAGATGTACCACATTTTCTGTATCCATTCCTCTGATGAGGGACATCTGGGTTGTTTCCAGCTTCTGGCTATTATAAATATGGCGGCTATGAACATAGTGGAGCATGTGTCTTTATTACATGTTGGAGCATCTTCTGGGTATATGCCCAGGAGAGGTACAGCTGGGTCCTCAGGTAGTATTATGTCCATTTTTCTGAGGGTCCGCCACACTGATTTCCAGAGTGATTGTACCAGCTTGCAGTCCCACCAAGAGTGGAGGAGTGTTCCTCTTTCTCCACATCCTCGCCAGCATCTGCTGTCACCTGAATTTTTGATCTTAGCCATTCTGACTGGTGTGAGGTGGAATCTCAGACTTGTTTTGATTTGCATTTCCCTGATGACTAAGGATGTTGAGCATTTCTTTAGGTGCTTCTCAGTCCTGCGAATTTCCTCAGTTGAGAATTCTCTGTTTAGCTCTGTTCCCCATTTTTTGATGGGGTTATTTGGTTTTCTGGAGTCTAACTTCTTGAGTTTTTTGTGTATGTTGGATATTAGCCCTCTATTGGACATAGGATTGGTTAAGATCTTTTCCCAATCTGTTGGTCATTTTTATTTTTATAATTATGAGAATTTATGACCTATTTGGGTAGCATGTATAATTATTGTTATGATAGACATTTCTATAGAAATTTTCTCCATTTATATAATAGTATTGATTAGTATTGTAAGACCAATTAATGAATGAAGATGTTTGATAGATAGCAGAATACTTTGCCAAACATGTATGAGCCATAGTTTTTATTCCCTATAACCACATAAACTCCCCTCTGAGTCACATGATTGTAACCATAGGCCATTGGATGTAGATATATCCACATCATCACTTTAAGTCCTCTCCAAGCAAATAGTGATTTGTAATGGCTTCCTAACGAAAAGATATTTGATTCTTTGTCCAAAAGAGGAAAACAAAGGATTAGATATGGAAGTCAATTTTTCTTGTTTGCTTCTGTGGCAGTGTAGTTTTTATTGAAACCCACAAGACCTTTCTATATTTCATATAAACAAGGATTTTGTCTAGAAAATCTGTGGTCTTTTTCATATTTAGCATGTTCTTTCCCCTAAAATAAATATGTATACAACAAAATTGGAAGCCAAGAGTACAGCAACCATGGTGTTAGACTAATTTGTTATTCCCCGTGTTGTTTTAATGTGACTACCCTTGGGACTAAAGATTTTGTTGGCATTATCATTATACAACATTATCCATTAACATTATACAACTGTTAGAAATGGTGGGAGGAGGGAAGTAAGTGCCAGGGTACAAAAGTTAGTTGTTAGGATGGACCTCAAACATGTTTTACTTGTTTTCACAAAAATATCATAGCTGTAAGCTTATGTATTACATTATAATATGAAAATGAGATAGTATTTTTCTTATTCAGCCTAATTGTCGACGAAAAAATATTTGTGCTTGGTCTATATGTTGATCAATACCATGACATGTTTTTTGTACTAAGATTGTTCTTCATCTCACATGACTTTCCCAATGGTCGTAAAAAATGTAATCATGTTATTAAAACATAATATGGCTCTGGAAGAGTAACACACATAATCTAAAATTTTCTAATAATTTGTATTTTCTTTATATTACATTATTGTACTTATCATACAATTATAAAATTTGTCTGTTAGCATTCCTGTTCCAAATCCTCTCTTGTCATTTTTGTCCATACTGTCTCATACATTCCAATTTCTGATATATCTAAGCACAATACAATTATATACATACAGCCTGTTGAATCCATTTAATGTTGTATGTCTGCATATGGTTTTGAGACTGAGTAAATGGAATTGGATATGTAATTGGATACTTATTTCTCCAAAATGACTATTTTTCCTGCTTTCAGCAATAGTTAGTTGCCTACAGTCCTAAGTGTATGGTTGAGTCTATGAGAATTTTCACCCTGTTAAGGGAGGTCTACAACTCTTGTGCTAGTTGAGTTTTTCTATTGGCAGCTATATTGTTGGGGTATCATATGTATCTTTTCTCTTATTGATATGAAATGCTCTCATATTTATTTGTCTTCTGACCCTTACAATATTTCTGGCACAACTTCCAAAATGTTCTCCAAGGCTAATTGCAGGGGATGTGCGGTAGATTTTTCAGGGTTTCTGGGCATCACTCTGGGTGGCTCATGCTGCTTTGATCACATGTGTTATTCTTTAGATATCTATTGCAATGAAAACTGTCTTTTGAGAGTTACAAGAGCTACATTTATCTGTGGGTATAAGCAAACATATTTAGAAATCATTTAGGGATGGTTCAGGCTTAATAGTCTAAGCCTACTTTGACCCCGCTATCTGTAAAATGCTGTGTCCTTTTTTATTTTCACATCAGCTTCAGTGAATCAATCTATTTGCCAAAGGATATTTCAGAAAGCATAAAAATAATATGGAATTTTATCAATCAAGTAAAAGCATGTTCATAGGAATTAGAATTTTGGATATTGAACTAAAAACCAATTTGAAAAATTAGGAATAGTGACACATACCTTTATGAACGATACATGTGGAAAGTATAGTTGTTTGCCACCTTATATATAGATTTTGCTTTCCTATGTATCATTTATATTCTTCACTATATGTCATTGTGGTAAAAGTGAGGGGATACCACATCACATAAAGTAGTTACAATATAGGTGAGGAACATGAGTTCAGAAGTCACATCAGACTGGGAATACCAGAGCCCAGTTATATTGGAAGTATTCTTTCAAGGAGATAGGAGGATGATACAGAAATATTCTGAGCAACTTCCTCGGCGTGTGTAAGGATGACAACAGAGACACATAATCTGAAGAGGGGTGAATAACAAGGTTAGTTATACAAGTTATTATCTGCATTTCTTGCACAAGCATTGAAATGTGTTCCCAAGAAGATATATACATCTAAATACACATAAGACAGATACACTGACACATAGCATACAGACATACAATATAATAATATATAATATGATATGATATAATATATAATATGTAATATATATATTATATATATATATAATTGTGGAAAAGCCAATTGTCACAGATTGAAGTAAGTAAGTGAGCTTTTATTCATAATCTATCTCAGAAACCTCATGGTTTAATAAAGAAAAAAATTGCTTTTCATATTTTTTTGAGGCTGGAATAGCAGAAGAGTAGGTTTTTTTTTTTTAAAGATTTATTTATTTATTATATGTAAGTACACTGTAGCTGTCTTCAGACACCCCAGCAGAGGGCATCAGATCTCATTATGGATGGTTATGAGCCACCATGTGGTTGCTGGGATTTGAACTCAGGATCTTCGGAAGAGCAGTCAGTGCTCTTACCCGCTGAGCCATCTCTCCAGCCCCCAAGAGTAGGTTTTTTAAATGAAGGATTCACACATCATTCATGGGTTAAATTCCTACTTCTGGGTATGAGAAAGAGCAGCCTTTGGCCTATAATCAATAAGTATGCCACTTTAGTATTCATCAACATCAAATGTCGTAGCACACCATTTGAACTGAAACAATCCATTGTCAGAAACAAAAGTGCATATTGAATGAAAACAAAAAATTTCAAAGTGTAGAAGTCATTGCACTAAATTTTAGATAAAATTGGTGTGAGTTGCCCATGTGAATGCTGTTAATATTTGTATGCAGGATCCAAGGACAAAACTACCAGCTTCTTTTGGTCATGTTATTTGCCATCAATGAGATCAACTGGAATTCACATATTTTACCAAACATCTCTCTGGGACTTGAGATTTATAATCTGCCATTTTATGAAAGGAATGTTCTGAGGAGTGTTTTCTACTGGCTCACAGGCTTGAACACCTACATCCCTAATTACAGCTGTAGGGAAGAGAGAAAATCAGCTGGTGTACTTACAGGAATATCATGGAAAACGTCTGAACACATTGGGAGAGTGCTGAATCTTTACAGATTTCCACAGGTGAGTAAGAGTTATGTGAGTGATGTGCTGCCAGGCCACCTTTCTGAGACTTGAGCTGTGTGCTAAATGAAAGGGAGAGGTTTTCGTTACTTAGTATAAAAGAAGACCTACAGAGACAGATAAAAACACACTTCTACCTTTTAAACTTTGAACTACATTAAAGAGAATGAGCCATCCCAAGGTAGTTTAAAACCCTGAGTCTTTTTATTAATTTTCTTAAAACACTCAGAAACTCAGGTGTGACATTAAGAACTGTTGAACACAGTTTCATCTCTATCACTTCAATCTGTTGTTAATGACTTACACTGTTTTATTTTTTGAATGAAAATTCTTGTTGTATTGTTTTAACTACTGTATTCCTTTCAGCTTACATTTGGGCCTTTTGATGATCTTCTTACTGATAGAATGCAGTTTTCATCTCTGTACCAGGTGGCCCCAAAAGAGGCATCACTGTTGTGTGGTATTGCCTCATTGATGCTTCATTTCAGCTGGACCTGGGTGGGGCTGATCAGCACAGATGACCACAGAGGTGTTCATTTTCTATCAGACTTGAGAAAGGAGCTGGGCAAAAATAAAGTCTGCATAGCTTTTGAGGGGACAGTATCATTAATAGGGGAATCACTATATTATGTGCCAAATGATATTTGGGAGTATATTCTGAAGTCATCAGCAAATGTGATCATAATTTATACAGACATTCCTTTGATATTATCTCTAATAGAAAATACACATAGAAAGGACCTACTGAGAAAAGTTTGGATCATGAAATCAAAAAGAGTTGGCCTAAAATATAGAGAATATAATGTGGTAGATTCATCCCATGGGATTCTCACATTTTCACGCCATCATGAGGAGATTCTTGGTTTCACAAAATTTATGCAGGAAGCTACCCCTATTAAGTACCCAGAAGACGGTATTCTTCACGTCTTATGGAATTGGTATTTCAACTGCTCACTTTCACATTCTGATTGTAAGATACTTGAAAACTGTCTGCCCAATGCCTCTTTGGAATTGTTGCCAGAGGACGTGTTTGCAATGGTCATGACTGAAGAGAGTTACAATGTGTACAATGCTGTCTATGTGGTTGCACACAGTCTGCATGAGATGATTCTCAATCAATTACAAATTCAACCCCAGACAAACAAAGATAGGAACACGTTATTCCCCTGGCAGGTAATGTCACTTTTATTATATTGTAACATTAGCAACAAGACACCAGATACTTAAAAATGCTCTAAACTAGTTAGTGTAGAGTTCAATTTTCTTTCAGTAATTTATAAGAGGTAGGATATATTTCAGTAATTAGATATCATGACTATGTGGAAGTTTTCATTTAACAGAATAATTCTGCTTTTGGTAGACACAGCAGGAATATTTCTTTTGGTAATATCTCATTATGAAACTCCAGCCTTTTCCGTTCATTTCTCAAAAAACCTATCAAATATTCCTGTACAATACTAGATTTGTTCTCTAATCCATTCCTGATTATCCACCGAAGACAGGTAAACTCACATTCTACATGAGGGCTGTGAAAAACTCAGAAAATAGAAGATATCTAGATTTAAAGAAGTTGAGATTTGTTCACAGTATATTCGTTATCATTTAGTACTGCTTGGATTAGATTTTTCTCTAAAACTGACATTTTAGAAACCAAATTATACTTATTTTCTCTTAAACTGTTCTTTGTTCAACACCATAGATTATTAATTTAAAACAGCATTAACAGCATACATTACAGTCAGGACTTCATCTCTGTGGTTCTGTTACATCTCTAAGACTGGACCTTTTCATAGGATTTCTCATATCTTTTAGCTTCATCCTTTTCTGAAGAACATTCAAGTGAAAAATTCTGTTGGTGACCATGTGATCCTGGACTGGAAAAAGAAGACAGATCCAGAGTATGATATCACCAACCTTTGGAATTTCCCAACTGGTCTGTCACTATTTGTGAATGTGGGTACATTTTCTCCAAGGTTTCCCCAGGGCCAACAACTGTCATTATCTGAATATATGATTCAATGGCCCATAGTATTTACAGAGGTGGGTCTGTTTGTTATTGAAAATATTCTAATGTATGTAAATAATGTATGATTCTGGATCTAATGGCTCTTGGTTGTTTACATGGGCCTCATCAATATACCCATAATTATTAATATAAAGACCTCTACTGATTGCTTATTCTGTTGGATGTGTTTTGAAATATTTTGAAATTATGTAATCATTTTGTCACTTAAAGGCAGGATATAAATTAGTAGTGCTTTACCTTGCTGTAACAGAACAGCTGTTGAATGGTTATATTGTCTTCCATTGTCTTAGTTAATTTTTTTCTCAATAGGAGATAAATTAGAGTTACCTGTGAAGAAGAATGTCAGTAGAGAAAATATTTACAAACTACTGGCCTAATGCCAAAATGGTCAAACATTGTCTTGATACAGGTTTTATACAGGAGGGGCCATAAAATGTGAACTTTGGTAGAGGGTCCTTAGTTGTTTAAGAAACAGATCTGAGAAAGCCATTATTAGCATGATTAGCCAGTAAACAGAAATTCTACATGCTCTACATTTCAATTACTGTATCCAGTTATCTATCTTTAAATCTTGTTCTTGATTCCATTGATAATAAATGGTGAACTAGAAGTGTAATTGCAATGAAAATTTCTATTCACCCTTTGGTATCGGCATGTTGTTTTATAATAGCAATAGAAACCCTAATCAACCCCTTAGACAGTAAGAGTCAATCTTCAGTTGGGTTTTACTTAGACTTTTGACAAACAAATAACCAAAGTCAGAGAATGTCCTTTTTTTTTTTTTTTTTTTTTTTTTTAACTTACCTGTTTGTTGTAAGAATGTGGGCAGCAAAATTAATGTCAGGAAAGAAGGATTTTGTTTTTAACATCACACTTTGAAGATGAAGTCCATCATGGCAGGCAATCATGACAACATTGATTTTAGGAAACAAGAAAGATTTCATTCAAAATCAGGAATAAGAGACCAATGGATGCTGCTGTGTAAACTTTTCTATTTTTATTCATATGCCAAAATGATAGCAACTCATTTTGATAATGTTGTCAAAATTTACCTAAGGGAATGTAGGGAATAATTCTTAGAAATGCCCCCAAATTTGTTTTTATGGTGTCATTAATTCATGCCATGCTGACAGAGAGACACAAAGGAAGATAACTGTCCTTGTTTGTGTAGCCAGGAATTTTGGGGAAAGGATTGGTCTGGAGGCCCAATATACTATCTGTAGACATTTTCCCAGTCACCTAACTTACCATTTCTTAGTTCTACCTTCAAAAATCTTTACAAGTCTTACAGAATTTCACAGTCTTTGGACCTAGTTAAAAAAAGAATGTACTTTGTATGTCATGCTACTTGGAAACATGAAGTAACATAGCTAATACCTACATTTTTAAATCCTAAATTTAATTAATAATTGATCTGTCTTATAAAACATTCAATACTAGGGCACTTATTAGGATATTAGCATTTTCTGTCTTATATTAAATATTTTTCAGACCCCTCAGTCTGTATGCAGTGAGAGCTGCACTCCTGGATTTAGGAAAATCATCCTGGAGAGGAATCTTATCTGTTGTTTTGACTGCATTCCTTGCCAAGAGAATGAGATTTCCAACGAGACAGGTGAATGACAAGACTCTCAGAGGATTTTCCCTCCTTTCTACAGTGTTCTGACAATGCTACTTTATAGCAAAAAATTAGGCAAGGGAACCACATGGCCTTTACTTTACTGAAGTTTAGCAATTTAAATTGTTCCAGTGCATTTTATGTTCAAATAATACATATGGATGATTTACAGTTATGACCATTGTAGGTATTGTTGCCTCAAGAAATTACTTCTTCATAGCAGAGATGAATTTAATGACAACGTTCTGAGAATTAAGTCTTCATAAAAATGAATCTATATTTTAAATAATTTTAAAATTTATTTTATTTATTCACTTCACATCTTGCTTAATGCCCTCTTCTCTTCACCCCCTCCCACAATCCTTACCACCATTCCCTGTGTCCTCCTCTGAGCATGTGGTGCTGCTCTGGGTATCACCCCACCCCGACACAACAAGTCTCTGTGGGTCTAGGAACATCATTTCCTGCCGAGGCTCGACAAGGGAGCCTGACTGGAAGAACATATGTCACACAACTGCTTTTGGAAGACCTCAGACACCAGTTGTTCACAACTCACATATCGAGCAAGCTGTACATCTGATGGACCCACATGTAGACCAAGCTGCACATTTGTTACATATGTGTGGGGAGGCCTAGGTCTAGCCCCTTTATGCTCTTTGGTTTTTGGTTCAGTCTCTGAGAAGTCTAAGAGTTCAGGTCAGTTTTTTCTGTTGGTCTTCCTCGGGAATTCCTATCCACGGTTCCCACAATCCTTCCTCCTATTCTTTCATAAGAGGCCACAAGCTGCATCCACAGTTTCATTGTGGATGTCTGCATCTCTATGAGTCAGCTGCTGGGTGGAGCATCTTAGAGTACAGTCAATTTAGAATCCTGTCGGGAAGCATAAAAGAGTATTATTAATAGTGTCATGGATTGGTGCTTGTCCATGTTATGGGTTGTAAGTTGGACCAGTTGTTGGCTGTCCTTTCCCTCAGTCTTCTTTAACTCTGTCCCTACAATTTGGGGCTTAGGGTTTGTGGGCGTTTTTTTTTTTTTTTCTGTTCCTATTGCTCCATGCTCCACTAGATTCCTGCCTGACTACAGAATGTGACTACTTCATGTGCCATATTTCCAATGTGTGAGTCACAGCTAAGGTCACCCCTGTTGATTATTGGGATCCTCCCTTATCCCTGATCTCTGTCACATTCTGGAATTGTCCCCTACCCATGTCAGTTGCTGATTTCCATTCACGCTCACGGCCATCTGACCATCTCTCCTGTCCATTTCCACACGTGATCCTGAATTTGTCATTACCCTCCTCATCCCCTCTACTGCCGAGTTCCTTAGTTACAGCTGCCTTTTATTCTTGTTTAGCTTATTTGGATCTGTGTAATGTTCCATAGGCATCTGTGTTTTACGGCTACTACCCACTTATAGGTATGTACATAGCATTCATGTCCTTTTTGGACTGGATTAGCTCACTCAGTATGATATTTTTAAGTTCCATCCATTTTTCCTGAAAATGATGTCTTTATTCTTAATAGTTGAATAGTATTTTATTGTATAGATGTAGCACATTTTCTTTATCCATTCCTTAGTTGGGGACATCTAGGATGTTTCCAGATTCTATTCATTAGGAATAAAGCTGCACTGAAAATAGTTGATCAAATGTCTTTGTGGGATGTTGGAGCATCTTTTGGATTTATGGCCAAGAGAGCTATAGCTGGGTCTTGAATTAGAACTGAGAAACTTCCAAATTTATTCCCAAAGTGGTTGTACAAGTTTCCTCTCCCATCATAAATGAAAGAGTGTTCTCTTTGAACCACATCCTAACCAGAATGAAGTCACTTGATTTTTTGATCTTAGCCATTCTGATGGGTGTAAGATGGAACCTCAGAGTTGTTTTGATTGCATTTGATTAAGGATTTTGAACATTTCTTTAAGTGCTCCTCTATTGAGAATTCTCTGTTTAGCTCTGTACCCCATTTTAAAATTGGGTTAATTTGGTTTTTGTATTCTAACTTTTTGACGTCTTTACAAATTTTGGATATTAGCCCTCTGCTAGATGTATGGTTGGTGTAGAGTCTTTCCCAATCTTCAGGCTGCCATTATGTCCTATTGACAGTGTCCCTTGCCTTCCACAAGCTTTTCTCTTTCATTAGGTCTCATTTATCAAGTTGATCTTTGAATGAGCCATTAGAGTTCTGTTCTGGAAATTGTCTCTTGTACCAATGGATTCAAGGCTATTTACCATTTTCTATTCTGTGAGTTTGAGTGTTTCTGATTTTATGTTGAGGTCATTGATTGATTTGTCTTGAATTTTGTGCAGGGTGAAAGATATGGTTATATGTGCATCCTTCTACATGTAGACATTGAGTTAGACCAGCACCATTTCTTGAAAATGGTTTCTTTTATCCATTGGTTGGTTTTGGCTTATTAAATATCAAGTGTCCATACATGTTTGTGTTTACTTCTAACTTTGATTTGACTTCTTTGATCAATCTGCTTTTCTGTATGAATACATGCAATTTTTTATCACAATTTCTCTTTAGTAATTGTGAACTCAGAGATGGTGATTCTACTACAAGTTTTTTTATTGCTTGGTATTGGTTTGACTCTCTTGTTTTTTTTTTTTCATATGAAGTAGAAAATTGCCCTGTCAAGGTCTCCTAAAATTGTGTTGCTATTTTGATGAGGATTGCAGTGAACCTGTAGATTGATTTTAGTAAGGTGGTCATTTGCATTATGTTAATCCTACCTATTCTTGAGCATGGGAGATGTTTCCATTTTCTAATATCCTCTTCAATTTACTTCTTCAGGGACTTGAAGTTATTGTCTTGAAGATATTGCACATGCTTTGTTAGAGTTACAACAAGATGATTTATATCACTCATACCTATTTTAAAGGGTGTTGTTTCCCTAATTTCTGTCTCTGATCATTTATCATTTGTATAAAGGAGAGTTACTGATTTCTTTGAGTTAGTTTTGTATCCATCCACTTTGCTAAAGGTGGTAGGACTTCTCTGATAGAATTTTTGGGGTTGTCTATCATCTGCAAATAGCAATATGTTGACTTTTGTCTTTTCAGTTTGTATCAACTTGAACTCCCTTAATTGTCTTAATGCTCTGGCTAGAGCATCAAGTACTATATGGGGCATATAAATATATATATATTTATATTTATCTATCTATATCTATCTATCTATCTATCTATCTATCTATCTATCTATCTATCTATCTATCTATCTATCTATCTATCTAGCTATCTATCTATCTAGAGAATGGGCAGCCTTGTCCTGTCCCTGATCTTAGTGGAATTGTTTTAAATTTCTCTTAATTTAGTTTGATGTTGGCTTTTGGCTTGCTGCATATTGCTTTGATTATATTGAGGTATGTGCCTTGTATCCCTGCCCTCTCTAATACATTTAATTTGACAGGGTATTGGAACTTGTCAAAGGTTTTCAGCATCTAATGTGATGAACACATGACATTTTCTTTCAGTATGTTTGCATGGCCCATTAAGCTGATGGATTTTCACACATTGAAACATCCCTTCATCCCTGGGATGACACCTACAGGATCATGGTGGATGATGCCTTTGATGTATTTCAGGAATTGGTTTACAAGTATTTTATTGAGTATTTTTGCATCAGTGTTCATAAAAGACATCACTTTGAACTTCCCTTTCATTGTTGAGTCTTTGTGTGGTTTAATATGGCTTCATATAATGAGTTTCACAGTGCCCTCTCTGTTTCTATTTTATGGAAAATTTGAGGAGTAGTGGTATTAACTCTTCTTTTAGGGTCTAGTAGAATGCTGCACTGAAATCACCTGACCCTGGGCCTTTCTAGGTTGGGAAACATTTGATGATTGCTTCTACTTCTTTAGAGGTTATGGGATTATTAAAAAGTTTCCATGATACTGATTTAACTTTGGTAAGTGGTATCTGTCTAGAAAAAACATCCATTTTGTTAAGATTTTCCAATTTCATGGAATCTTTGAATTTCCTCATTGTGTGTTGTTATATATACCTTTTCATTTCTGATTTTGCTAATTTGGATAATGTCACTCTGTCATTTGGTTATTTTGTTTTCTGTCTTTTTTTTCTTCCTTGACCCAGAGATCATTGAGTAGAGAATTGTTCAAACTCCATGAATGAATATGCTTTCTGCTGTTTCCATTGTTGTTGAAGTTCAACTTTAATTCATGGTGGTGTGATAAGATATATGGATTTATTTGAAATTTCTTGTATCTGTTGAGGCTTACTTTGTGACCGAATATATGATCAATTTTGGAGAAGAATCCATGAGGTGCTGAGAAGACAGTATATGCTTTTGTGTTTGAGTATAATATTCCATAGGATCTGTTATTTCCCTTTGATTCGTGATATCTGCTAGTTTTGTTATTTTTCTGCCTAGTTTTTTTTTTCCTGGATGACCTGTCTATTGTAGAGCATGTGTTGTTGAAGCCTCTCACTATTAATGGGTGGGGTTCAATGTGTCATTTAAGCTTTAGCAGTGTTACTTTTACAAATGTGGATGCTCTTTTGTTTGGGGCAGAAATGTTTATAATTGAGATATCCTCTTGGTATATTTTTTCTGATGAGTATGAAGTGTCCTTCCCAGTCTGTTTTGATTAGTTTTGGTTAAAAATCTATTTTATTAGATATTAGAATTGTTACTTTAGGTTGCTTCTTGTGTCTGCTTGGAAAATTTTTCTAGTCCTTACTCTGAGATAATATCTATGTGATTAGCTGAGGTGATTTTGAGAGATATTACTAACCAGTGATTGTTAATTACTGCTATTTTGATGCTGGTGTGTGTGTGTGTGTGTGTGTGTGTGTGTGTGTGTGTGTGTGTGTAATTTTCTTTTTTTATTGTATGGATGTATTTATTTGTTGGGTTTTCTGGGTGTAGGTATCCTTCTTGGTACGGAGTTTTCCTTCTCTTATTTTCTGTATGGCTGGCTTTATGCATAGATATTGTTTGCATTTTAATTTTTCTTCAAAGCTTGTTTTCTCCATCTATGGCAATTGAGAGTTTTGTGAGGTATAGTAGTCTAGCTTGGCATATGTTGGATTTTTAGAGGTTACAAAATATCTGTCAATGCCCTGCTAGCTTTTAAAGTTTCTGTTGAGATATTGGGTGTAATTGTGATATGTCTGCCTTCGTAGCTCACCTGGCCATTTTTCTTGCTGCCTTTAATATTCTTTGTTGACAATTTTAGTATTCCTGTGGAGTTTCTATCCCATTTTGGGCCTGCAATCCTTCTTCCTATTCTTCCATAACAGTCCCAAAGCTCCATTTACTGTCTCCCAAAGGGAAAAAAACCTAGAAGAAACAAACAAACAAACAACAACCATAGTTTTGTATTCTGATTATTATGTTGAGGGATGATTTTCTCTTCTAGTCCAATCTAAATGATGTTCTGTAAGGTTCTTGTATTTTTGTAGGCATCTCTATCTTTTGGATGGGAAAGATTTCTTCTATGATTTTATTGAGAATATTTTCTGAGTCATGGAGATGGGACTCTTGGCCTTCTTCTATTCCTACTATTCTTTGGTTAGGTATTTTCATGGTATCCCAGATTTTTTGGATATACTGTGTCCTGGAAATTTAGATTCCTTGTCCTTGAATGCTGTATCAGTTTTCATCAATTGTATTTTCTATGCCTAAGATCTCTCTTCCATCTCCTGTATTCTGTTGGAGATGCTGGCATCTGTTGTTCCAAGTATCTTCCTAGGTTTTCCATCTACAGGATTCTCTCAGTTTATGTTTTCTTTGTTTCTTCTATTTTCACCTTTAGGTCTTGCACACTTTTTATTTTTGTATTTTCCTTTGTATCAAAAAGGAATTTATTTGTTTCCTCTGAAAGACCTCTCTCTCTTTGCATTGTTTTTCTTGAAAATTTAAAAGGAATTTATACTTTTTCCTCTTTAAAAGCCTCTATCAACGTTATAAGATTGGATTAGGGTCATTTTCTTGTGCTTTCTTGTGCTATGCTTGCTATAGAGGGGAACCTGTGCTTTGGAAGTTTCCTTTTACCAAGGTGTTGTTGATGTTGTTCTTTCTAGGGCCATTATTCATCTGGTTCACTTTGGACCCTGGATGTTCCTGTTATAGTAGGTGTTGGGAGAGGGATTGGCCTTGATGTTCCCAGTATGGCAGTTCTCTAGCAGAAATAATTGGGCTGTATGTTTCCTGGTCAGTCACACTTATGACTTGTTAAACATTTGATCCAGTATTTCAGCTTCAGTGTGATAGTTATCTCATAATCTTATTTCATACTAGAGTATTAGGAAGGTTTATTTCCTTTCCCCAGTGTGATTATTTCTTTGTTTTTTTCTTTGTTGTATACCATAATTAAGTTTCTAATTTAAGTCTATTATAAGATTTTAGTGCCAAGTCTTCTTTAGAACAATGAATTCATGTGAAACAATGAGTTGCAGTGAAGTTGAGGTATTAGGAAGTATTGCAAGACAGAGACAGTCAGAGACTTATCGGATGTAAGTCAAAACAGAATCCATATTTTACATAGCATTTTATAAACTTAGTCACATTCTTTCATGAAGAATTAATGCTTTAAAAATTTGCACATCTACTAATGAACATGAAACTATAATTATATAACGTCTGAAATATTTTTATAACTGTGGCAACAGGGATGGTATTTTCAAAGTTTATGATATGTTATATTACTCATTAACTCATCAATAACCAAGCGCCCATAATGCATGAACATCCTCATTAAACTACTACAAAGAAAATATAAATGTGGCAAAAGTCCTCTGACAGCCTTTGAAGTGGGAACCTGTCACAAGACCACCTTTAGTTCCACCATTAGATGGGTGCATTTAAGGTTGTTGAAGTGAATACGCAAAACTCTTCTGTACACACCTGGGATCACATCACAGTATATTGAAGTGAAGTATAATTAGTTACAGAGAAAACTGGGCAAAGTGGGAAAATTTTGTCATACTCAGTTTAGCAAATATAAGATGGTTCCAAGGTACATGCAATCAACAGGGGTAGACTGAGCATTGTATCTCTCTATGTTGAATAGGAAAGGTAGCTATAGAGGATTTGCTAACATCATTCATGTAAAAGGATGTTTATTCATTTAGTATATTGTATAAAATAATTTTCAATTTGCATATACTCATAGCATTAAAAAATCTCATTTCTGAAAGGGACATAATAATTTTGTTTTTTATTTATTAATTTTCATTATTTCACAATAAACAAAGTTTATGTTCTCTCTGTGGAACATATTGAAACTGAATATAGAGCCTACTTACCTGTTAACTTGCTTATAATTGCTCTATGCAGACTGCAGACATAGTAAGTACATTTATGACCTTTATGTGGATGTAGAAGGAGCATATATATCAAAGGTCACCTCAAAATACTTTCATCACTATAAAGTTTAGACTCTACAG
>JAPYYD010000041.1:26536-57755 GCA_028551405.1 Uromys caudimaculatus | reverse complement strand
TTGATTTTGCTTTTGATTGTGACTGTGGCCTGATATTTTTCCCTCTTGAAGAAATAAGGTATTTTAGTGGAGCCCACAGTTAAGAGAATTTGAATTTTTAAAAGACTTTGAATTTTAAGAGATTAGATGATGAAAAGGGACTGAAATGTTAATATGTAAGAATCTGTAAAGACTGTGGGACTTATAAAGTTATTTAGATCTTGGGGATGAATAAGAAAATTAGGGTCGAGGCTTATTGGTGATGCGCTGACAAGGTCATTGGTGTGTCAAGTTGACAAGGGGTCAATTGCACTGGCTAGTTTTATGTGTCAACTTGACACAAGCTGAAGTTATCACAGAGAAAGGAGTTTCAGTTGAGAAAATGCCTCCATGAGTTCCAGCCGTAAGGCATTTTCTCAATTAGTGATCAAGGGGGTAGGGCCCCTTGTGAGTGGTACCATCTGTAGGCTGGTAGTCTTGGGCTCTATAAGAAAGCAGGCTGAGCAAGCCAGGAGAAGCAAGCAAGCCAGTAAGGAACATCCCTCCATGGCCTCTGTATCAGCTCCTGCTTCCTGACCTGCTTGAACTCCAGTTCTGACTTCCTTTCGTGATGAACAGCAGCATGGAAGTGTAAGCTCAATAAACCCTTTCCTTCCCAACTTGCATCTTAGTCATGATGTTTGTGCAGGAATAGAAACCCTGACTAAGACACCAGGACAATAGAGACGAGAATAACAAAATTCTGATGGCATCTGGATGGATCTCTCAGGTAAGTATCTTTTACTTTACCTGTCATTTGTAGGACAAATTAAACCTTCCTTTCCTGTAAGTTCCATTGGTTGCTTTTATAAACTGTAGTACCTTCCTGTGGCTTCAATCCATTCTTTTGTGATTCTGGAAAAACTACTCTACAGTTTTTTAAGTTGGTGAATTTTCTGAAAGCTCTTTATTTCTGCCCACATTTAGCATTTGCAGGGGCAGATTTCCATGTAACCTGAATTAAATATTTTAATTCAGTGTTTTTACAAAGAATTCTGCTATAGAATTACAGGTATTTCTATCCCATGACTAATATTTGTAGTTTGACTGCCATTTCAGAATTAATAATGAAGTGTGTCTATGGCTGTTACTTATTCAGTGCAGAGATGGGGTTGTTCATTTACTAAAGACAATTATCATTGTCTCATGTTTTAGTTTTCACTTGGGTTCCAGGTAGAGGAATTTCCATTCCTTCTGGATCCTGAGAAATTAGCTTTCCTCCTTCTGTATATTTAATTCTGAGTTGTAGAACTTGAAGGGTCTCAGTGTGTGGACTAACACTACTCCAAGGCTTGTCATGTCCCTTCCTGAAAGAGTCTTAAGTACAAGCTTCATTACAGAACGGAGACTCCAGAAGACTGCATGCTAAATGAGTGTGCTTTCCACTCTGGGGGATGCTTGACTCTTCCTTTCCAACACTATGGCAGATCTCTTCCTTTTAGGAAATCGTGGGCATTTCAAGCTATTATATTTTTGTTTTCATCAGGAAAATAACCACATGTGCTAGTTTGCTTTCTTCTTTCTCTATTCTGATGGAATCACCTTATTTGACTTAACTGAGGTATACAGACGAATTGGCTTACCACATTGGAATACACTATAACAATTCAGAAGGATTCCACATGACAGCAAAACCCAACAACTTGAAGAAATTATGTATTAAATACTTTCAAATTATATAAAATTGAAAATGTTTGAAATGTTTTCATCACAATATTACACTTCCAATTAGAGTGGTGGAAAACTATATTATTTTCATTCATTTAATTTATTGCATGACACAAAAACATATAGTCACATATTATTATTTCAGTGTCAGATTTTCTATTTAATTTTTTAAGTACATAATATGGATTTAATGATTTACTATAACATGTGATCTTTAAAAATATTTCAAATGTTTCTATTTTTTGAGATTGTCATACATGAATGCAATGTATCATCATCATTTCCACACTTCTCATTCCAAATCCTCATGAATCTTCCCTGTCACCCTAATTCAAAACTTTTTTTTATGAATATTATCATTTTACACACACACACACACACACACACACACATGCACACACGCGTGCACATGTGGGCTGGGAGAAACAGTGAGAGGGAAAGGAGAGGGAGAGAGAGGAGGAGGAAGGGGGGGAGAGAGGGAGAAAGAGAGATCCTATTGAACCCGCGTAGTGTTGCCACCATGTAATATAGGGCTGGCTATGTGGGTATGAGCCTGTAAGAGGTCTCACCTGTGAAGAGAACTCCTCCCTCTCCCAGCAGCTACCGATGGCCTATGGCTCTTCAACCGGGGATGGGGCCTTGTGAGCCTTTCCTTCCTTGTCCACACTAGATGTGGACTATAGTGGTCTTCTGCAATCATACTGCCCAAAATGTATAGCACAGCATCCCTCTCACATCTAGAAGACACAGTCCTCCCAGTTCTCTGGCTCTCCCAGTTTCTGCCCCCTCTTCTGTGATCTTCCCTGCTCTTGGGAGTAAGGGTGATATTATAGAGATCCCGTTTAGGATTGGGCACGCAATGGTGACTTATGGTGGGCACTTTGACCAGGTCTCCATCTGTTGGAAAAAGAAGCTCCTTTGATGAGCAGTAAGAGCTGCCCTTATCTATGGGTACAAGGATAGCTATTTACAGTGCACTTGGATACTATACCAATGGAACAGAACGATAGTAGTCAGTTCTCCTCTAAGATACATGACCTCTCCAGCCACAAGGTCTTGGCTAGCTCTACAGCCCAGGCATGAATTCCTGTGTGTTGAACAGGCCAATTGAATACCTGCTGAATAAGCCCTAAACCATTGCTGCTGCCATCGTTGCATTGGGTGTACCTTCCCAGGCTGCTCATTTAGTGCAGTCTGCAGGATGTACTGCTGAGCAGGGCTGTGGGTAACTTTTCTCCTTCAACAGCTTGCATAGCATCTTCTGACATTATGGCAGACATCATGGAGGTAGAATCCAGGTAAGTACCAGCTTGGTTTTTTTTCAAGTCCTGTGACTGAAGCATGTATTTATTGTCTTTAGCAATAAGGACTTACCTTCAAATTCTGAAAGGCAACCGAGAGCCATGGCGATAGCCTGCATTGTTTAATAGGGGGTGTCTTCCTAACCAACAGTTTGAAGGGAGGTTCTGTCACCTAGTACAGGGCGTTTTGTTTGCTAGTTTAAGGCTTCTGCGGAAGAATTATCCCCTACAGTGAGGTGACTTAATAAAAGAAAGCTTATAAAATAGTTTCTCTGTGGCATTTTCAAAGTGTCATCTAATCCCCAACACACACACACACACACACACACACACACACACACACACACACATGCACACACACACACACACACACACACACACTCCTTCATGACCCTTCCAACCTTACCTTAACCCACTTTTTTCCTAAAAAAGAAAAAAAACCAGAAAGAACCGATAGTAAGCAATATGACATGCAGGCAGATGGAAATCAAAGTTGATTCTTTTAGCCACTTTAAATGATTTTATTCAATATGATCAGGAAGGATGTAAACTCAGAATTCTTAAGGAGGAGAAATAATTTTTGTGGAATAGTAACTTTTTATGTGGTCTTAAGACAGAGAAAGAGATTTAAGAGTTACTCCTAAATTGGCTCTTAGATATTTTGAACGGCTGTGACTCGGCAGTGACTCCTCGGTTTAAGTGGTGTGTAATGACACTCTCACCACTTACCAGATTGTTTGCATTGCTTTAGTCCATACTCTGTTCTATAAGAAAAGGAGTGTTTGTTTCAAAATTCCTGAACCGTGCATTGCATATAAAACTCTGACTGTCGTATGAAATGATGTGAATCTGTACTTGTCAAGGTGGTTGGTTTCATTGATCTGTGCACAAATATCAGCACGGTTATCTTACAGTATTTGTCTGACAGATGACTAAATGGAGTTAATTGTATGGAGCATGCCTGGAGATAGAAACAGAACGAAGCTAACGTCCTATAAGCCCTGACTCTCTGACTTCGTTAACATTGTACTCAACTTCAAAGTATGTTCAGCTGTGACTTCTTGTAAACATTCTGGTAGACTAAGAAATTTTGTATAAATTTGATTATTCTTAGCATGCCAGCAAGAGCAAGAAGGCTCAAAATTACATTTATTCTCCACAAATAGCTGTTTGTATTAATAAAACAGCTGGACAAATACAGGGCATATACCAGCACAGTCAGCTAACCTTCAGCTTCCAAAGTATTGCATTGGTTAATGTGAACTGCTTATCTGAAACCTATGCACACTCTCATAAAAGCCCTTACATGATGTGTTCCAACAGACAGGTAATATTTACAAAAGGTTAAATGCGAGAAAATTAGCAATTTTATTTACGGAAGTTCATCATACTATCAAACACTAGTACTGGAAGTTGCTAAATGCAACACATTCTACTTATGTTCTTATTATTTTCATATGTTCTTGGAAATCCAATAAGCAATGGGATTTTATTCCTCCCACATAGAAAAAATATAAATTCATGAGGTAAGCAAAGACTTGAACCATCCAACATTTCCAATGACTTCTATCCTGATGGGAATAAGTCTTATCCAATAATTTTCAAAGCATAATTCACATACCTTAAAGCGGCCTGAATATCTATTCACACAAACAAGAACATATACAAACAAAGCACATGACAAAAGTTAAGAAAACAGTGTTATACAAAATCTCTAACACAGATACATACACACAAATCACTCTGCTCTCCTCCAAAGAATAAACACAAGTGATTCTCTTGGGAAGCATTGAACAATAACAACAAAAAGGGAGAAAATCATTAAAATGGAAAAACTCTAGGACAATTACAGGCAAGAATTTGATATTACTGAGAACTAGAGAGTGGCCTTCTCCTTCACAGTCTGCAAAAAAGCAGACTAGATTTCAAAGGACTTGAATATAGTATTACTAGACTTTTTTCCATATATATATATATATATATATATATCCTAAATTTTAAAAATTTCAAAAATTAAAGAATCATGATTCTTTATGTAAATATATGCACGTTTACAAAAACATCATTGCCAAGCATGGTGACCTAAGCCTGTACTATTAGAACTTGGAAAACTGCAGTAGACGTTGCTGGGTTCGAGGTCAGCCTGGGCTATCTAGTGAGATACTGTGACAACAAAGAGAGAGAAAGTGGCGTGGGGACAGAGATGCACTGCAGTAGCTGAGCTCTTGTTTAAACCTTTTACTTCCTTTTCGTTTCCTTAGGTAAAGGAAAGAACCAAGTGCCAAGCTTCCTCACTGCTTCTTTACAGTGCACTACTGCTTTGATTGAATGTACATATTTTATTTAATTTAATTGCATGGTCTTGCAGTCATTTCACTGCTTAGAGTTTCTAAATAACGATCTTGATGTACCTTCCATTCTAAAAAACAAAGATGCAGAGTAAACGTTAGATACTAAGAAGTAATTTTAGATGCCGCACTTAAAAGAAACAGAGCTTTGATTATAAAGGACTTAAGAGGAACAAGGATTCTTCATAAAAAGTAGAACAAATAACTATGGAAATTGAAAAGGGATCATAGGTGTGAAATAGGGTCACATTAAAAAGCCTTCTTTGCTATGCAACAGAGACACCTGCTGGTCACTAAATATTTCATGGCTCAAAACCCCAAATACATGTGATCCTTTGCTCGAAATGAAACACTCCCACACAAAGTCTTTAATCTCCTGGAAACTCAAACATAAATATGATGAACAAGCTCCATAAAACAGACAATAATTAAATTAATTTCATGTATGTTCATTCATATTAAATCTTGAACAGAAAGTGAACCCTGCCAGCTAAACAACTACTCCTATCCCATTTTCCTGGACCTGGTTTCTATGGCACAACTCTAGAAGGCACACAAGAGACACATGGGCACAGCACACTCGGCTCCTTCAAGGAGAAGCAGGCGTTTTTGTTTCAGAAGGTGCACAATAACGCTATCGTCAACAAAAAAATGAAACATTGCGCAGCACACATTTCTAAGTCACTTGTTTAGGATTGTTATATTTGAAAAGTAACATAAACTGTGATTCTATAAAGGCACTGGAAGTTAAGCTTATACTCTCTTAAGGGAATTAAATGAACTGACTTGCTTTTCTCACAATTATAAAGGATTGATGCAATGTGTCTATAGAAACTAAATCAATTCTTGCAAGGTGTCAGCCATGAGGCCTGATCAGATGTTATGAGGGTACACGGGCACTCCTCCCCTAGCAGAATGTTAGCTCATTAATAATGCACCCCTGTTCCTTAAATAATACAAACGAAAAAAACACCATGGTTAAACACACTTTTGGATAATGAAATATTCTTTATATTTTAGAATCCTGATATTTCATGTTTTGTAACACAGATCTGAATTACACTTTAGAAGCTAAGAATTACAATGACAATCTAAGACAACACATATCAGTAGTAATTTAGATAACATACATACTAGACTCATAGTGTAGGCGTGTGAAGTTGCTTATTTTAATCAACTAACTCATCAATTAAAAAGTAGTTATTCACACTGTGTTCAATACTGCACTTAGCAGCATTCAGACACAGAACTATAAGAAAATCTCTTTTTCAAAGGGCCCAGATTTTAATTGGATATGTCACTTATTTCACATAAATAATAATGTGCAATAAAAGTAAGAATTTAATTATCAGCTAAAGTAAGTGATGATTAACGAAAGCCATGAAGTTCAAACATGAGAGCCGTGTTACTCAGGGCAATGGTCCCAATGGAGAGAGCACTGAGGGGCTGGGGACAGCGAGCTGGATTTGTGGAGGAGAACATCTAGGACTGTACGTCATGTGATTCCCAGAACCTCAACTTCACAGTGGAACTAAAGAGAAATTACAGAAACGGGGCTGTTGTTGAACAAAAAAAATGTAGGCCAGGAGTTCATATTCTCTAAGCAGAGGGTGGATTGAGGGTCTAGCAAGAAATGTTTGACTGGGGAAGAGTGGGCCAACTGAAAGAACTTTTGAAAGCCTGGCACTAAAATTTAGATTTGATGCATTAAAGTAAAAAATGAGTTTTGATAAATTCAAAGAGAGTGACTTAATAAATTCAATCTTTAAGAGAGATTAGTTTGGCAGCAACATTCACCATAAGTGACCTAATATGGATTGGTTCCACTTGAGTTACTTTGCTAACAATATTTGGACTCAAAATTCATCTACAAAGAAAACATTTCATATATCTTTATGTATTTTACAAGATGGTTAAATTATTTATTTGGTGTCTACACTAATAATACATGAGGAAGACAATGAAGCAATAAAATTAACCAGAGTTTTAAAAAATAAATTCCCAAACTTACACTCTTCTGCCCTGATTTTTCCACCTTATGATAAAACAAAACACAAGAATTACCATTCTGCTTTTACGCATCTATTGCATTTATGAAAAGTCTGGTTGTTCTGAACTAACATATATATATATGTTACTGTTCTATTTCTCAAGCATTGAACATACACCCTCCACTTCATGCTTACAACACTCCTGCCAGAGAGTCAGCATGACCTCTAGTTCTGTGGCTAAAGACTCTGAACCTCACAAGAGTGACAGGTCCCTCTTATTGTATATTGTAATGTGAAGCCAGGTCTCTCTGGTCAAAAAGCTTGTGATCTCCTGCACGGCCTTATTCAAAGATTGTTGTCCCGCCTTCATTCTCATAATGCCACATGTCAAACTCAAAAGTTACACTCAACTACATCAATATTATAGCATGCCAATCGGTGGTGGACTTCTCCAGCATGGATCATGGAAAGCATGTGGACTGATAGCCAAGTCTGGCTAAAGAGTCAAATGGCACAGGTCCAATTCTCAATTACAAAATCCATTCTATGCATTCTAGAGACACAACAGGGCCTGGCATTGAATACTAGATAAGAACATCAAAACCATCTGACTCCCTTTAAGGTTGGCTTCAGTTCCTTCTCCACTTTAAAGGTATCGCTCACATAACTCTACATTCAGGCTTAATTTTATAGTTCTTCATATAAACCATTGACATCATTTTTTAAGGCTGACTTTCATTTTGCATGATTTTCACTCTTATTGATGAGAATACTCCTATTTGGATATCAAGTAATCTCTGATGTATAGTTTCTAAGTAACTAAGAACGAAGCCAGGGCTTCTAGCTATCCCGCCGAACAATCCTATATGATTTCTACAATAATAAGCAATACAGAGAAGAGAAGTTGGTTGACTTTAATGGCAGAACATAAACTCTCTCTCCCTACCTACAGACCCTAACCTATAAATAAGAACTGACATTTCACAGACCGTCAGTTAGTTTCATTACTATACATCCGACTTGAGTTTTAAGGTTGTGCCATAAGACATCTGGAGAACTTGTAAAAAAAAAAATATGTCTCAGATAGAATAAAGACTCTTATTGAGAAAACAAAAACACGTATAATGTCCAGCTATATTGAATGCTAAGCTCTTGAGAGATTGAAGAAAATCTCCAAGGAACTAAAAAAATGAATCTTCTTAAACACAAGGAAGGATGTTAAAAGGAATTCACAAAAGTGGAGATGTCCCGAGGCCAGTGTCAACCTCAACGAATCAGGCCTCAGATCAGGAGCAAAGATGATGGTGGTGAGACTCATAGACTGGGTGGAGACTTCCGAAAGAACTATGTGGCCCCAAGTTCGTTGTCCTAATCAAGTTGGATCCTATCACCCATATTTTTTTAATAAAAAAAGACACAATAAAATCAGACAACAAACTTCTGAGGAAGAATAAAACAAATATATTTATTTGTCCAGAGAAACAGCACAATTTAGTTCTAAGCTGTAATAAGACTATCAGATCACATGTGCAGTAAAACAGAATAGAGTGAGAAACAGACTTATGCACCCTGCAACCCTGTAAATAGTAAAGAAGGACATTTAACACTATAGGTTTTCTGTTCAGTAAATAGTCCTATGCTAATATCTATACAGAAAGAAAGGAGTATCAGTCCAAGGTTGATTAGAGACCCAATGTGAAAGCTGGAAAAGGATAACATGGTATAATAGCCTAGTGAACTTGGTGTAAGTTAGTAGTTAATGATATACAAAAGGGAAAAACTATAAAACAACTACATTACATAATTAATAATTCAGATAATCTTAAAAGACATGAAACTAGTTGAGGTACTTATAACACATATGGTCTGCTAAATACTAGTAGTTAAAATATAAAGAAACACCACAATTTGAACAGACAAGGAGAATAGAGACAAAAATACTGAATTTCCCTAACAATCGGGAAAATTCAAATACATATCACAAAGACACATCATTCTGCTTTCATCCGACAAAAAAAGATACAGGCGAATATGATGATGTTGATGCTTCTCTCTGATGACTCTAGGCTGTGTCAAGTTGACAGTTAAGCTGTCGATGTCAACTTGACACAAAAACATATCACTTTAAACCATACACTTCCATTTCTGGTCAAGTCTCATGTTAATATAACAGTATGAAATAAAGCACTTTAAAAGTGCCACAGTCTTTAAAAAGTTCCAATGATTAAAAAGTTCAATGTCTTTTTAAAGGTCCAAGGTCTCTTAACCTTGGATTCCAATAACAAAAAACAACTTAAATACTTCCTATTCCATAAAGGAACCAAGGCATAGAAAAAAGTCAGACCAAAGTGATTCCAAAACCTAGCTGTGTGAACGCCCATTTTATAAGCTCAATGTTCAACATCTGGTATTCATTCACTGTGCAGTCTTCCGGCCATCTGCCCCCCACGCAACTTGTCTTATGGGCTTAGGCCCATTCTACTCTACACCTAGAAATGTCCCACATTCCTGGCATCCCCATCCTGTAGTCTCCACAGCAACTGAAGTGGCATCTTTACTACCTGCCTCTCCACAGGGATTATGATGCTGCTTTATGGTGCCAGGCCTCAACTATTCTGTATGATCATGTCATGCTTTCAAAACCAGCATCATTTGTGTGACATCACATAGTCTTTACCAAGTTCTATTGTGAGCCTGAAATGGAACCTAGCAACTCCCCCAAACAAAACAAAACTAAACAAACAAACAAAAAACTACCCACCGGAAAATATTACTTTGCCAGTGATGTACAATAAGTTTCACTTCAGTGATGTTAATATCTTAGTAACCATAGCTTATTCTTTAGTGCCAGCTGATCAGCACACTCAGATTCTTAGCTGAAATGCCACACAAAATGACCCCTGCCCCAGTTCTGATAAAAGGTTTCCTTGCTTCTACAACCTTACAAACCAAGCTTCCATGGGCCACATTTCTCTTGACATTCTTAGCTTCAGAATTCCTACAGAATGTCTAGTAAGCTTTGAGCTTTCCTGTCTCAAAGTTCCCAAACTCTTCACATTCTTAACAATAAAAGAGTTCAAATGTACTGTGGTAGTTGGAAGGAACACACACACACACACACACACACACACACCCTGCCCAAATAGACACAGAGCTCATGAATTCCAATGCTTGATCCCTGGTTGAAGGCACTGCTTAGAGGCCACAAGGCAGTGTAGCATAGATGGTGGACAATGGAGCAGATGCTGAGACATCCTTGGCTTGCCCTACTTTGAGTTTCTGGTGTCTGCTTCTTTATAACTGAAGCTGTGCTGCCTCTGCTTCCTGCTCTGAACGTTTGCCTGTGGCTTGTTACTGTGCCTCTTCACCATTCTATACTCTCCATGTGTGACATTAGCCCAACTTTCCCTCTATAAGTTACCTTCACCATGGTATTTCATCGCAGCAATAGACAACTAACACAAGAACAAAACTGCATGTGGCCAGGTCCACGGCAGCAATACCCCATTCTTTGTACCAATTCTGTTCTAGCTGAATCCTGGTGGTGAAAAATATTCATGAGTAAAAGCAACTTGGGGAAGACAGGGAGTATCTGACTTGTATTCAAGGCCATAACCTGTAATAGAGGGAAGTCAGAGCAGGAACTTGGGCAAGAACTTAGAAGCAAGAACCATGGAGCAATGCACCCTCATGGGCCTGTGCCCAGCTAATTTTCTTAAACAGCTCAGGAACACTTGCCCATGAAATGATGCCAACATAAGCAGAATGGGCTGGGTCCTCCTGAATTAAGTAACAAGACAACCTCCACACACCTGCCCAGGTTAATATTATAAGACAGGCAATTCCTCAATGGGCCTTATTCCTTAAATGAATCCATGCCGTGTCAAATTGGTAGTTAAAGCTATGGATATATCTATATCTATATCTATATCATCTATAGCGACAGGCCATATATACAAAATTCTGTATGTATAAAGTATTATGTAAGATTAATATAAAACAAAATGGTAATGGGAGTGCTGGCTCACACCTGTAATCCCAGCCTAAGACATGGAACCAGGACATTCACAGTGAGTTTTTAGCTAGTCCAATAGTAAGCACAATGGTTTTCAGGCCAGCTTAGACTATGAAGTCAAGGCATTGTCTCTACAACAACAGCAAATACAGAACAAAATAAACAAAACAAATGTAAGCACCGAGCAAAGGGAAAACGCAACTGAGTTTATGGGGAAAAAATCAGTAATTCAGCAAGAAGGCAGTGAGCAGAGCAGAAGGCGTACCCATCTTCTGAGGCATCTTAGAAAGAAGACTATCCTCTGAAACCGCAAAGGGCAGAAGCATGAACAGATGCAGGACGCCACATGGCGATCAGCATAATTTAGGAGCGGAGTGTGCCCTTATACTCTTGAGTTTACAACAGAGCAGCTTGTCTGTCATATGTGAGAAAGCTACAACTGAGGAAGGCTCTGTTTTTGACAACAATCACTCTCCAAGCCAGAAATGCAATGGAATAGTGCCCCTCCTCACTCTGTTCCATCATAGTACACAGCAAGAAAACAAAGAATGTGAGTAAGCTTTCACAGTTGCTTTTCTGTCAGTATTTTCTCAAGGAGAACAGAACCTAAATAAGCAGACTATATATATATATACATACACATTCACATACAAATGCACATTCATATATATTTGGCCATATTGGGAACTGGTTACCAGGGCTGCCTTCTGCTCTGCACTCGGCAAAGTGGAGATTGTTGTCATCAATGACCCCTTCATTGACTTCAACTACATGGTCTACATGTTCCAGTATGACTCCACCCATGGCAAATTCAACAGCACAGTTAAGGCTGAGAATGGGAAGCTTGTCATCAACAGGAAGCCCTTCATCATCTTCCAGGAGCGAGATTCCGCTAACATCAAATGGGATGATGCTGGTGCTGAGTATGTCGTGGAGTTTACTGGTGTCTTCACCACCATGGAGAAGGCTAGGGCCCATTTGAAGGGTGGGGCCAAAAGGTCATCATCTCTACCCCTTCTGCCAATGCCCCCATGTTTGTGATGGGTGTGAACCACGAGATATATGACTACTCACTCAAGATTGTCAGCAATGCATCCTGTACCACCAACTGCTTAGCCTCCCTGGTCAAGGTCATCCATGACAACTTTGGCATCATGGAAAGACTCATGACCATGATCCATGCCATCACTGTCACTCAGAAGACTGTGGATAGCCCCTCTGGAAATCTGTGGCGTGGTGGCTATGGGGCTGCCCAGAAAATCATCCCTGCATCCACTGGTGCTGCCAAGGCTGTGGGCAAGGTCATCCCAGAGCTGGATGGGAAGCTCACTGGCATGGCCTTTGGATCACCAATGTATTCATTGTGGATCTGACATGCTGCCTGGAGAAACCTGCTGTATGATGACATCAGGAAGGTGGTGAAGCAGGCATCCAAGGGCCCACTAAAGGGCATCGTGGGCTACACTGAGAACCAGGTTGTCTCCTGCGACTTCAACAGCAACTCCCACTCTTCTGCCTTTGATGCGGGATCTGGCATTACTCTCAATGACAACTTTGTAAAGCTCATTTCCTGGTATGACAATGAATATGGCTACAGCAACAGGGTGGTGGACCCCATGGCCCACATGGCCTCCAAGCACCACCTACCCCAGCAAGGACACTGAGAGTAAGAGGCCCTCGGTTGCTGAGTAGTCCTTGTCCCAACTCGGTCCCCAACGATGAGCAACTCCCTCACAATTTCCATCCCAGACCCCCATACTAACAGGAGGGGCCTAGGGAGCCCTCCCTACTCCCTTGAATACCATCAATAAAGTTCATTGTACCCCCAAAAGGAGATTTTAGCACAGTACCCCTACATGTTAGAGAACCTTAATGAAAGTAACAAAATGTGTAAGATCTATTGAAGAAAACTACTTAGAAATCCTCTTTAAAACAGAAACATACTGCTTTCCTAGTTGGACATTCCACTACTGTCATACTGTGCATGCCTCTCTTATCAAGACATAAACATAAAGGTTTTTGTCCAAATTTTAAAGGAATTATAATAATTTTAGAAGGAAAGGAACAAAGTTGATTTGAAAGTTGTGCAAAAAAAATGATGAAAACAGAAAAGTATTAAAAGAAAAACTAAGTAAGTTTGTCCATCCAGATATAAGTGTCTATGATAAAGTCCCAAGGATACAGCAGTATGCTACTGACCCACAATAATCAAATGAAAGAAGTATCAAGAAAAGATCTATATCCCTAAGTGTGTGTGGTTTTGTCTGTCAGGTTTCTTTCTATATTAAGAATGGAACCTAGAGGATCCTACATGTGAGGGAGGCATGTTACACTCCACTTTTATTGTCATTTTGTGACAGAATCCTACTAAATTATGTGGGATGACCTTGAACTCAGTTTGTGTAGCCAAATTGGTCTGATTCCTAATTTTACCCCTTTGAAATTACAGGCCTTACGATTAGGACTGGGGGGTGGATTATATATATGGAATATACAGAATTAAAAGATACATACAAGTAACATTATACAGCTGAACTTATTGTATTTATGTATTTAGGAGCACACACACACACAACAACAACAACAATTAAGGAAAAATATCCATGAATTTGAAAGACAACATGGAGGGATTGGTGGGAGAGCTTTGAAGGAAGCAGGGGGAAGGGGAAATGATGTAATTATATTATACTCTCAAAAGATAATGAAAGCAACCAGTGAGAGTTCAGTTGTGTATGCTCACACCTGTAACCCTTGCTCTGCTAGGAGGATCACTGGAGTGACTGGGTGAGTAACATTGTTTTAAAAAGTGAAAACATAGACAAAACAAAAGACCAGACCAACCAAAAAGCAAATGAGAACAACCAAAAAGTACTACAAGAATCTAAACCAAAATAAGCTATTAAACTAATAAGAAAGGAAGATTAATCAATAAATACTAATAAACTAGTTAAATACTGAAGAAAGCTAAAAATTAGTCTTGCAATATAATATTCTATTAAATCTGTAATTTGAACATAATAAATTATAAACATGTAAAAAACTATAAACTACAGGAAAATATGTATTATATATTCTCTAAGCACATTTCTGTTGATAAAATATATAGTTATGCTACATCTATCTGTGCCAGAAAAAAATCAAGGAAATACAAGACAAAGGGAAGCTGGTTAGTTTCAGAGTTTCCTTTATTGTGATGTCTAAACTTTCTACAATAGGCTATATAAAGAAAATGCTTTCAGATGTCCTAAAATTTAGAAGAAGAAAAAAATCCACATCAATAAAAGAATAAACCTAGGACATCAGTCTATTTTGTTAGGTCTCTGAGGTCTTCATCTTCATGAATAAAACAATGCATTGCTAATTCTTGAAATCCTTCAAGCAGACAGCACTGAAATAAGCTTATGCTGTCTGGAATGTCGCTGAAGGTAAGTTCTAGGAAAAGGACAGCTAATTTTATTACACACACACACACACACACACACACACACACATACACACATATTAATTGTATTTTATTACTGTAGATTACTTTCATTGAATTCATCCCACTAACAACTGCATTTCTGTTTTTCATTACACTAAAAACTAATTCCAAAAGAATAAAACATTTTCTTTAACAGCCGGATGGCTATAGCTGTAAATATATTTTCAGTCTGAGTTGTTAGCCCAGGAGCTTGGGGCCAGGAGGAAAAACAGCCTGACATACAACAAAAGTACCTACAGCTCTAAGATTTAAAATAAGAGTAACATCCGTGCAGAACTATGATCCAGGAAAACATAGACCAAACTTCTGACTACAGAAGTGTACAATAGGCCTCTATTAGTTTTGCCACTTTGTTCATGCAGTAACAAACAATAAAAATAACCTGTGTATGGCATACTATAATACTCTCTGAAGGTAAGTGTTTTCTACTCTGAAATAACGTTTATGGTCACAGATTAAATGAAAACTGCAAAAGGAAAGGGTATATACTAGCTACCCTTTTATTGCTGTGATTAAAATGGGCAACTGAAAGGGAGTATCTTAGTAAGTTTTCTATTGCTGTGATAAAACACTGTAACCAGGGCAACTTATAAAAGAACCTATTTACTTTGGCTTACTGTTTCAGGGCCTTAGAATCCAAGATGGTCCAGTGAAGTATGGTAACGAAGGCTCACATCTTTAACCACCACCGAAACTCAAGAAAACATTTACATTGGCTTACAATTCCAGAAGGCTAGATATTCACATTGGCAGGAGAGACGGGGCAACAGGCCACCGGTGCAGGAAGCTAGAAGACCATACCAAGGGCAGTCAAGCTACAAACTCTGAAAGCCTGCTTCCCAGTGATGGACTTCCTCCAAAAATTCTCCATGTCCTAAAACTTCCCTAACTTCCCCAAATAGCAGCAACAATTAGGTACCAAGTGTTAGCATTTTGTCTAAGCTCCGCCCCACAGTTACCTGGCAACAGCCAGGTGTGTCTGACTCACTATAAAAGGGGCTGCTTGCCCCTCTCCTCCTCGCCTCTCTTGCCTTCTTGCTCTTGCTCTGTCCTCTCGCCCCTTCCCCATCTCTCCCCATTCCCCTTCCCCCTTCTCTCTCCCCATGCTCATGGCCAGCCTCTTCTCTCTCTCTCTCTCTCTCTCTCTCTCTCTCTCTCTCTCTCGCTCTCGCTCTCTCGCTCTCTCGCTCTCTCGTTCTCTCTTTCTCCTTCCTTCTCAACTCCCCTCCCCATGCCCTGAATAAACTCTATTCTATACTATACCTTCATGTGGCTGGTCCCTCAGGGGGAAGGGAGGCCTCCACATGGGCCTGAGGAGGGACCCTCTTCCCCCACAGCTGACTACACCTCCACCAAACATATTCCTTCTCTTCTCTTCATTTTTATAAAACACAACACCAATTGTCTACCTACATGAGCCAGCAGGAGACATTTCTCTTTCAAAGACAGCAGCATGGTGGGCAGAGGGAATTGCACTGAGCGGTGTTCTTGTGACTGACCCTCCTGATAGTGGTCCCATGGCTGGTGAATCTAATGCCCAGCTGCTTCGATACTGTTGGTAACTGGGCCACCTTTATCTGGACTACTTACACTTGGCTACTTCGTAGCTTCCCATCAATGTACACTTCGACTCTCACATTAAAAATAAAACAAAACAAAATAAAATAAAAACCTCTCAAATACTGAAACTGCTCTTCAAGATAAAACTATACAGACTTTCTCCTATTTCGTTCCTCCCTAGTGTTCATATATGGCACATGCAATGCTGAATTAAATTTCTGAATTTACCTTCTCTATTGATGCCAGTGGCTACCACCGTTCTAAGCACACAGTAGCTGTTCAATGATATTTATTAAAATAACCATTACCCGTAAAAATCATCAACTGGATATTTGAATTATGCTTTCTTCATTCTTTGTTAAGAATTTTGGTGAATAATAGTCATATATTCACACGCTTTTCATATTTCACATAACCAAGTATTTAAAAACACGAAAGTGTATTATAATGGGTCTCTATTAGCCATAATTCAGATTTAAAATCATTCTTTATGTGTGTATAATATCTATCTATAGGTAGCTAGGCAGGTAGATAGATCATAGATTAGATAAAGTATGTAGACAGCTAGAAAATAAAGAGATACAAGATTTTACACAAGCAGAAAACCAGTAGATCTTTATTCGCACAACTAGTAGACCTGTTGTCAGTTGGGGCTACTTGATTTGCATCTAAGACAGAGAAGCAGATTTAAGTTTCTAGGACATTAAGTGTTCATGAACTTTCCCAATAGTAATAGTAAAGTCACGTTCAGAGACATTAAGTCATATCAAATATTAAAGAGTGAGGAAAAATCAGGTTTTATATACTAAAAAGCACAAGCATTCTCAATAACTGTGGTTAATCTTTTCGACTTGCTGGGATTCAGAGTCATCGTGGAAGTAAACTTCCTGGTATGTATATGAGGGAGTTTCTGACCTGATTGATTGAGATTTAAAGACTTCCCCTACCTATGGGCCCGACTATTCCATCCAGCAGGTTCAAGGCTGAATAAAAAGGAGAGAAATGCCTGCATTTCCTCTCTGCTTCCTGACTGGCTGCAATGGGAACAGCGGGCTAAAGGTCTTGTCTCCGAGACTTCCTTGCTATGATGAAACTGTACCATTGAACTTTGAGCCAAAATAAATCTTGTCTTTTTCAAATTGCTTGGCTAACGTATTTCATAGCAGTAAGGAGAAAAGAAATAGGATAGTCGACACGTGATAGTACCTGTCCAGGAAGACAATTCTCGGCATTTATGACATAATTAACACATAAAGTAGAGTGTATCGTTCCATATTTGTTTGTAACAGCATATTTGAATGTTAGTATTAGATTTAAAAATATCTTGGATAAACCTCACTCATGAAGAGCCCGTGAAATAATTTACTGCCTACAGCACCGGGCTGGCGAACCTTTTAAGGATTGCAGGGATGTTTACAATGCAAAGAGCAGGTACACCAGATGGATCTCCTATAAGGACTGCGCTACTGCGGAAAGCAAAGGGGACTTTGGAGGGCTTAGAATCTTGATTTCGACCAAAGGCATAAGCCGTAAAAAAAAAAAAAAAAAAAAAAAAGCCGAAAAACCAGAAGTTTGATTCCCGCGCCAGCCTCGCAAAGCAACCCACCTTCAGATTCTTAATTGGTTTTATCCTCCTTAGGCCTTCCTAGTTCTGGACAGTCCAGAACTGCAGCTCCCACAATACAACGCGGTGAGGCGGGGCTACAGGAACTGTTTTTAAGCGCAAGTAGTCTCGCGGCGTTTCGGGTTTGATGAATGACAAACTCTGGCCTTTCCCAGAGGCTGCTCCCACAACAAAGCCTAGTTTGTTGGGCTTTCGTGCGTGGAGAGGCTGAGTCTTTCTTCACTGGCCTGAGTGGAATCTGCCCCGCGGCCTCTTGGTAGATGTAGTCTTTGCTGTGGTGGGAGTCGTAGTTCCTCCGTTTACCTTGGGCCGAAGAACTACATTTCCCAGGAGGCTACGGGACAGCCGGCGGCTAGGGGGCGGTGCCTCCCGTCGGTACAGTCATCCTTCTGCCAGTTCGGCGGGACTGATGGCCGGAGAGATGACAATCTTAGGTCAGTATCTCAGGGATCCCTGCTGCTATGGCAGTCGACGAGGCGGTTTGAAAAGGTCTGGGTGGGCAGGGATTGGTTGTCTCACCCCCTGGATCGCAGGTCACACAGCCGAAGGGAACCTGAAAAGGGGGCTAAGGCTGTTTGGAGCTGGTGGGGGCGGGGCGCCTGGAGCCGGGGGTCTAGCTGCTGGAGGCCTCTTGAGGTCCTGCCACTAGCCACAGGTCTGAGGGACGCGGGCCTCGGAATGCAAAAGATCTCGGTCTTGAATTGGTAGCTGTAATCGATTTTCTATGCAAGAAGCCACTGTGAATAAGAAGGGGATCTCAAGATGAAGACTCTTGGCTTCACTTGGGATGTTGAGCTGAGAGGGATTCTGGTCCCTGTTCATTTGTAGTTGGATTCTCTTTCGAGCATACCCCGATTGGGAATCACATTCCCTTTCCAAAACGTGATGAGATGCTTTTGAGATTTGTCTGTCGGTTGGTAGAGACAAGTGGATAGGTTCTTGATCTGCTATGATGCACCAGAAGTTGATTTGAAGGAGCAAGCAATTACCAACAGCACTATGGATTGACATTCTGGGTTTGTAGCATGTATGAATGGGAACAAGTGTATAACGCAGAATAGTGAAACCAAGTATGATATTAATTCTAAACTCAAAGCGATGTCCTTATTCGCTTTTGTGTACAATATGCATAATATTTATATATGATCTTTTACCCTTTGATATTTGCTGAGCCTCTGCTCTTGATGGGCCATACAGTGGTGCATAGAACTTGTCTTCGGGAAGCTTGCATATTGTAGCTATCAGGATTAACACTTGAATACTTCTTCCCTAACTACTACCTCTTTGAGAAGTATGTCCTTAATGCATGCTTAAATATGCAAAATCTTTTCTGGGACTCTGTTAGGAGGTGACAGTAAATACCTAAGCAGTTTTCGGATCAGCACATCCAACTTCTGTATTTTACCCTGTTGAATGGGTAAAGACGATAATCAAAGAGGCTAGCCTTATGCACCAAAGCTTTCACTGTGAGAAAAAGCTTTTGTTGTGAGAATTTCATAATGGCGTTTCATTTTAGGAATGACAGGTAAAACTGTTTATGAAGCTATCCATCTAAATAGCAATGAGCCAAGAAAACTGGATTGTATCCAGCATTTGCTTCTCAATTGTGACATTTTATTCAACAATTGTTGAATTGTTACTTAAATATCTTTACATTTGATTCCTTTATTCTCATGTAACGCATTATACAAAAATACAGTTGTGAGGGCTTTTGGTTTTGTTTTGGTTTTTTTTTTTTCTCCTTTGTTTTTAATTGTAGCCAAATGGACTGTTAAAAACTTGATGTCCAAAACAAGTAGTTATTAATCCTATAAAGTAAAATATTTCATGCTTTGTTTCAAAAGTGTTATTAAGGAGGTGTTGCTACAGATATAGTATATGGTCGTAGCTTCATAAAAACGTATCTTTTTCTCTTTTCAGGTTCAGCTGTTTTGACTCTCCTGTTGGCTGGCTACTTGGCACAACAGTATTTACCACTGCCTACTCCAAAGGTGATTGGCATTGATCTGGGTACCACCTACTGTTCCGTTGGTGTATTTTTTCCCGGAACAGGAAAGGTAAAGGTGATTCCAGATGAAAACGGCCATATCAGCATCCCCAGCATGGTGTCCTTCACTGATGGTGATGTATATGTGGGCTATGAAAGCCTGGAGCTGGCAGACTCAGATCCTCAAAACACAATCTATGATGCTAAAAGGTTCATAGGTAAGGTCTTCACCGCCGAAGAGTTGGAGGCTGAAGTTGGCAGATACCCATTTAAGGTATGATGTTCATCTGAACTCTGTGTCCAATTGACTTAACTATTTCAGTTCATGCTTTGGCTTCCTCCCCGCTGGCTTTCTATGTCAGGGAGTTGTATTCTCTCAGTAAGAAGTTCCACAGCAGCTGCAGGGTGAATCAGTTCCCTGGCTTCCTGGTGCTACCTGGTCAGGGAATGGGGCCTTACTGTGCACTCATTCAGACATCATCACAGGGTCCGATGAGTTCTTTCAAGATATTGTAGGAAGGATGCTGAAGCCCCGTCTACTGTGAATAGCTGTTGTCTACGTATGTACATTTGTGTATGCATGCAACATTCGTGCACCTGCTTTCGTGTTTGCTGGAGTGCATCAGTATGTCACACACATTTAGGGCATGCACCTCGCTAGCTTTAGTGGCTGTGGAGCTGCTGCTATTTTCTTACAGAATTGATCTGTCTCATCTGTCTCTTACTTTACTTTGCTGCTGTCACACTAATTTTTGAAGTTCAGTATATATCCATATCTGTGTGTGTGTGTGTGTGTGTGTGTGTGTGTGTGTGTGTGTGCGCACGCGTGTGGGTATTTGTCTGTCAGAAATTGCTTGCCTTATAGAACTTTGAGTTGGATATACATGTGTGTGGTTTTTTAAATTATTTTATTTATAGTCCAGCTGTTGCCCCCCCTGCAGCCCCTCACAGGTCCTCAACACATTCCCCCTTGCTTCCAAGAGGGTGCTCCCACCCCCACCCCCCAATGGGCATCTCCCTTCCCTGGGACCTCAAGTCTCTTGAGGATTAAGCTCATCTTCTCCCACTGAGGCCAGACCAGACAGTCTTCTGCTGTATATGTGCTGGGGGACCTCAGACCAGTCCACGTATGCTGCCTGGTTGGTGGCTCAGTCTTTGGGAGCTCCCAGGGACCTGGGTTAGTTGAGACTGGTGGTATTCTATCAGCTTCTTCAGTCCTTCCTCTAAATCCTCTATAGGGGCCCCCAACTTGAGCCCAACTTTGTTGGGTGTAAGTATCTGCATCTGTCTCGGTCAGCTGCTGGTTGGGCAGAGGACATCCATGTAGGCTCCTGTCTATAAACACATCATAGCATCAATAATAGTGTCAGGCCTTGGTGCCCATTATGACATGGATCCCAAATTGGGCCAGTCACTGGGAAGCCTTCCCTCAGTCTCTTCTCCAATTTTTTTCCCTGCATTTCTTTTAGACAGGAACAGTTTGGGCAGAAATTTTGACTGTGGATTAGTAAACCTATCCCTCCTCTTGAGGCTCTGTCTATCTACTGGAGGTGGACTCTTCGAGTTCCCTCTCCCCACTTTTGGGCATTTTGACTACAGTCACCGCCACTGACTCCTGAGAGTCTCTCACCTCCCAGGACTTTGGGACTTTCTAGAGTCGTCATATTTCCATTCATTCTTCTGGCCCTCTGGGCTTCTCTCCTGCCTCCTCCCTATACCCGATCCTGTTCTGCCTTTCCCTCCCCTTCCCCTAGCCCACCCAGATCCCTCTGTCTACCTCCTGTGAGGATTTTTTCCCCCTTCTAAGAAGGATTGAAGCATCCTCACTTGGGCCTTTCTGCTTGTTAAACTTATTATGGTCTGTGGGTTGTATCCTAGGTATTCTGTACTTTTTGGCAAATATCCACTTATCAGTGAATACATACCATGCATGTCCTTTTGGGTCTGTGTTGCTTCACTTTGGGTGATATTTTCTAGTTCCATCCATTTGCTTGCAGAATTCATGATATGTCCACATTTTAAATAGCTGAATAGTATTCCATTCTGTAAATGAACCACATTTTCTGTATCTATTCTTGGTTGAGGACATCTGTGTTGGTTTCAGCTTCTGGTTATTATAAATAAGACTGCTATGAACATAGTGAACCACGTGTCCTTGTGGTATGTCGGGACATATTTTGGGTATATGCACAGGGGTGGTACAGCTGGGTCTTCAGGTACAACTATTTCCAATTTTTAGAGGAACCACCAGATTGATTTCCAGAGTGGTTGTATCAATTTGCAGTACCCCCAGCAATGGAGGAGAGTTCCTCTTTCTCCACATTCTCACCAGGATCTGCTGTCACTTGAGTTTTTGATCTTAGCCATTCTGACTGGTGTGAGGTGGAATCTCAGAGTCATTTTGGTTTGTATTTTTAAGGAATTTTGTCTTCCCAGATTGTAGATCAGAAAGGCTACATGCTCGTAACATTTGCTTTTTGGAGTATCTGTATCTTCAGCAGGTAGTATGATTTTATTTACTTGTTGAGGTAGGTCTTGCTACATAGCAGTCACTGGACCGTAAAGCCTCAGCCTCTTGAGTGAGTTGGCCTGTGCCACCAGGTCCAGTTTGTTTTGTTTGACAGTCCACAAATGAAAAATGGTGTTTTGTATTAGATGTCTTTCCTTTGCTTTCCAGGAGTTATATTTAGTAGTATTTTTTTCTTTCTTTTAAAAATTCTATTGGTTGGTTGATTGGTTGGTTGATTAATTCAGGAACTAAATTTGTAGACTTGTCTGGCCTGGGACGCACAAAGACCTGATTGCCTCTGCATTTCTTTTTCTTTGTCCTGTTTTGACATTTTCCTCTTTAATGACAATAAAGTACTTATTCTATGCATTTTTGTGTTTTTTTCACCTTATCATCTCTATGATGTATAATTTGTTGTTCCTTTCAAAGTATTCGGCATTCATGAATCTCAATTTTAGAAAAGTGGGTTTGATTCCTATAGTAATTAGTACGAACTTTGACCCTTTACACTAGCTTGATTTTTTTTTTCTTTTGGTTTTCCATCTTAATGCTTTTATATATTTATTTTTCAGTGGTTTTTTAATAAACATTTAATTTTTGGTTTTGTTTATCTCATGTATGACTTTTTTAAGTTATGAAGTGATCTAATGCATCTAAATGTATTAGACTCACTAGGTAGTTGTATCATCACGGCTTACTGAATAAAGTGTTGCCTCCTTTGTGATTTGACTCTCTGTAGTTTTTTTTGCTGTGGTTTTAATTACCGGTTCTCAATGACCATGAATATGAAATGCAAACTCCCATAAATGACCAGTATGTAAATTGTTTAGGAGGAGCATGATGGAATCCTTCACTGTGTCTTAGTTGGGGTTTCTATTCCTGCACAAACATCATGACCAAGAAGCAAGTTGGGGAGGAAAGGGTTTATTGAGCTAACACTTTCACACTGCTGTTCATCACCAGAGGAAGTCAGGACTGGAACTCAAGCAGGTCAGGAAGCAGGAGCTGATGCAGAGGCCATGGAGGGGTGCTGCTTACTGGCTTGCTTCCCCTGGCTTGCTCAGCCTGCTTTCTTATAGACCCCAAGACTACCAGTCCACAGATGGTACCACCCAAAAGGGGCCCTCCCCCCTTGATCACTAATTGAGAAAATGCCTTACAGCTGGATCTCATGTAGACATTTTCTCAACTGAAACTCCTTTCTCTGTGATAACTCCAGCTTGTGTCAAGTTGACACACAAAACCAGCCAGTACACTGTGCTTCCCAGTCTTACCCAGAGTGTGGACCATCTCATTGTTCATTGTATTCTCTTGGCTTTACTCACTCAGCAGCCATCCTGGGTATCAGGTGTGTCAGGCATCTCAGGGCTGTCATTAAGACTATTTTACAAGTAATGGCCCCAAAATGCAGTGTTAGTGGTAATGGCTACTTGTGTATGTTGATGAGAAGTTTTAAAGTGCTTTGTCTAAGTAAAAATGTATCCACTGAGGGTCTTCAAACATACAGCTCCCAATAAAAGGAATCTCCTGGGTGCTGTAACTCATTCTTCCAATGACTATGTAATGAGAATATTCTAGGCCTCTGTTAAATTCCTGACTTTTGTTTAGCTATTACTGAAAACTGTAACACAGATTTATTTAATAATTTTTTAAAATCATATTCAGTGAACTCTAATCTGGAAAAGGGTTCTGGATGTATTATGGTGAGGATTTTTTAGGCTTAAAGGTTTTTGTTGAATCAATCCAGTATGTACATGTCAAATGTGTATACATAATATCTTTACATTCTGGCTTTTCCAATCTTACTCACAGGTTTTACACAAAAATGGAATGGCTGAGTTTTCTGTGTCAAGTAACGGAACCATCATGGTTTCTCCAGAGTATGTCGGCTCTCGATTGTTGCTGAAGCTAAAGGAAATGGCAGAGGAGTACCTCGGCATGCCGGTGGCCAATGCTGTCATTTCCGTGCCAGCAGAGTTTGACCTACAACAGAGAAACTCAACAATTTTAGCTGCCAACCTTGCTGGTAATAGCACCCTTGACGTGCATTTTCTCAAGATTGTGTTAGGACAAACTCTTCTGTAAATCAACTGTAGGCATACAGACTATATGGCAGACGAATTAGCTGTCTGTTTTGTACAGATTGGCGATGTGATGATAATTATGAACTCTGGTGCAACATTAAATTTTATACTGGGGAGAAAAAGCAGTGTAGGCCCTGGGCTATAGCTTTCTGGTAGATTACTTCTCTAGAGCAGGTCAGGCCCAGCCTAGGTTCAGTTCTCCAGGACACAACCATCCTCAAAACATGGGGTTTTTTGGTTTGGTTTTGTTTTTTTAAAAAGGTAAGCTAATCAGGCAAATGACAAAGAGTGGGAGAGAACGTGAGTACTTCTGTACTTCTGATGAAAGGTATGGTCTCTTCCTTGTTCAGGTGAAATGGTTCCAGACTTTCCAAGGGGTAAACAATGTAACCTGTTGAATAAATCCTGCTTGTGTGATGCTGTACCCAACTAGATAGAAGTAGAGTAAGCATACTGTGTACATAGTTGTGCCACTTTACTATGGGAACTTCCTGTACTCATCCTCCTCTTCAGTAATAGTAGCTGTGCATCCGTCCTAATGGATAGCAATCAGCAGTCCTTATTACCCTGACTTCAGGAGGGTCAGTCACCTCTTGTTCAGAGCTCCTGGTACAGTCTTTATCAGAAGGTGGAGGAATAAAGAGCCAGAGGGTCGTCAGAGACAGGGGTGACTGATAGAGTGATCACGTATGCCTCCCTGAAACAGTGACACTTAAGTCTCTGACTGTAGGACCCCATACGTGACCAGAACAGAGCGAGAAGTTTGATAACCAAAAGGAAGGGCAGTATAATCCGTGGGAGAATTCTTCAGTTTGAAATGCTGCTTTGGCTCCTGACGGATAATGTCACATCTTGTACACCACTTTAAGTGGGGAAGTTAGTTCAAAGCAGGAATCTGGCTCAAGGTAATGGGGGTCTTTTACACCAGATCAGCTTACCACATTTCCACAACTATATATTTCCAAGTAGATTATCAATATTAGAAAAGGCTGAAAGAGATGTTTTTCAGTTGTTAATAAAATGTCAAGAGACTCAACTTAGGCTTTTCTTTTTTTTATGGTGCATTCCTTAAGAATAGTTTTAGTTATATCAGTGAAAAGAACTTGTGTTTTTTTATACTATTGGATTTTCCCCACTGCTTTCGTCACTGCTGGGTGAAGTTCACATTAAAGAAGAAACAAGCATGTTAGTATTACCGATTGAGTAGAAACTCTTCCCTCCCATGGTCTTTCAGGACTGAAGATCTTGAGGGTGATAAACGAACCGACAGCAGCAGCTATGGCCTATGGTCTCCACAAGGCTGACGTCTTCTATGTGTTGGTCATCGACTTGGGTGGAGGAACTCTTGATGTGTCATTACTGAATAAACAAGGAGGAATGTTTCTAACACGAGCAATGTCTGGTAAGAAAAGTGCAGAGTTAAAGAGCTTCAGGTGCATTTCCCTCAGGATGCATGCCTTGCATGTAGGATGCTGGGTTTGCTTTTAAAATATTTTGTGACTTTCTGTATATTGTTACTTATATCTAAGTATAGATCAAAGTTCAGGGCTAGACTTCCTGTAAGTCAGATAAGTAAGTTCCTTTAGAGCTTTCCTGATGATGGCTAAAGGGAAGATGAGGGAAGAAAAATGTGAAAATAAAGATGCTCAGTTAGTTCATCACTTTTCTGCATCATGATAAGGATGTCCTAAGAAGCACAACCCGAGTGACGCTGAAGAAAGACGATTGTTACTCTAAATCTCTTTTTATGATTTATGCTTTGTGCTCTTTAGGTTAAAAATGTAAGGATGCTTATTGACCTTTATAATCAGTCTAATATATATATTTCTCACTCTTTTAACCAAATTTCTTAGAGCCAAAATATATACTTTGAGTTTATCTTGCATTATTTTTTCCTATAGAACTATTTCTATTAAGATTTTAATCATTGACAGTGAGATGAAATGTATATTGATTGGTATCTGTTAATCATAATAATTACTTTCTTCTGTTGAGAGAAATGAGGTAGTGTTTCAAATAGATGCTGACTTCATTCTTCTATGTTTGTCAAAAATTATTTGATGTCATTGAGATACTCTCTTCTAGATAGGTTAGAATTTCTAGCCCTGCTAGGCACTGAATATTAATAGTATTGGATAGAAATAGAAATAATAATAATAATAGTTGAAGTAAAATAGGTTCTAGAATCTGGAAGTAGGTAACCATCTGCCCTTACCATTTAGGTTAAAATAGTTTTAACATAGGTCTTTTTTAGTCAATATTTACATTAATAAAATCTTTATCTATTACAGGATTTGTTATCCTTAGAATACCTTAACATACAGATTTTATATTTATGTGCGTGTATGTATGACATAGAATTTTTAATTCTTCTTTTAGGAAACAACAAACTTGGAGGACAGGACTTCAATCAGAGGCTACTTCAGTATTTATATAAGGAGATCCATCAAATGCACGGCTTTCTCCCTTCCAGGAAAGAGGAAATCCACAGACTGAGACAGGCGGTGGAAACGGTCAAGCTCAACTTGACACTCCATCAATCTGCCCGGGTATCAGTGTTACTTACCGTAGAGGAAAGGGACAGCCAGAAACCTCAGAGTGGTGACTCTGAACTGCCAAAAGACCGGCTTAGCCCAGGGGATGATCACCACGTGAACAGAGTATTTAGACCTGGTCTTTCTGAAAGCAAGAGTGGAAAAAGTCAGGTTTTATTTGAGACAGAAGTATCCCGCAAGCTCTTTGATACCCTCAATGAAGATCTCTTTCAGAAAATACTCATACCCATTCAGCAAGTATTAAAAGAAGGCCACGTAGACAAGACTGAAATTGACGAGGTGGTTCTAGTTGGGGGTTCTACTCGTATCCCTCGGATCCGCCAAGTTATTCAGGAGTTCTTTGGAAAGGACCCGAACACGTCTGTAGACCCTGACCTGGCAGTGGTGACAGGAGTGGCCATCCAAGCTGGGATTGATGGAGGCTCCTGGCCTCTCCAAGTTAGTGCTTTAGAAATTCCCAATAAGCATTTACAGAAAACTAACTTCAATTGAACTCTGAGGGAGGGCTGGTAACAGATCTTGTCTAGTGATGTTATTGATTTCCATGTGAACCTCCTCCAGAAAAGAAGTCCATGAAGTCACTCACGGATTCCCAAGAGGATATTTATACAGGACAACTTTACATAGTGTTTTGTTTTAGAGTTGAGTATGACAAGATGAGTCTTGTTTGGGTTTGTAAAAAAAAAAAAAAAAACTCAGTATTTCTAAAGTAACAGAGTTTAGTAAAACTCTCCTGGATTCTGGAAGTAGGTAGCCATTCGCACTTACTATTCTGGAAACTTTAAATAGTGCCAACTATGAGGCCCAAGTTCTTACTGAATTTTATTAGTAGGGGCTAATAATTTCTTTATTTGGTTATCACATATAATTCTTAATTTGGCCTATAATTGAAGGACTGCTTTGTCAGGTATTTACATTGGCTGGGAGATAGCAGTATTATTAAACTGCATAGAGAGTATTAACTGCCATGTAATTTGTACTTTCAAAAATCTACTATCTTTTTACATATTACACTCCTAAGCTACAGATTTTAATATATTTGAAAGACCAGTTATTCTTCCCAAAACAGCTAAAGATTTACTCAGATTCTTTCTGCTAGATAGTAGACATGCCTGGTTTATACTGTCATCTTTTATCTCCAGGGGGTCAGTTTCTGTTGTCTTTTCACACTTCTGCTTCATAAGGATAAGATGACAATAGAGAGTTATTGGTTCCCTTTTCAAAGCGTTGATGCCACAAAGCTGTGTTACACTCTCTGTTTGTGCTATCCAAGACCATTGCAGAGATCAAATATTTGTAGCAGCTGTCAGTTTTGGTTATGGTGTTTTGTTTCCCCTTTTCCCACGGCCAAACCTAGAAGTGCAAGACTATAATCCAACTACTCTAGAAATGGAGGCAAGGGGCTCACAACAAGTTCAAGGCCTGTCTGAGCTACTCAGGAAGTTCTAGACCAACCTAGGCAACTTAGTGAGATCCTGTCCCTATCTCAAAAGATGGGGGGGGGGGACGGAGGGAGGGAGATACATAGATAGAGAGAGATAGGGAGGGGAGAAGAAAGCAAGCCAGATGGCCACAAGGACCGGTGATGAAAACACTGTTTTTTGACTTTGGGATGGCCATGTTATTGGAAGATGTCTTTTTTTGCTTTAATGAAAGTATTCACATACAAGAATTAATATCCTGGCTATCCTATATGTATAAAGTATATCCTGGTTATCAGTGTTGTAATAACAGAAGAAGAGAACTGAAACTTTGAACAAGATCAAGCACTTCAGCTTCCCAGAGTATAATGCTAAAAGATGTTGTGTTTTTTGCAGCTTTATTTTATTTTTTATTTTTTGCTCAGTAGCAAAGTTGCAGTTAAATAATAGTCATGTTATGAAAGCGTCTGCATTTGGTAGACAGAAAAACTGAAAATGCTGTGCTTTACTTTACAACTAATGGAGAAATGCCAAAGATGAGCCCTTCACAGCATTCTGAAAATATTCAAGACTGAGAATCTTTGATTTTTAGATTGAAAAACGTCTGACATGTTTGAGACCCCAAGTCTCAAGTGTGCTACATTCCCCACATGTGTCTTGAATTCTCACGTAAGCCATGTAGGATTAGAAACAGCAAACTTGAATTTCTCAGACATATGACAGAACTCAACACATAAACAAAAACAGTTTGCAGAACGGAGCAGATAAATAATACTAAAATGGGAAGGTCAATAAGTTTTATGAAAGAACAGGTTGGTAGTGTTGGGGGTGGAGCTAAGCAGTTAGCATCCTACTCTCTAGTAGTTGCAGCGTTAAAACCATGAAGGAAGTTGTCTTCAGTCATATGTTAGAGTCATGTATACCTAATCCTGACACCAGTGTAGTTTATTTAAAAGGTACAAATGAATCCTGAAAGGGGCCATTTGTTAAAAATCTAAGATCATTTTTCATAAAATTTGCTTTTTAGCTGTATATTTGGCTAAAGTTTTTTAAAAGTATGTAATCTTAAAAATACTAAGTAATATGTAATTTATTTTGTATCAATGTTTTGGTACTATGTTTTCTCTCAAACCACTTATCAAATACCACTGTGTATAATATGGATTTAATATGATAGTTACTGTATAGAACAGATTGTGCCTCTTAAATATGTGTGTACAGGTAATTCATATTTTGTTGTAAATGCATAGCATTTTGCTTTTAAATTGTATACTTTATTTTCCACCCATGACCAGCTTGGAGTATATTTTTGATGTATATAAATACAAAAAGAGAGACAGAGCTGCTGTGATGCTTATAGACGTTCACTAGCAAGTAGTCTCATTTCAGAAGTGTCACATCTTCCTGCATCCTATGTGTTTCCTGGCATTTCTGCGATGTTTTCTGCATAGTTCGAATTTAGAAGAGCTAGTTCTCATATGAGCATTTTTTTTTAGGACTCTGATTAACAAGCTACGGCTTGTAACCAGTGAGTCAAGTACTGACTTGATCCACACAGTTAATGAGTCTGCTTCCCCCCTAACTGTAGTCTTTCAGTTGACAGTTAATACGTCATAATTTTCTAATAAAGTCTGTGTTATTCTTTTGGACAAAAGTTGTTTTCTCTCCGAAGAAATTTATTTTATTAAGTCTTAAATGAGCCTCTGGGGCCTGAATGAATAGCTCTGTGGTTTAGAATACGTGCTCTTGCAGAAGACTCTGTTTCGCTTCCCAGCTCCACGTAGTAGTTCACAATCTGTAACTCTAGTTACATCAGTAACTCTGGTACAGGGCATTGGACACCCTCTTCTGACTTCTAAGGGCTATATAGAAGACTGCTTAGGAAGGAGAAAGGGGAAATGAAAAGAGAAGTTATAGAATTATTTTAAAATAATTTTTAATAAATTCCTGGAAGAAAAAATACCATTGGGGTGAGGATACTTCATATTTTAAGAGCAATTTAGACATACAATATTGTTTCTGCTACAGAAATAAACAATGGCTCATTAAAATATAATTATATCCAAAACATGAGTTACAAGTCAACAATTTTCTTCTGAGCATATACTGACACTATCTGTACTGGCTAGTTTTGTGTGCCAACTTGACACAAACTGAAGTTATCACAGAGAAAGGAGTTTCGGTTGAGAAAATGCCTCCATGGGATCCAGATGTAAGGCATTTTCTCAATTAGTGGTCAAGGGGGGACGGCCCCTTGTGAGTGGTACCATCTGTGGGCTGATAGTCTTGGGCTCTATAAGAAAGCAGGCTGAGCAAGCCAAGGGAAGCAAGCCAGTAAATTACATCCCTCCATGGCCTCTGCATCAGCTCCTGATCCCTGCCCTGCTTGAGTTCCAGTCCTGACTTCCTTTCATGATGAACAGCAGCATGGAAGTGTTAGCTGAATAAACCCTTTCCTCCCCAACTTGCTTCTTGGTCATGATGTTTGTGCAGGAATAGAAACCCTGACTAAGACAAATTGGTACCAGCGTAGTGGGATATTCCTGTGACAACCTGACCATGTTTTGGGGAGGACTGTGGAAGGGTTTTGGAATTTTGGGCTAGAAGATTCATTCGGTGTTAAAAGCTTTGTGGGATGTTGTGTAGGAGCTTGG
>JAPYYD010000041.1:0-26036 GCA_028551405.1 Uromys caudimaculatus | reverse complement strand
GAGAGGCCCTTGGGCCTCAGGGTGTTAGAGGCCCCAGTAAAGGAGAATGTCAAGGTGGGAATATGGGAGTGAGTGGGTGGTTGGGTGGGAAGTGGAATACCCTCATAGAGGTGGGGGAGGAGGAGGGGATAGGGGGTTTCCAAAGAGGAGACCTGGAAAGGGGGAAACATTGGAAATGTAAATAAAGTGTCAAAACCTAAAACTAAAAATAAAAACAAAAACAAAACAAAAAACAAAAACAAAAACTACTTAATGAAGAAAACAAAATTTTCCTTTAGCATTAAAATATCCCAAAGGAGATAACATTTGAAATGTAAATAAATAAAATAACCAATAATAAATGAAAAAAATGAAAAAATATTCGTCTAATTATTTTGGAAAGTGTTTTCTATACCTTTAGGGAGTACATTTAACTTTGTACATAGGCTAAAATCCTTGCCCAGTGCTAAGTATTCAATGTATTCCATATCTCTAGTATCAACCTTCAAGAAATTGTTTTGTTTGTACCAAGAAAGAAAATGTTCCTACATGAATCAATGAAACAATAATCTGTGAGCAATTGTCAAGATGTTACAATGAGAAAAATCCTTCGTAATTATGTTCAGCACCAAGTCTGATCAAAGAAGCACCATTGCCCAACTCTGATCAAAGAAACAGTAAAATAATTATTTTTAAATAATAACTTCTAGTTCTAATTCCCAGATGCTATTATTCTAATGTCATACCTTTTTATTCTAATACCAGACCTTTATTCTTTCATTCTCTTCAATAGAGTCCATTATGCCATTTCTGTGTATCAGATATTGCCCAAGTTCTGGGAACAGAATAGTAAATAACAGAGACAAAAAAATGTTGTTGGAGAAATGACTCAGCAGTTAAGATTCTGACTCAGTGACTCACAGACTCAGCTTCCAGAGGACCTAGGTTTGAGTCTGAGTACCCACACAGTGAGTGGCTCACACCATCTGGTAACTCTAGTCCCAAAGGATCTGATACTTTCCAAGGACATTTAATTATATGTGGTGCACAGACATACATGCAGACAAACAAACAAAAACCTCCATATATATGAAATAAAAGGAAAGGAAAAGGAAAACATCAACATCTGTACGGTATATATTGTTGAGGGAAAGAAAGTGGGGCAGGGTATTTGGCAAAACCATAATAAGTTTTACAAATTAATGGGCTAAAACCTGGCTCTTTCAGTGACTTATATTTACATAAGCTTTGACTTTAAGAGGATTTTCTTTGTTGAATAAGCTTTGCTTTCACAAGCTGGAAGCTTAGCTGGGTGGGGTAGAGAAGGAGGAGCCTCTCCCTTTATTCCATTTAGCATTAGACCTTTCTAACCTCTTATCGCCCGGAGCAAAACTGGCTCCAAAACTACATTCTCCGATGCTCCTTTTCTCCTCAAACTGTATATATTGTATGTCTCTTTGTCCAACTTCTTATTCATTGTAGACCCACATAAAAAATGATCACTAATAACCAAGTCACATGGTCAATACTAGGGTATCTTGAAATCTCCTCTGCCAATGATTTTAATTTAAAGCTCTTCAATTTAGCCTCCAACATATTTTTTTTCGACAAGGGTAGAAAGCAGCTACATTCTTTGGTCTTTACTATTATTCCTCTCTAACACCTCTTAAGTTTGTCATTCATAGGCCACATTGCAATGCTGTCTTCCAAGTTGATACTAATATGGCCCATTAAGCCCCACTATGACATTCAACTACTTTCCTAATCTAAATCCACAAAGTCCACATTCTGCTAAAAAATAGCATGGCCGGGCCTATCAAAGTAGTATGCCATTCTCTGGTACCATTTTCTGTCTTTCTTAGTGTTTTATTTCTGTGAAGAGACACAATGACCAAGTCAGCTTATAACAACAAGAAGAAAAGTATGTAATTGGGGCTTACAGTTTCAGAGAATTGGTCTGTGATCATCTTGGTGGGGAGAGTATCAGCAGGCAGGCATTGTGCTGAGAGCTTACATCTAATTCACAAGAGGCAGAGAGACCATGAAACTGGGTCTGGCATGTGCTCTTATTGTGGTGTGAACATGCTGGTTCATTTGCCTGGGTCCGCAGCCCGAGTTCCTGATCACACTCTTGCAAGCAAGCTCCTCCCAGCTTAGCTCTAAGATCAGCTGCCACAGGCCTCACTTCTGATTTGTCTGTTCCTTCCTGGTTTAACTCCACCAACTACCACTCCAGGAAAGCTGGGAGCTTCTGTCTGCAATTTATAGGCCCCTCTTGGCTTCTCTCTTTCTCTGCCTCCCTTAGCTCCACAGAATGAAAACACTAGACAGTTTTATTATTTTAGAATTTGTCAGACAGCACAATTGCTAGGCACTAAATCTCCTGCCCCAATCTTATCTGCTAACCTATATCAGCTGGTCTATATCAGCTGGCCGCTGGTTCTAGCTATTCCAAGATCTTAAATGGTTATTCTTGCCTCTTGTTCCAAGCCTGGCCTAAAAGACCTCCTCCTTTCCTGCATCTCTTCTCTTCCTCCTGGGAACCAGAATTCCCACTTGCCCTTTGCCCAGCAATTGGCTCTCACCTTCTTTGTTGACCAAATCAAGAACCAATTAGGGAAACAGCACCCCCCTCCCCCAATATTCCTAGTGAAACAACTCCTTCAACAATGTCACACCTTCTAACCCTTCCTAAACAGTTCTACCACCTTGGACACAAACATTCAACTATATGAGCCTATGGAGGCCATTCTTATTCAAACTACCCCACTGAATGTTTATAATGGTAGTAGTTGTTTTAAGTGCTAGAGGTCATCATTGAGGAATACTGAAAAGAACTTCCCCTTATACAGTATGTATGCAAATGGGAAAAGATAGGTTGAGCCATAAGCCATATAACTAAATACAGTCAAATGTAAACATAAATAAATTTACCAAAACAAAAACCACTGTTCCATATATATTCTGATTTGAATCTTGACAAATACTACTGCCAAAAGCTAGCTTGTGGTAGTTTGATTAGGTAAGGCTCCATAGATTCATGTGTTTGAATGCTTGCCCTTAGGGAGTGGTCTTAGGACATGTGGCCTTATTAGAGGAGGTGTGGTCTTGTTAGAGAAAGTATGTCACTGTAAAGGCTGGTATTTGAGATCTTATATGCTCAAGGTACACTGGTGTGACACAGTTCCCTTCTGCTGCCTCAGGATCAAGGATAGAACCATGTCTGCCTGAATGCTACCATACTTGCTCGCCACCATGATGAAAACCCACTAAACCCCTAAAACTGTAACCAAGCCCCAATTATAAGTTTCCTTTATAAGAGTTGTCTTGGTCATGGTGTCTCCTCACAGCAGTGAACCGCTAACTAAGGCATAGCTGAATATTAGATACTGGAGAATACAAAGATGATCTAACTGGTCATGAAATTTGTACAAATAAGAAAGGCAAGACCAGAGAGAATCTGCAGGAATATTTTAAATTCAAGTGGAAGAGAGAATACATAGAGGATGTTTTAGCATCTTAGCAGGCTGAGAAGAGCAAAGGGTAGTGATGCTTAAATGTAGGGAATGAAACAAAGTGTTTAACAAAATAAGGTCTGAGAGAAGGCATGGAAAGCTATGACCAAAAACAATAGCTGGAAAAATGAGGTAGTAAGTGACTAGGCAGGAAGGAGAGAGTAGGAGGCAAAAGCTAACATTCTGACGGGAAATAGAATAATATTCCCACCTTCAAAGGAGATCACTTTCCCACACAACATGTGAAATAGGCTTGGAAAACAAGGTCATTCATCAACCAGGGCCATCTATCAAAATCAAAGCCCTTCTTTGGACAAGAACTTGTGGTTTTTCTGACTATTTTGGATGAACAATGCCATCTGTTTGAAGTATTTTCAGTCCAGGAGGAGGAAATGAAATGTGGAAAAGATCAAAAGGAAAGAGCGTCTAAGGCCTTATAAAAAGACCAGCTCTGAGACTGCAAGGTGATCCATGGGCTCTGCAGACCCCAAACTTCCTGACAGGGCACTTTCTGTTCTTTGCTTTCTGCTGTAATAAACACCTGTGTTCATCTGTTCTGCATCTTTACTACTTTTGTCCCTAGGTGTTCAATTTTCTGAAGAACCATGTGGGAATCTGGCCTATGTGGTAGCAACAATCCACATATAGAATTATTGGATTGTTTTCTCAGAAGGATCTATCTCTTTCTCAGAGTACTGTGCAAAAGAGAAAAAAAGATAACTCCGTAAGTGGTGTGAGGAGGATGCAAAATTTTAACTCTCTTGTTTTTATCTGCCCTATAGTTATTGGAACTTGGAGATAGAATTAATCTACAAGCAAAATATACAGGTAAATTAAATATTTTGCTGTGTCAATAGTCTGTTTGTCTTCCCTATTTGTGGTTAATTAGAATCATCAAAACATGATCAATTTAGTCTTCTGCTTCCAGTTCAGAAAGATGTTAATGATGTACACATGAAACAGACTATATAAGTCATAAATGTAATTAAAATTATACTGATTCTCAGTAATTATGAGATGACTATATTAATTTTCTCAATGTAATATCTGTACAAAGTTATAATTATAATGGTGTATTTAATGCTGCCTCAGAGCAGGTCAAGCCAGAACTCATTGAAATATATTTTATTGTGTGTCCTAGTTTAATACTTTCTCAGTAATTTGTTTATTTTACAATTATTTTGATTTTCTTGACATTGAAATGCTAAAATTAGAAAGGTATGTTTCACTTAAAATTTACTTTCAGTGACTTGCACCATGGTATATTGCAGCCAGGGCCAGAATGTTCAGAAAGTCACATTGCAGCCCATCGACCTCACCTTTAGATACTTGCAAAACAGACTTTGGATTCAGGTGTGGCTGTGTGAGCAAGTGAACCTGTGGATAAAGGATTATATTATTGTCTTGGTGAGTACATGACCCTCGTATTAGATGGTGCAAAAGAGATTCATTCTAAAACCAAGTCAAGAAAACAACTGGGTCAGACCATATTAAAGGGAGATAGTGCTGCTCTGCTCCAAAGTGTTTCCAACAGCAATGGCCAAGCATGGGAGAAGTTGAGAAGGCAGTTCTGTGTTTTTAAGAGTGTCTTCTGCTGGAAGCCACATTTATCCATTTGGGGACATTATTATTAAGTGACAATAAATGCTGTGAGATTATTTTTGTTTAAAGAAATAAAATAAAGTTTACTTGCAACATGCAAATTCAAGAAGTGAGATGATACTTAACCCCACTATCACTCAGTGGTTATTTAGGAACTCCTGGATGTGTTAGTGCGATAATGCGGGATTACACCTGTAATCCCACAGTTGCTCACAGAGGCAGGGGGATCTGTGAGCTTCAGGCAGATCTGAAATCTATATGAACCTTACATTTTCAAAAACTAAGACAAATTCCAGAAATGCTTATATCTTCACCTGTATTTTCAAATTCACATATTCTTTGAATGAAAAATTTGCATTTGTTTCTATTTCATGTGGCTTTTCTTACCAAAAATTCACATGTGCCCAATTGCCTTTCTTTACATATTTTGGGTTTGTTAACAAATTGATACAGAGAAGCAAGATATGCAGAAAATTTAAGTATTATACATTGCAGCATTCTTGTCTTTTCTATTCATACGTAATTAAGATAAACAAAATAGGTTGATTTATTTCATGTGCCCTTCCCATTCCAAGATGTTGATGATGTGCCCAGGAAACAGAAGGTGTAACACATTATAATTAGCTTAAAATTTGTATGGATTCAATAATTATGACTAAATTAAGACAATCGCCTCCATGTAAAACCTAATAAAATTATCACTGTAAATAGTATGTTCTACTTTGAATCAGTAGGGGACAAAGTTTATATCCTCCTCATCCCCTCCCTCCTTGTGCCATCCCCCTCCTTATTCTGAGTGGTTAGGACCAAACTGAAGGTCTGAGACTAAGTAAGTGCTCTACCACTGAGCTCTATACCTAGCTTGAATTTTTATTTGCTTGAATTTGACACTACTCTATTTGATGGTCCATTTAACTTGAACAGATATGGATTTGATGCTCTTTAAAGGTTTTGTTTAACCCACTTAGGACATGTTTTACTAGAAATACATTTTACTAGAAACATAGAAATGTCGATATTTGATTACGAATGTCTGCTACAGGCCCCACGTGTGCATATATACCAAATCTGTTTCCTAGAAGCCGGAATTCTCAACTTTAAAACCTAACTAGGTTAAGGGTTGAGATGAATAGCTAATAGACTTAAGTGGTTTAATGTCTTTGTTTGTTCACAAGGAGGGCACCAAAACATTCAGATCACTAGTGCTTTTCTGTGTTCTGTAGGCTAGGACTTATGAGGAAAATCTTTCCAAGCCAGCACTCAGAGCTGATACTGTCCCTAGAATTTAAGGTATCTCTTTAGTGAATGTGCCAGCCTTGATGGAGAAAGGCCCTATCTTGTAACAGTCTACAAATCTATGGGGCTAAAGGAGCAGGGGATTTGTCGATAATTCTAACAACAGGAGGTTTCTGGTCCCTTCGGGCTGATCATGGGCCTTAGCCTTCTCTTTCTGTGAGCTAACTTTAAACCGCTGATCCAGCTTCCCATTAGTACCAAGGGAGAAAAAGAAATGAGTCTCCAGGGTAATAGAGCTTTGTCTCTCGTTAGTTAGTTAGTGCAATCTATATTTCAGACAAGCAGTGGAGAAGAGTATCTAATTAATTGGATTATACACATATCGTGTACCACAAAATCATTACTATATTTAGGGCATAGGACATAGACAAACAACTATCGCTGAAGCTATGGAATTGCATGCCAGCTCAGCCAGCAGTGCAACAAAGAAGAGCATTAAGTTGGAGACAAATTCAAGCCCAAAAGGCAGCCACCTGTAATAAATGGAAAGACTTCCAGAGTTGCAGAGGCACATAACTTTGGGTGCACTTTGTCCAAATTCTTCTGAGAGACTGAAGCATAAACACTGAGAACTGCTTTCTGCTACCCCTGAAGTTATTTAGAACTCATTCAAATATAGCATTGTCACAGTGATGACAGCTTAAAGGATTCTTCTGCATAAAAATGCACTTTACTTGGCAGAATTTGGCTTTAAAAGGCAATCAGAAATTAAAAAGTGAAAGAAAAGAACACTTGCTAAAATGATAGATGGCACTGAAAAAAACCACTGGAAAAATCAATTACTGTTCCAATTATACTTACTGTAAAAGTAGATGCATTACATATTCATGATAAAATTATTCTCTGTACACTAAAAGGTGCCTAGCTACTATAATATTTCATGCTCTCATCTTATATGAGATTATAATTTTCAAGTGTTATGGTGTATCTAAACAAAATATATCTTGCAAATACAAAATTTAAAATAAGAGCCATGCCACTCTTAATTCCAACAACAGCCTATTTGTTCTTTCAAAGTTTGTGTTCATACAAAGTAGTGGACACTTTCACATGAATGTAAATCAATACAAGTTCATTTCTATGTACATACTAAAATATTTAGGACTTAAATGTATAGTTTAAAGTTGATGAACTCTCCAGACTCTTTTTGACTTAAAAAAATTATCGAACATATCTAAGAGACTCATCTTGAGTTTATATGTTGATGGGACTTACCTGTTCAAAATTAAAGACCACATTCCATTCACTACCTCTTTGTCTTGATGGATTACACTTGTATCACGACCCAATGTTTTAACAGTGTACATTTCCTGTAAGTTCTCAGTAAAGTGAGAAATGATAAGACAAAGGAATGCTCCCCACAACAGCAGGACCTGTGGAGAACTTGCCACACCACAGAATATCTAGTTAGAAGACAGGATAACACTATTGGATAAATAAGCCAGAAACTGCTTTGCTAGTGAGAGGGGAAAAAAACCAACCTTTTGTAGTGAGCTAGAGTTAGACCTTTAAAAACTTTAGCATGGTCTAACACATTATATGATGAATATGGCTTTATTTGCAATCATGAGGAAAGTTCCCAGGATGAGTTCACCATAGATTTATACGTTCATAGGTTTAATGCTGAGTATCTAATAGACAGCAAAAAAAAAAAAAAAAAAAAAAAGAGAGAGAGAGAGAGAGAGAGACAAGAGAGACTGACACATAGGGAGAAGGCCATGTGAACGCCATGACAGAACTGTATCACCATGCCAAGAAGATGCCAGAGATTGTCAACAGCAAACAAAGGGTGGAAAGATACACAAAGGAGACTTTCCCTCAGTGCCCCCAGAACCTTTTTATATTTTGATTTTGGACTTCTATTCTTCAGAATTGTGAAAGTATGATTTCTGTGGTGCTTTGTCATAAGACACCTGGTAAACAAATACTCCATTATAACAATTAGAAGTTCAAACTCTGGGCAGAATGGCTAGAATATAATTGGGTGAATTTTCACTTTGATAGTACTCTCCAATGAAATTATTAAGTACTTCCTCTGAAAGTGATGCTGTGGTACATGTTGAAAATGTAATTAAGAGCTCTACCCATCAAATGATGGTGCTACAAAGAGTACATACAATATTTTCACTTATGTACAATGATAGAAATAATTTTTCTCACCAAAATACATTTGTCCGACTATGATTATAATCAGGCTACTCTCTACTCTCCATTTTTCTCAGGGTGAAGACAATTGATATTAGTTAGGGCTGTACCTTAAACGAAGGGAAATACCTTTAGTTAATGGAACCACTATTCATTAATTCCAGACAATAGAGAGTAAGAAGAATTGAAGTGCAGGGTTTATCAGATTTCGCACATTTTTAAGAAAAATCTCCAGATCTCAAATTTTATGTAAAGTTCAAAACTATGTTTGGTAAGATAAATATATTGGATAATCTAAACAAGCTACACAAAACTGTTAGTAGTTTATGAATTCTACTTTATGCAAAGTGCCTTGGAGAATATAGAAGACTTTCAAAACGGACAGACTTCAAGAGGACTTAATAGGTTGTGTAATTAAGATATGTTGTTTTGGGGGATACATATCTTTAGGGTAACTAATTCAAAGGAAGAGAGTTTTTCAAAGATGAATGGTGCACATGTGTAGATATTTCATAGAATTTAAATGAAGTCATGAGGTATTGACACAAATATCCAAAGGCATTGAGAACCTTTGGTATGGATCGACATTTTTCATTCTTTCAGATGAATAACATGGAAGTTTGGTTAAAATGCAAACTCTTGGTTCCCACGCTGATATGTTGATTCAGCATACCAGGAGATATGGCTGAAATCACACTGAATATCAGATGCCTAAACCAAGACTTTTGTTTAACTGAGGAGATAAATGAAGCCCAGAAAGGAATTTGAATGGCTAATGAGGGGATCAAGAAGGTGACTAAAACTCAGGGCTCCTGAACAGATATTCAGGACTCATTTGGCTCATTGCTACCAATGGAGTTTGATCTTTAAACTTTTTTCCACTCTTATTAGTGTTGTATCCTCATGGTCTTATTCATGGTTTTTATTCCTGCACAGAACATCATGGTCAAGAAGCAAGTTGGGGAGGAAAGAGCTTATTCAGCTTATACTTCCACATTGCTGTTCATCATCAAAGGAAGTCAGGACAGGAACTCACACAGGGCAGCAACTTGGAGGCAGGTGCTGATGCAGAGGCCTTGGAGGGGTGGTGCTTACTGGATTGCTTCCCCTGGCTTGCTCAGCTTGCTTTCTTATAGAACCCAGAATTACCAGCCCAGGGATGGCACCACCCACAATGGTCTGGGCCCTCCCCATTCCCCTTGATCACTAATTGAGAAAATGCTTTACAGCTGGATCTCATGGAGGCATTTTCTCAACTGAAACTCCTTTCTCAGTGATAACTTCAGCTGTGTAAAGTTGACACACAAAACCAGACAGTACAACTGACTCCTTGTCAACTTGACACACAAACACATCACTATTAAGCTTCAACCCTTATTTCCTTATTCATTCCCAATATCTAAATAACTTTAAAAGTCCCACAGTCTTTGCAAATTCTTACATATTAACATTTCAATCCCTTTAAAATATCCAAACTCTTGAAATTCAAAGTCTTTTTACACTTCAAAGTCTCTTAACTGTAGACTCCCCTAAAATACTTTCTTACTTGAAGAGGGAAAAATAGGGCACAGTCACCATCCAAAACAAAATCAAACTCTAACCGTCTAATCTCTGGAATCCACTCACAATCTTCTGGGCTCCTCCAAAGGCTTGAGTCACTTCTCTAGCTCTACCCTTTGTAGCACACATCTTGTCTTCTAAGCTCAGGCTGCCTGTACTCCACTGCTGCTGCTGTTCTTGGTGGTCATCTCATGGTACTGGCATCTCCAAAACACTGCTGTCTTCTGCTGCAACTGGACTGCACTTTTACAAATAGCCTCTCCTAGGCTCTTTTCATGGTGCTAAGCCTCAACTTCTCTGCATGACCCCTTCCATCCTGGGTCTTCAACTACCACTAAGGCTGCATCTTCAAATATGGCCTCTCCTGGCCTCTCACAGTGCCAAGCATTAGCTGCTTCCTCTTTATGTTTCAAAACCATTATCACCCTGGCTGATTCTTATACATTACCAAGTCTGGCTGCCATCACAAGATACAACCATGTCTGTCTCTGGAACACAGCTTCTCTTTGTTCTCAGGAAACACTTTCCAGAAGATTTCACCTTAGTGATGCTGGTCTCTTCTTAATCACTGCTAACTTCTTAGATCTAGCTAGCCAGCATAAATTGTCCCAGTAATGCAAAGGTTTTGCTTTAGTAGTTCTGATATCTTGTTAATCACAGCTGATTCTTCAGTCCCAGCTAATCAAAAACACAGAATCCTCACAATCAAACAGCAATGGCCCTGATAAGACTCTTGAATCTTCCCTCTGAAATTTCACAAACCAGGCCTCCCTCATTTGCACTGTTCTCAGCATCATCTTCCAAGTTCCTACAGAACATACCACAGAGATTTAAACATCCTAATGGCTTTTCTAGGTCAAAGTTCAAAATCCTTCCACAGTTCTCCCAAAAGCATGGTCCGGTTGTCACCAGAAACCCCCACTATGCTGGTAATAATTTGTCTTAGTCAGAATTTGTATTCCTTCACAAAACATCATGGCCAAGAAGTAAGTTGGGGAAGAAAGGGTTTTGTTCAGCTTACACTTCCACATTGCTGTTCATCATCAAAGGAAGTCAGGACAGAAACTCACACAGGGCAGGAACTTGGAGACAGGAGCTGATGCAGTGGACATGGAAGGGTGGTGCTTATTGGCTTGCTTCCCCTGGCTTGCTCAGCTTGCTTTCTTATAGAACAGAGGACTATCAGCCCAGGGATAGCACCACCCACAATGGACTGGGCCCTCCCCACTCCCCTCGATCACTAATTGAGAAAATGCTTTACAGCTGGATCTCATGGAGGCATTTCCTCAAGGGAGGCTCCTTTCTCTGTGATAACTTCAGCTTGTGTCAAGTTGACACACAAAACCAGACATTATAGTCACCATGATATTACCAAGTAAAAACTTACTTGCAATGTATTGTAGAGCATAAAACATTAATCCTTAATACTATTCTTTTACATTTAATTATATTTTAAAAGTGTGAGACCTGGACTCTATCTCAAGAAATACATAGATTTTAAAAAGATAGTTTGTGGCCTTCTAAGATATTGTCTACTAATAATGCATATGCTCACAATAGATCACCTAAGGAGTTAGAAGCACTGTTTTAATAAAGAACGAATCACGGAAAAATGGAATATAGCCTACTGTGTGAGGAGTTAAGTAAGATGTAGAGCAAAAACAGCTAATGTAGGAGGCCTGTTAATAGCATTGTCACAGATACGAGATGATTCCCATTCTATCTCGAGAAGACTAAATTGCCATGTAAATTTAAAGACGAAAATTTTGGAAATCACTCATTTCTAAAAACTGCAATCTTGTGAGAAGAGAGCCTTGGAATACTTGTATATTTAATTCAAAATTCACATTGACAAATCTTGTTTTCCACAGTAGTATTACCATGACATAATTTCTGAGGTCAAAATGACTGGTGACATTGGACTAGAAAGATAGAGCATTAAGTATCATGACAGACATTCTTCGCACTTCCAGTAAATCTATACCAATAGCTGAGATATAATATAAATACTGTGTCTGTTTTGTGTTAGATAGGAAATCAAATCAAATTTCTATGGACAGATACACAGCACACAGGTTTGTGATGCAGAAAGCGTATGTGACTGAGAGTGCCAGGGACTGCCCCTCTGGATCTACTGACAAGTAAACATGAAGACCATCTTTTTCTGTGTTTGTTTTAAGACAATGAGTAAACTGAGATGGGGACAAAGCAGAGCATTTCTGGGGGAAAAAGAGACCGTACCATTATGGACATTTCTGCAATTCTGAACCTTTTCTATCAACATAACAGGTTCTTCTGACTTTTCCCCCACAGGTACCAAACTTGTCCCATGTTGTGAAACTCTGGCAACCCACCTTCTTCTGTTTCCTCTCTAACTAGGGTTTACTGAACTCTCTCCCCCAACAGCTTATATTAGTGCAGTTGGAGGAAGTCAGTTATAATCAGTTACTCAGAACCTATAGGGGCCTCTTGCTGTCTTTGCTTCCTTGATGCAATGAGATGGACATTATCTCCCTACTTCGTCCTGTACATACCTCTGTCATGAATGGCCTCACATCGGTAACCCAGCAGTGGAGCAGCCAACCACTGATAGAAACATCTGAAAATGCAAGCCTAGACAATCATCTCCTCCCTTAGGTCCTCCTTATCTTACCACAGCAACAAAGTGCTGACTAATGCCCATTGTCATTCCATTCATTTCATCTGGTGTCTGATGGACTCATCGTTTCTTGGGCTCTGCTTCATGCAGAACATGGACTAACAGGAGGCTTAAACACAGACTTAAACTGTCAACTTACAAGATTAGTGTACATAAGAATCCAAGTCTCAATTATTTACCTATTCAGTGAAGAAATGAATGTAGTGTAGAGCACTCATAATGAGGAGTGGAAATACTCTCCAGTGAGCACATACAGAGTACAATTCTACCAAGTCCTCAGAGAGTAATGAGAATATGGATGATTTATCAGAGTATCCTGAAAAACTGATATTGGCTATGGTTAGCCATCAGATAACTCCACAGCCAGTCCGAGGAGCCCAGGGAAAGCAGGACATGTCATCACTAGCTGCTGTGAGGTGACACATTCCCACTTTCACCTTGTGTAGCATGTCTTCCTTCTCCTGCACTGCTTAGGCCACATCCTTGATAAAAGGCCCCATTCCTCATTCCCTCCCCCCTTTGTCTTTCCTCCACCTAGAGGCAGCCTCTATCCCCTCCCTCTTTCCCTGAATAAACCTCCCATGTAAAACCTATCGCATGGTGTGACTTCATGGATTCCATAGCTAGATTCAATATTTGGTGCCATGACTTGGGAAGTGAGACTCCAGAGGTTCTCTTGGTGCTTGTGCTCCCCACTGCAGGGTTAAATCACACATGCGGGGACCCTACCCTAGTCTGCCTGCCACACAGGCCTGCTTTCCTGTCCCGGATCACTGGACTTCTGCATCCAACAAGGACCAATTGGTGAGTTTCCCTTCCTGGTCAATGTAAATGCTTGCTAGATCCAAGTGACCTTTGACTGTCAGGCACCCGCTCTGGTGTCCTTGGGGGTAGAGGAACCCCCAGCCACAGCCTTATGGCTATGGTCAGCCTTTCTCGACAAATTTTTCTCTTGGGCAAGTCTTCACTCTTTTACCAGCAAGGTTCCTGGTTCTCCCCCACCTCCACCCCCTTAAAAATTCTGGTGAAATATGTTTGCTTAGGAGCTTTCCCCTTGTCCCTGACCAGCCTCCCGTGCACCTGGCTAGCCAGCTTTTACCAAGTGTTCTAGTCCTACCCGTGTCTTTGGGATGTGTTGGGCCCAGTTCTGTGACTTCTCCTTGCCCATGGGGACTTCGTTTTCCTCCATACTTCCAATCTCCCCACTGGGATTGCCTCTTGGAGACCCTCAGGCCCCTACGCCTAGAGACTGATTTAAAGGCTTCTAAGCTCAAGTGCTTTTGCAATCAGGTTTGGCATCAACACCTATTATTAGATAATGACTCTAAATGGCTGCCTAACTATATTTGATCCCATTATTATGAGGAATCTTTACAATTATTGCCAGAGATCTGGTAAATGGAAGGAGGCACCCTATATTCAGGCTTTCTCTCTGTTTTTCCTGTTCCCCTACTCCTTCTAGCTATGAAATGTCAACGAGACGAAATCTCCTCTATCCTTGATCCAGCTAATAAGCCTCCTCCTCACCCCCCCCAACTGATAGCTCCCCCAGCTTCCTCTCCTCCTCTTGCTTCTTCAGCCTCTTCTCCCCCCTCTCTATCTATAAGCCACTCTAATAATCCTAGTCCGGCACCTACTTTCACCTCAACATCAGTTTTTGTCCTCCCCACTACCTGCTCTTGCTCCACAATGAAACTCTCCCTTTCTACCCCTAACCAGCCTAACCCAGCCTCAGTTCTTCTTTTGTGGGAGGTTGCTGGGGAGGATGGTCTGGTCAGGGGTTTCAAGCTCCCTTTTCATTTAGTGAACTTTCTCAAATAGAAAAGGGGATCATATACCTCTAACTCCTCTAACTTTATTAAAGAATTTCAGTATATCAATCAATCTTATAATCTTACTTATAATCTACACAGATAGTCAGTATGCCTCCACTACTGCTCATACCCATGGGGCTATTTTCAGGGAAACAGGCCTTTTGATAACAGAAGAAAAGACTATCAAAAATAAAGAGGAAATTCTTATTCACTATCTAGGACATTAAAAGGAATAAAGCTCCATCTCAGAGTGTAGCAACAAGGCAGATGAAACAGCCCAGTGGATGGCCCTAGAAATTGGGCCCCTCATGCTCTCGATGGCCCTAGATCCCAGAGACTCCACACTCCCTGACTAGCCTAAAGATGTTACAGAAGATGTGATCTGAGCCAAAAATCTGCCCATGTGTCAATGTCATAAGGGATGGTGGAGGACAACTGACCATAAACTAACTGTACCAGAGAAAATGGGTCTACACATACTGAAAAAGATCACTGTTCTTCACACATGGGAGCATGGAGAAGGCAGGACTTCCTCCACCACTTCCACATCAGAATTAGAGGTGCCAGTTCAAAAATAGCTGAAATTACTAAGAACTGTAAGTCCTGTCAATTGACAAATGCAGTTGCCAGTGAGAACCCCGATACTCGACACCTGGGCGCCAAGCCAGGTGTCTATTGGGAAACAGACTTCACAGAGGTAAAAGCAAGAAAGTTCGAATATAAATATTAGCTGGTGTTTGTAGATACCTTTTCAAGACCGACTAAGACTTTTCCAACTAAACACAAGACATCTCAGAAAGAAACTGCTAAAAGAAATTCATGCAAAGTATTGTTTTCCTAGGCTTATATGGTCAGATAATAGACCTGCATTTGTGTCTCTGGTGAGTCAGCAATTAGCTAATATTCTGGGGAGTGGTTGAAAACTTCACTGTACTTATAGACCCCAGAGTTCAGGGCAGGTAGAGAAGATACGTAAAACCCTAAAGGAGAACTTAACTAAGTTGATCTTGAAGACTGATGGTGACTGGGTGACTCTTCTCCCCTCAGCCCTTTATAGGGTAGGGAACTCCCCATATTAGATGGGACTCACCCCTTTTGAAATTATGTCTAGTTCACCTCCCTCCATTATTCATGTTTACAGGCAGGAGTCATTGCAGGGTGACAGAATGGTGGCATGGATTCATCACACTCACAATCGAATTGCAGATTCATTTGCAGTTGCTTAAGGCTGGGAAGGAGAGACAGTCTAGATACAGTTTGATCTCAAGGTTTATTCACTACCATGACAAGCATCAGTTCACCACATGTGTATGAAGTACCTGACTTAGAAGCAAGTGTCAGAGAGGCTCACGGGCAAGGGTCATCATTACAATAACAACGAAAGCATGTTATTACATTTGGTATTGATGTTTTGCCCAGACAATTAGAAGCTATATGGGGGTCTGTGCTCTTTCAACCTTGTCTTCTACTCCGATCAGGTAGCACATATGTGTTGTAGTAGTATACGTGCAAGATTGTGTTTTTTTCTGTGGTGGTGTTGTTGTCCATGGTTGTGGAAGAGGATCTGTAAGCACTAACTTCTGTCTGTAATGTTGTACACCCAATGCCATTGCTTTCCAACATTGTTTTAGGTCTGAGAACTTTTAAGTTCCAATACCATAGTCTCAGGATAGTGCATTGTATGGCGTTAGGTTGCTGTAGCATGATTAGGGAATTCTGCTATGCATAGCCAATTTACTGTGTTCATTTCTGTCTTAAAGTTGCATCTAGTTTTGCTTTCAAGGAATTGGGGCATCTATCCCCATATGGCTTGGGCAAAGGTAGCATCCATGATCATAGAGATCAGGGTTGAATAGGTATTATACTAGGGCAATGTGTCCATTTCATCAGTTTGTATGAATTTACTCTGGTTGTAGTGGTTTTGGGTGGTGTGGTTGCCAAAATCCTCCTCATCTCCCTCTTCTTTATAATCATACTCAAAAATCTGTTCTACCAGTGCTAGAGTTGTATAATTATACTGATAACCAATTTCTTCCAGGCCATCATTGGTTATGGGTGCAAAGTACAACGTTAAGAATGTGGAACTGATGGCCATATCACAGTCAAAGGTTGCTTATGTTTCCATGCCTATAAAAGTGGTTGTGTCACCTTTTGATGTATTATATGTGTTATATCTTGACTGTGTGGGTTTTCTCCAATGGTTATTGAATATAGTTCTAGCATTGGATACATTGGTATACAATCCATTAAAATGGCATTATAGTGGATTTGGCTCATAAATGTTAGTATTGTTTATAGCTGCAGTGTCTAACATGCAGGTCTTAAAGAGGGGTGCTGGTGTGGTTGCTGCTCTGAATTGATCACATCCTTCAAACCATCCATAATTTAAACAATAAGCATATTTCTGCCAAAAGGAGTGGGTGCTACCAATGAACCATGTCCAGTATCTCTCACTTATCCAATAACCTGCCAATTTTTTATCTAGTCCTGCAATAGTGGGGTAGCTGGCAGCATTAAAATTTCTGGAGAATCCAATGTTTGGTACTGTGGTGTCTCATTTTGTTGAGGGAATACTAGCAATACTGGTTTCTATGACTCCTATGCTGACCACTGTGACTGAACCTGTAGTGCTAGGCATGGCACTGGTGACTCCTGTATTTGTTGGTGCACTGATTGAGCTACTCCTAGTTGTATTGTTGCCTGATGTTCCCTGACATAATCCAAAACCATAAGAGCCACAAGCATAATGGTGCTAATATGCTTGTGGTCATAATCACCCATGAGAAAGCCATAGTAATTATGGCTATTCCTGTTACTGTTATGTGTTCCAGGAACACATACAGGATAGGCATGCTGAGATGTTTCCATATTTAGGTTATAATTAGTATTGCTGTTATCCATTATGATGCTCATGAAGTCAGTACCAATACAAAGAGGATTGCCAAAGTATCTTAACTTGTATGATGATGTAGGAACCCAGTCCAGCAAATATTCCAGTTGACAAATTTTATTCCTGCCAACTTTGTGTCACTTACATTTGTCCTTTGACTTGTTATTTGGTTGTGCCAGTGTGTTCCAAATTCACTACTGGTACTACAATATAAATAACTATGATTATTTCTAGGCATGTGTAATAGAGGCTTTCGCATAAAGTTCTACTAAGACACACATGTGTCCTGTAATATCTTCCAGTCTGAACAGTTCAAGGTCGGCTTGACCTTGTACAATCCAGACAGTGTTTCACTGTCCTTGGGCCACCACTTCTGTGGCTCCAAGTGTCTGATCCTTCTTATTCCTGTGAATGCATTCATAATCCCTAACGAGTACTTTATCCTGTTCTATTGGGTGATCGATATCTATGTTATATTTTATTGCCTTTTGTATCAGGGCGATTAGGATTGAATCCCTATTCAATCTTGGTCTAATGTTTAGTTCGTGTGTGCATTTCATTAGTTCTTGTGCCAGGGAGATGCTCTCATCCCTACTTGCTAGCTTAGTTTTGAGCAGACCATTAATAGTTCAATGGCCCTTGCTACTGTTGGCTGATAAGCCATGTAATAGTGCTACTGTATAGTCATAATTTTATAAATATTTTTAACCTTGCTCCCTGTGAAATGTATTCCTTGATCATATTTTATAATATTTTGGGTCCTATAATGGGAAATCCTATCCCATAATGTGAGTATAGTTAAAGATTGGTTTGGGTGTGATCTGCTTTTGGTGGATCCTAACCTGGTGCATATGTCTACCCAGGTGCATGCATATACTCCTTTCCATTGTTTTAATCATCCTATAAAGTCTGTTGGTAAGGTATGATTGAAACTCAGCCTATGTCCAATGTTTCTGTTGTAATTGTGTGTGAATCTAGTTTTATCCCTTGGGCAATGTCTGCATTAGTTTATTGCATCCTTAATTCTTTTCCATGTCACCTTTAAATTTCTACCTGAAAACCACTGGAATGTGGCATGTGTCCCTGCATGTCCTAGGGTTTCACATATTTTTAATATTTCTTCAGTGGTAATCTCTGTCTCCAAGTGTCTAAATGATATTGGCTTCCATTCTGCTTTAAGCCTTAAATTGTTGGAGCTTATCTGTTCTGCCTTCCAATTTCATTTTAATCTACTTGCTAGGCTGGCTAATTTATCCACTGTATTAATATGTCTATATTGGTCGCCTTCTTTATTAGTATGGGCGTGCATATGATACATATACACCTTAACTTCTTTGGCTATATTATATAATTCCATCCAAAATTCCTTGGATCATACATCTTTGCCATTTATTTTCCAATCATTCATTTTTCATTTTCCTGACTGTATGGCTATACTATTGGCTATGCACCATGTGTCAGTAAACAAATGTAGTACCTTTAATTTTTCTTTGAAGCTTTGACTCGCTGCTAGCATGACTACTCTTCCTCCTAGATGTTGTGCAGATTTAGCTGTTCCTTGTTCTGTAATCACCATTCCATCCCCTGGTCTGTAGGTTACTGCCTTCCATAAGACCATATTCTGTTTACTGGTTGCAGAGCCATCCATAAAGCAGTCATTAACCAGGGAAGGCTGGTACTCTCCTGTCCCCCAATGCCTAGTGGTACCTGTTTCTTGGGAGGAGTGGCATTTGGGATGATTGACAATCCCTGTGGAGTCATAGAGTAGTCAGTCTGAATTATTGATCCAATGCCTTTGGCACCGACCCCTTTGCAGACAGGGTACCAGAGTGAAGGAGCTCTGCTAAGTACAATTTCCATTGTAGTACTTCCCCTTCCCTGGGTAGACCAACCCATGCTTCCTCTGGTGCCTTGATATAATCTTGGATGGGAATGGTGGTTCTGAATATTACTTCGTTGTTCTGTAGCATGCTGTGGCAAGTTTTTAAGGCCTCATGTGCCTCATGTGCTATCCAAATTGTTTTCTCAAATAGAGAGAATTTGTTTACCAACCATGAGAAGTGTTTACAATAGAAGCATATTGGCCATTCTCTACCATTTCTCTTGGCAAAGTTTCTAAAACAGTTTCCATACTGTTTTAGACACAGTATGTTTAAATATACTATATCATCTGGTTGAATGTATTGTAGCTTAGAATATTTTTTTTATATGTTCTAGTACTGTTTTCATAGCTTTTTTTGGGTTTATCCCAAATAAAATAATTTGCTTTTCTGATGATATTATATGAGGGTTGCAAAATGACTTGTAAATATGGTATATGTTGTTTCCAATATCCACATAATCCTATAAGATGTTGTACCTCTTTTTATTAACTGGTGTTTTAAGCTGTTCTTTTTTTTTTTTTTTTTTTTTTTTTTTGAGACAGGGTTTCTCTGTGTAACCCTGGCTGTCCTGGAACTCACTCTGTAGACCAGGCTGACCTCGAACTCAGAAATCCACCTACCTCTGCCTCCCAAGTGCTGGGATTAAAGACATGCGCCACCACTGCCTGGCAAGCTGTTCTAACTTAATACTTCTGTAGGTATTTCTGGTTTTATAATGGACCACACTGCACTTGACCTTTGTATTTGGTCCTGATACCTTATTCTTATTGATGGCCCAACCATCATCTCTCAATACTTGTATGGTTTTTGGTATATTTTCCTTTTCTTGTCCTATTATCTAAATATCATTGACATAAGAATATATAATACAGTTAGGTGCTGACATGACTTTATTCAGTTACCATCTTAGAACACTGTGGGCAATTATTGGGCTCTTCCAACCACCTCAGCAGCAGTTGGCTTCAGCAGCAGTTGGCTTTAGGGTGGTGGTCCCTTCTTTCACTTTCTCCCTTACAGCTCTGACTAGTTCTGTACCTGGGCTGCGATTAATTTTGTATAACCAGAGGCCTATTGCCAATTGGTGAAATTTAGAATAATTAGCACTACTATGGTCCTTAGAGGGTCCAGTTTCCCTCTCAGAATTCAATATTATGGTGAAATTCTGATGACTATGCCAACTGTCACGAATCACATCCAGATTAAGGGTGGGAAGGAGACACAGAGTCCAGATACCATTTGATCTCAAGGTTTATTCATTGTGACAAGCATCAGTTCACAATACATACATAGGGTGCCTGACTCAGAAGCAAGTGGCAGAGAGGCTCCCATTAATGCTCACCACCACAGTGACAAACATCACTTTACAACACATGCATGGGGTACCTGAGCAAGTGATAGAGAGGCTCACAGGCAAGGCTTGCACACAATTTGTCAGTTGTTCAGTGTGTCTTAGGTGGTGGCTCTTTCCTCTGGATCCTCTTATCTTGATACAGCCAGGGGATCAGTCAGTTCTCCTCTGGTCAGATAGTATGACAGTCTTCACTGCCGAAGTATCAAGGTGTCTGCCTGCCTGCTGTGAGCCTCTGCTTTTATTAGCTACAAGTCACTCACTAGCATTACATCATTACATAGTGCTTCATTTTTATGTGATCTACACAGAGCTGACATGAGTGGGAAAACTGATGTGATCGGGATGTACATTCAATTCTTATCTACTCCACACAGCTGACATGCGCTAGCTGATCCTTTCTGTAACATCCAACTCAGTCCTTTTCTAATTTTTTATTAACATGCTCTCTCCATAAGAAAGTTAACTTATCTCACTGAGCTAGTTTTTTTTCCCCCTCAGATTATGCCTCCATGTCATTATTGGTATAATATTAGATAGTTAACATGGTTACATGGTAGGAACAAAAAAAAAGTACAATGGCAAAGTATTGCATTGATCCACACTTTAAAAATATATCTTATTCAATTTTGGTTGTAGGAAAAAGTTTAACCTAAGAGATCCATGAACTAATATGAAATTCCATCAATGTAATCCCCAATCTAAAGAAACTCGAAAAAAGCCTACATGATCATCTTAGTAGGTGCTGAAAAAGCCTTTAGCAAAATCTAGCAAGCCTTCATGATAAAAGTCTTGGAGAGATCAGGCATTACCTAAACACAATAAAGGCAATATGCAGCAAGCCAATAGCCAATGTCAAATCAGATGGAAAGAAACAAAACAATTCCACTAAAATCAAGGCTGTCCATTCTTTCCATATCTACTCAGTACTTGAAGTTTTAGCTAGAGTAATAAGACAACATAAGGAGATCAAGAAGCTACAAATTGGAAAGAAAAAAATCAAAGTATCGGTATTTGCAGATGATATGATAGTATAAATAAGTAATCCCCAAAATTCTACCAAAGAACCAGAGAACTCCTATAGCTGATAAATACCTTCAAAAAAGTTGCTGGATACAAAATTTACTAAAAAAAAAAAAAAAAAATAGTAGACCTTCTTTATATAAATGATAAACAGGATGAAAAAGGAAGGAGTGAATCAACCTTTCACAATAGTCCTAAATATTATAAAAAAAATTTAAAAAGAGATCAGAACATGCAAAGATCTCCCATGTTCATGGATCAATAGGATTAATGTAGTGAAAATGACCATTTTACCAATCTACAGATTCAATGCAATTCCCATCAAAATTCCAACACAATTCTTTGCAGAATGTTGAAAGAACAACATTCAGCTTCATATGAAACAACAACAACAAACCAGGATAGCTAGAGTAATCCTGAACAATAAAAGAACTTCTGGAGGTATCACTATCACTGATTTCAAGCTATACTACAGAGCAATAGTAATAAAAACTGCATGGTACTTGCAGAAAAACAGACAGGAGGATCAAAGACACAATTATTCTAGTTGCAATCCCACCATGTGACTGGTTATCTGGCTCTCATTTTCATGTGACTGTCTTCTTCTGTGTCTGGGCAAAGCTCTCCATGCCTGACTCAATTCCAGAATCCTTCTCTTTCTGTCAGATATTCTATCTTTTAAACCTGCCTCAGCTCATTGTCCAATTAGCATTTTATTGACACGTAAATGTTTTTACACAGTGCATAAGGGATTACCTCTACAGTTCTACCCTTTAGTCCAATAAAAGAATCTTTCTCTTTCAACAATACAAACTATATACGAAATAACAATTATGAAAATTATCAGGTAAGATTTTACATTTACAATGCCCAGTCTACATGTAGTTGGTAAACTTATACAAAGTGTTCTAACATCTGCCCTATCTTGGTGAGTTCAGAGTTCTGTACCTAAATCAATTTCTATGATAATTTGAATTACCAACCTAAAACATCTTCTTAGATTTAAGAACATCTTCTTAAATCCTAAACAACTTAAGTTTAATTATAAGAATATAACTATTTAGTCTTTGTCCGAAGCAGAGACCTGAGAAGGAATAAATATTACCTCAGTATGCAGGTAAAATGAAGTAGAATGGGGGTGCTTCCAGGAGCAGACCTATATCATTATGAAAAAGCCTTTTAATGATAAAGCCTTTTAATGATAAAGTGATAAATCTTTAAATGCCATATTCTGTGGATCTCTGAGGTTTTTTCAGATCATCAATCTATCTAGAGTATATCTGAATAGTTAGAAATATTGCTTGTTTCTAGCTATTTACTATCTGTTAACCTTGGAAACATATTATTGTAATAAACTAAAATAGCATCTAACATGACCATAAATTTGAAACATTAACTATGAACTTGAATTTCGTAATGATCCTAAATACTTTGTAAGAGCAGCTTTCAAGGATCTAGAACTTAACACTGCATAAGTACAATACCTTAAATAAAAGTTGAATCATATATGTATAGTATCTCGTAGCAAAATATAACCCTAATCTGTATCAATATACAAAGATATACGATAAACCAATGTAAGCAAATATTATCTTAATTGTGTATCCACATACAAAGATCTATTCCAATGTAAGAGTTTTGGCTAGTTACATCTCTATAGTTTAAGAGTAGACTGAAAAGTCTATCATTTATTCTATTATTCCTATATTATTCCTATACCCTCTTCATACCCTCTTTTTTCTTTTCATCCTTCTCCCTTTTCCCCCCTAACACTAGATAGGAGAGAAAGGAGGATAGAGGAAAAAAAAGAAAGAGAATATCCCTGAATATAACTTCCCTCGTTTGGTTTCCTCCCTGTCCAAGACCACGATAATGTGTAACCATCCCCCTTAAATGATGACAAGTATCCATCATCCATTGAGTGACCAAAAACTATCTACCCTGTCTCTTGAAAATGGGGGCATCAGTCTCTTAAAATTGCTTCCAGTTGGTTTGGGGCATTATTTTCCTTTTTTGCCCCCCTAACATATTAGTATATTGGTCAGTCTTAAGTAAGCTAGCTCTAGCACTTGCTGTCTAGTCTCTGCATGCTGAGAAAGTGCAGGCTTAACTGAAGTCCAACAAATCTTGTTGGCTATAGAATCCTCAAGACTTATCATGCCATCCTTTCAAATGCCATAGGTAGAAATTTATATTATAGTTTCGATATATAATTCAATGTAACTTGTAAAAAAGGACATCTACTTGAATGGAGAATGGAGAATCATCTTTAACTGAATTGTCCACACTGCATATTCCATACAGATATTATTGCAGAAATATATATTACCTGTGAGAGTTATATGTTTATAGGCACTAATGAAATCAATGCACCACTGACAGGATTCACCTTCTAGGGTACTGAGACACCTAGACATGTTTATTTTAACGTCCTACTTGGTCCTGCCTTGAACTGCCTTAATTCTGTTTCCTCAAAGATCTGCATCCAGGAAAATTTCTAAATGTCTATCTAGATTATTCTGCATCACAGATTATTCAAGTCAGGACTCAAGCCTGGATGGTGATGGTGGTTGTAGTGATGCTGGTTGTGGTGATAGTAGTTGTGATAGTGGTGGTAATGCTCGTGGTGGTGGCGTGTGTTTAGGGGAGTGTATGTGAAGATGAGTGTAGATGCCCTCAGAGAACAGAGGTATTGCATATTCGAGGTGTAGTTACAGGTCGTTTTGGGCTGCCTTGTGTGGGTGCTATGATCCAAATTCTGGATCCTTGTAAGAACAGCAAGTGCTCTTACCCACTGAGCTATTTCTTCATTCCCCATATCCAGCCTTTTGATTGTCTCAGAATTTATCCTGCAAAACTTCCTTGATACATGACATAATCACTTTAAGTTTTACTTTATAAAAATGGCAATTATTCGGTAAGGTCATAGTAGTACATAACCACCATTGAGAATGATGGATTGCTAGAATATTCTGCAATTTTATGAAGAAAAGTGTGTGTGTGTGTGTGTGTGTGTGTGTGTGTGTGTGTGTGTTTTGTAATTTAGAAAAATTCAATATTCAATTGAAATATATTTTTAAATTCTATTTTCATATTATATACTTCTGCCCTACACATGTGGTTGTTTTTGTGCATACACATAAGTATATTAGTATATTTTAAGATTTAAGCCTACATTGTCTAATGTTGAAGCCATTAGTAATATAATGACTTGAACATTTAAAATGTGCTACTAACAATTTAAAATTACTGTAATATATAACATAAGCCAACCTTTTAGGATTTTATAAATTCATTTTAACTAGTTAACTTTTGTAATGATTATACTTTGTTGCTGGGGTTTTGATTTGTGCTTACAAGGGAATTCACATGTCTGATGCAGGTCCCTGCCAACAGTTGTTTTCTGACTGATCAATAAGGAACTAACAGCCAATGGCTGGGCAGGGAGATAGAGGTAGGACTTTGAGCATTCCCAAGAGGAAACCCAAGACAAGAAAAGGGGAGAATCGCCATGATGGGGAAGCAGAGAGATCAGACTTAAGAGCTACAGGAGATAAATCATTTACCATGTAAGAGTTAGGGAAGTGGCCCTAGGGGCCACTTGACCAATTGGGTCTGAGGTAGCAGAGATGAAATACAGATTTTAAAAAGTGGTAACTCAGGAATGTTGAAGGGAAAAGTGGGTTAGCCACATGGAGTTATGGAAAAGCCTAGTCATTGCACTGTTAAGGTATAATAAACATTAAGGTTGTGTGTGTGTTTGTGTGTGTATGTGTGTGTGTGTGTGTGTGTGTGTGTGTGTGTGTGTGTGTGTGTGTGTATTTCATTCTAGAATCCAGAGCGCTCTGGTGTGTGGCAAGAAGTGTGATAACCTTATGGGAGCTCAGAGCAGTTTAACTATTTACAGCTACAATTTGCAATGGTAAAATGTTTCACAAAATGTTATCATATTGTATTTCATAAAATGTAATCACAGTTATTCTGACTTTTTATTTTTTGTGGCTACTATTTTAATTACATTGCTGCTTGCACTCTATCTGTTGAACAGTAGTCCAATTGTAAGTGCTTCATAATAAACACAATGAGGAAATCTCTACCCTTTCTTCATTCACCATGTATGCGACTTCTGAAGATTCGTTACAGACAGGGTTTGTTCAAAGTCCAGATAGTTCCATAAGTCGTTCTATTTTATGTTCCTTGTTATTCTAAACCAATTGTAAAACTCAATGAATATGATAATTAGGTTTTGGTTTTCCTGACTTCTTTTTTTTTTTTTTTTTTTTTTTTACTTCATCCTTTTTTTTTTTTTTTTTTTTAATTTT
>JAPYYD010000040.1:46225-64200 GCA_028551405.1 Uromys caudimaculatus | reverse complement strand
CTCATTATCCCACTTTTAGAGTAGAACCTTCTCAGAGAAAAAGTGTAATTGATATCCTTCATGACTTTGTAAACAAAGCTACCCTTTAGCTGTTGAATTCTTGAAAATTTTCTGAGGTCTTTTTCAGAAGACAATAAAGATGAATTTCTGATTGATGTTCTGTCAAAGTTGAGCTAATTCAGGGAATTGTGTTATGAAGCCACACAAATGAGCCTGAAGAAAGTAATGCAGCATCCCCCTGCATCCTAAGATTCTTGCCCACTTATAAGGAATGTAGATTAGCTGTCATGCATAGGCAAGTAAAGGCCCTGAGCATCTGGCATCTCCAATAAGTCTGCCAAAGCATAAGGCATGGTTATTCATCAGGGCTTTTGACTTGGAATAACAGGGTAATATTTTCAAACAGTTACAATAGTAAGATTTCTCTTACCTTCTGGGAGACAGCTCTCCAGAGAGAGGAGAAATTAGGTCAATTATCAAGACACCAGTGTTCCAGAACAAAGTCCAAGGAAAGTACAAAAGGTCAGATTTAGTAGGACAAAACTTGTATCAGCTGTAAAATACAGGATTTTATCTTTCCTTCTCTGAATCCTTTTAGGCTGACAAACAGGATCTTCTCATGATAAATTCTACACCAAAAAAAGAAACATTTTCAATTTACCCTTATAACATAAGTTTTTATAAATAATAGAAAATAAATATTAAAGGAAACACATTTTAAACAAAATCCTGTCCTGACGCACAAAATTAATTTCTATTAATTAATTCCTATTCTGGAATTCCATCCACAAAAAAAAGGTTTCCTGTTGTCAGTTATATTTTGTCAATAGCAATTGGTAGTGAGGTATATAAAAAGAGAGAACAGTGTATGGGCAATGTCTAGCAAAGGCCCTCTAGCTCATTGGTAAAATTTAACAGTGAGTACCTATATTTAATTTGGGGTTTCCTTCTAAGTCTAGTTGCCTGAAAGTTGTTTATTGTGCTAGCATGTTGTCACATATCAATTTAGTGATTTCTCATTGGTTTGTATTTTAAATAATTTTAAGAACTCTTCTAGCATTGGCAAAAAAAAAATCACAATTTGTGATTTAAAATCAAAGAACAATTTCACTGCTATAAATGTTATCACATATAAACCAGGAAAATGAATAAGGAAAATGGAGAACATATTGAGCGCAAGAATCTTAATATGTGCAGCTAATCAAAGCTCATCCATACATGGAAGTCGTAATTTGACATCTAAAGTCTTCTGTCACTCTCATCTATTGAAACAGGATACACACTGTCTATAAACACAAACATTGCCATCTCACAATTGTTTTCTTGTCTGAATAGGGTCAGATGGAACCTCTTGCAGTTTGCATCTCTCTAATGGATATTGTATTAATTGTTTTATTGCTGTGGTAAAAATTTCCTTACCTAAGCAATGCTAGAAAAGATTGGTTTACTTTAGCTCACATTTCAAAGGTAAAATTCTCCTTTTTGGAGGAAAGCATGATAGCAAGAGCTAGTATCATTGCATCCAGTCAAAATGCAGGGAAAGATAATTACTATTTGTCACATTTCTCCTTTTTATTCAAAAAGACATCTCAGATTATGAGATGGTGCTACTGGAGTAATATGGGTCTTTTTATCTTTTTTTTTCCCGTTCTGCTCCAGCCCTGCTTGCTCCAAGACAGGGGTCTTCCTATCTTAATAAATATAATCTGATAGTTCATCTTCCATATACTCGCTTAATTGAGATATTCCCTTACTGAAATACACAGGGCTTGTCTTCTCAATAATTATTAATCTAAGCTGGGAATCAATAAAAACCATTGGAGGTAGTATAGTTAAAATATTTTTATATGTTTATGGGCCAGCAGCACTTCACATTAAGAGGTCTCTTACTTTCATGATCCCACTTAGTAACTATGATTGTGATTTCTCAAAAGGGTTAATCTTTCCTCCTTTGCATAGAGTATATATAAATTTTCATTCAGATGTGTAGCTACCAAAGAATTTCTCCTATTCTGTAAGCTGACAATTCTCATGATTGTTTGAGAAACTGTATAGAAGCTTTTTTTTTTTTTTTTGGTTTTTTTTTTTTTTTTTTTTTTTTTTTTTTTTTTTTTTTTTTTTTTTTTTTTTTTTTTTTTTTTTTTTTGGTTTTTTTCGAGACAGGGTTTCTCTGTGTAGCCCTGGCTGTCCGGGAATTCACTCTGTAGACCAGGATGACCTTGAACTCAGAAATCCACCTGCCTCTGCCTCCCAAGTGCTGGGATTAAAGGCATGCGCCACCACTGCCCAGTGTATAGTAGCTTCTTAATTTCATGAGGTATTATTTGCCAAATGTGTCCTGGCTTTGTTTTCTATGCAATTTCCTGATAGTAATTTATAGGTATAAGAGTAAGTCACTAGGACTTGGGTTAATACAGAGTTTACTTGGCAGAATAACTGTGCTAGTTTACTAGGTTTTTGTGGTTTTTCTAGGCAAAGATATTTTTTATTGACTATTTTTTATATACATTTCAAAAGTTATCCCCTTTTCTGGTTTCTCCTCTGGAAACCTCCTATCTCATCACCTCAATGCCTTTCTCTATGAGGGTGTTCACCCACCCATCCAACAATTCCCACCTCAATGCCCTGGCATTCCCCTACACTGGAGCATCAAACCTTGACAGGATCAAAGGCCTCTTCTCCCATTGATGCCAGAAAAGGCCATCCTCTGCTACATATGTGGCTGGAGCCATGGGTCCCTCCATGTGTACTCTTTGGTTGGTGGTTTAGTCTATGGGAGCTCTGGGGGGTCTGGTCGGTTGTTATTGTAGTTCTTCTTAAGGGGTTGCAAACCCCTTCAGCTCCTTCAGTCCTTTCCCGAATTCCTCCATTGGGGGCTCCAAGCTCAGTCCAATGGTTCACTTTGAGCATCCACTTCTGTATTTGTCAGGCTCTGGCAGAGCCTCTGAGGAGATAGCCATATCAGGCTCCTGTCATCAAGCACTTCTTGGCATCCACACTAATGTACTGTCCAGGTTTGGTGACTGTACATGGGATGGATCTCCAGGTGGGAAGTTTCTGGATGGCCTTTCCTTCAGTCTCTGCTCCACACTGTGTCTCCATATTTCCTCATGTTGGATTTTGTTCCCCTTCTAGGAAGGACTGAAACATCCACACTTTGGTCTTTCTTCTTCTTGAGCTTCATGTGATCTGTGAATTTAATCTTGGGTATTCTGAACATTTGGGTTAATATTCGCTTATAACTGAGTGCATACCATGTGTCTTCTTTTGTGACTGAGTTACCGCACTCAGAATGATATTTTTCCAGTTCCATCCATTTGCCTAAGAATTTCATGAAGTCATTGTTTTTAATAGCCTAGTAGTACTCCATTGTGTAAATGTACCACATTTTCTGTATCCGTTCCTCTGTTGAGGGACATCTGGGTTGTTTCCAGCTTCTAGCTATTATAAATAAGGCTGCTATGAACATAGTGAGAATGTGTCCTGTTATATGTTGGAGCATTTTTTGAGTGCATGCCCAGGAGTGGAATAACTGAGTTCTCAGGTAGTACTATGTCTAATTTTCTGAAGAACTGCCAGACTGATTTCTAGAGTGGTTGTACCAACTTGCAATCCCACCAACAATGGAGGAGTCTTCCTCTTTCTCCACATCCTCGACAGCATTTGCTGTCACCTGAGATTTTTATCTTAGCCATTCTGACTAGTATGAGGTGGTACAGCAACCCTAAAATCTTGTAAGATAAAGTCTTACCCCTGTATCTTGTAAAACAAAATCTCTGCTGCCTCAAGAAGAACCGACAAGAAAGAAGAACCCTCCAGGGCTGGCCCCCAGCAGATGATTATCCTTTACTTAACAGCTAATGTGCAAGTACAAGTGAGTACATATGGTGTTTGACTTTCTGGGTTTGGCTTACCTCACTGAGGATCGTGTTTTTCTAGTTCCATTATTCGCCTGCAAATTTCATGATGCCATTTTTTTAAATGCTGAGTAATACTCCATTCTGTAAATGGTTCTATTTCTTTGCTATAGTCTATTTTCAAATCTTGAACTGTTTTAATATATCATTCAAGTGTTTGTATTTTCACAGTATTCACACAGGAATTTATTTAATTATATCCCCTTTAATGTCCTTGAACATATTAAATTGCTATTTGCAGTCCTTGTCTTGTGTTTAATCAAAATTGCATTTTTTCCAGGATTCTAATGATGAAAGTACTGGTTTGAGAAGGATGTATATTTTTTTAATTGATCATGTTCGTGTTTTTGCACTAAGATGCAGACATCTGTAGTAGTAAGGACTGTGTTGTTTCTTAGTGTGGATGCCAGGTCTGACTGTTATTGAGTAGGTTTTTAGTTCTTTGGTTGCTATTGCTCCAGTCTAACAAGGGATAGACAGAATGATTCTTGTTTGCCAGTCTTCGAGAACTGTGGGTTTTAGGATTCAGACTGGAAGTTCAAAATGACTAAAGTTCTGCATGGAACTTTGGAACAGAAATCAAGCCTACTTGGCATAATCAAAACCCAGTTCTCCCACTACAGCAAGGAATGGATTCCCCCAACACACCTGAAAAACAAGACTCTGATTTAAAATCACATCTCATGATGATGATAGAGGACTTTAAGAAAGACATAAGTAACTCCCTTAAAGAAATACAGAACACAGGTAAACAAGTAGAATCCTTTAAAGAAGAAATACAAAAGTCCCTTAAAGAATTACAGTAAAACACAGTGAAACAGGTGAAGGAATTGAACAAAATCATCCAGGAACTAAAAATGGAAATAGAAACAATAAAGAAGTCACAACTCAAGACAACCCTGGAGATAGGAAATCTAGGAAAGTAACTAAGTCACAAAAGAACAAACATGGTACGTACTCGCTGATAAGTGGATATTAGCCCAAAAGTTCAGAATACCCAAGATTGAATTCACAGACCATATGAAGCCTAAGAAGAAGGAAGACCAAAATGTGGAGGCTTCAGTGCTTTTTAGAAGGGGTAACAGAATACTCACAGGAGGAAATATGGAGACAAAGTGTGGAGCAGAGACTGAAGGAAAGGCCATCCAGAGACTGCCCAACCTGGGGATACATCCCATAAATAGCCACCAAACTCCAACTAGTGTGGATGCTGGGAAGTGCTGGCTGATGGAAGCAGGATAAGCTGTCTACTCTGAGGCTCAGACAGAGACTGACAAATAAGGAGGCAGGCATGCTTGCAGCTAACCATTAGACTGAGCATGGGGACCCAAATGTAGGAGCTGGAGAAAGGGACTGAAGGAGCTAAGAGGATTTGCAGCCCCATGGAGGGAGCAACAGTGTCAGCTAGCCAGACCCCCCAGAGCTCCTGGAGACTGGACAATCAACAAAAGAATAAACATGGAGGGACTCCCATGGTTCTGGTCACATATGTGGCAGAGGAGGGCCTTGTTGGACATCAGTGTGAGGAGAGGCCCTTGGGCCTGAGGGTGTTCAATGCCTCAGTGTAGGGGAATGCCAGGGAGGGAACAAGGAAGTGGGTGGGTAGGGGGAGCACCCTCATGGAGGCAGGAGAATGTGAGATGGGATAGATGGTTTCCAAAGGGGAGACCTGGAACAGGGAAAACATTTAAAATGTAAATAAAGTAAATTTCCAATCAAGAAAGAAAAAGAAAGAAAGAGAGAGAGAGAGAGAGAGAGAGAGAGAGAGAGAGAGAGAGAGAAAAGAAAACCTAGGAAAGACATCAGGAGCCATAGATGTAACCAACACCAACAGAAGACCAGAGATAGAAGAAATAATCTCAGGTGCAGAAGATACCATAGAAAACATTGACACAACAGTCAAAGAAAACGCAAAATGCAACAAGCTCCTGACTCAAAGCATCCAGGAAATCCAGGACAAAATGAGAAGACAAAACCTAAGGATAATAGGTATAAAAGAGAGTGAAGATTCCCAACATAAAGGGCAAGTAAATATCTTCAACAAAATTATAGAAGAAAGCATCTCTAACCTAAAGAAAGAGATGCCCATGATCATACCAGAAGCCTACAGAACTATAAATTGACAGGACCAGAAAAGAAATTCCTCCAGTCACATAATAATCAAAACACCAAATGCACTAAACAAAGAAAGAATATTAAAAGCAGTAAGGGAAAAAGGTCAAGTAACATATAAAGACAGACCTATCAGATTACACCAGACGTCTCACCAGAGACTATAAAAGCCAGAAGATCCTGGGCAGATGTCATACAGACCTTAAGAGAACACAAATGTCAACCTAGGCTACTATACCCAGCAAAACCATGATCAAGTCGACTTCATCACAGAGATGCAGGGATGGTTAAACACCTAGATATCCATCAACATAATGCAGTACACAAACAAACTCAAAGAAAAAACCACATGATCATTCCATTAGATGCTGAAAAAGCATTTGACAAAATTCAACATCCCTTTATGATAAAAGTCTTGGAAAGATCAGGAATTCAAGGCCCATGCCTAAACATAGCAAAGGAAATATAGAGCAAACTGGTAGCCAACATCAAACTAAATGGAGAGAATCTTGAAGTAGTCCCTTTAAAATCAGAGACTAGGCAAGGTTGTTCACTTTTTCTCTGTTTATTCAACACAGTACTTGAAGTTCTAGCGAGAGCAATTAGCCAAGAAAAGAGGTCAAAGGATACAAATTGGAAAGGAAGACATCAAAATATCACTATGTGCAAATGATATGATAGTATACATAAGTGACCCTAAAAATTCCACCAGATAATTTTGACAGCTGATAAACAACATCAGCAAAAAGGCTGGATATTAAATTAACTCAAACTAAACTAGGCTGAGAAAAAAAATCAGGGAAACAACACCCTTCACAGTAGTCACAAACTATATAAAATATTTGGTGTGACTCTAACCAAACAAGTGTAAGATATGTATGACAAGAACTTCAAGACTCTGAAGAAAGGAATTGAAGAAGACCTCAGAAGGTGGAAAGCACTCCCGTGCTCATGGATTGGGAGGATTGATATAGTAAAAATGGGCAGCCTGCAAAAAGCAATCTACAGATTCAATGCAATCCCCATCAAAATTTCAACTCAATTCTTCATAGACTTAGAAAGAGCAATTCTCAAATTCATTTGGAACAACAAAAACCCAGGATAGCAAAAGCTATTCTCAACAACAAAAGAACTTCTGGGGGAATCAGCATTCCTGAACTCAAGCTGGGCTACAGAACAGTAGTGATAAAAACTGCATGGTATTGGTACAGTGACAGGCAGGTAGATCAATGGAATAGAATTGAAGACCCAGAAATGAACCCACACACATATGGTCACTTGATCTTTGACAAAGGAGCTAAAACCACCCAGTGGAAAAAAGACAGCATTTTCAACAAATGGTGCTGGTTCAACTGGCAGTATACATGTAGAAGAATGCAAATTGATCCATTCCTATCTCCCTGTACAAAGCTCAAGTCCAAGTGGATCAAGGACCTCCACATAAAACCAGATACACTGAATCTAATAGAAGAGAAAGTGGGGAAAAGCCTCAAACACCTGGGTACAGGGGAAAAGTTCCTGAACAGAACACCAATGGCTTATGCTCTAAGATCAAGAATCAACAAATGGGACCTCATAAAATTGCAAAGCTTCTGTAAGGCAAAGGACACTGTCAATAGGACAAAACAGCAACCAACAGATTGGGAAAAGATCTTTACCAATCCTACGCCCGATAGAGGGCTAAGATATAACTTATACAATGAACTCAAGAAGTTAGACTCCTGAAAACCAAATAAATCTATCAAAAAATGGGGAACAGAGCTACACAGAGAATTCTCAACTGAGGAAATTCGCAAGACTGAGAAGCACCTAAAGAAATGCTCAACATCCTTAGTCATCAGGGAAATGCAAATCAAAACAAGTCTGAAATTCCACCTCACACCAGTCAGAATGGCTAAGATGAAAATCTCAAGTGACAGCAGATGCTGGCGAGGATGTGGAGAAAGAGGAACACTCCTCCACTGTTGGTGGGATTGCAAGCTGGTACAACCACTTTGGATATCTGTTTGGCGGACCCTCAGAAAATGGACATAATACTACCTGAGGACCCAGCTATACCTCTCCTGGGCATATACCCAGAAGATGCTCTAAACTGTAATAAAGTCACATGCTCCTCTATGTTCATAGCAGCTATATTTATAATAGCCAGCAGCTGGAAACAACCCAGATGTCCCTCAGCAGAGGAATGGATACAGAAAATGTGGTACATTTACACTATGGAGTAGTACTCAGCTATTAAAAACAATGATTTAATGAAATTTGCAGGCAAATGGATGGAACTTGAAAATATCATCCTGAGTGAGGTAACTCAGTCACAAAAGAAGGAACATGGTATGTACTCACTGATAAGTGGATATTAGCCCAAAAGTTCGGAATACCCAAGTTTCACTTTACAGTAACCACTGGACTGAGAGTGAGGTCCCAGATGGAAGAGTTGGAGAAGGGACTGAAGGAGCTAAGGGATTCGGTAGCCCCATGGAGGGAGCAACAGTGACAACTGGCCTGAACACCCCCCCTGTCCTCCTGGAGGCTGGACCACCTACCAAAGAATACACATCGACGGATGCATGGTTCGGACCATATATGTGGTAGAGGAGGGCCTTATTGGCCATCAGGGACAGAAGAGGACCCAGTAAAGGGGATTGTCAAGATGGGAAATTAGGAGTGAGTGGGCAGGTGGGTGGGAGGTGGAATTCCCTCTTAGAGGTGTGGGAGGAGGAGGGGATAGGTGGTTTCCAAAGAGGAGACCTAGAAAGGGGGAAACATTGGATATGTAAATAAAGTATCAAAAAATAATGAAAAAATGAAAAATGAAAGAAAATTTAAATATAAAATATGAATCAAAAAAAAACTTCAAGTCTCTGAAGACTTCAGAAGATGGAAAGATCTCCCATTCTCGTGGATTGGCACAATTAATATAGTAAAAATGGCCATCTCTCCAATAGCAATCTACAGATTCAATGCAATCCCCATCAAAATTCCACCTCAGTTCTTCAAAAAGCAATTCATAGAGAAAGAGCAATTTTCAAATTCATTTGGAATAAAAAAAAAAAAACCCAGGACACTGAAAACTATTCTTAAAGATAAAAGAACCACACCTGACCTCAAGCTGTACTACAGAGCATTAGTCATAAAAAAAACAAAACAAAAAAAAAACTGCATAATATTGGTACAGTGACGGCAAGTAGATCAATTGAATAGAATTGAAGATCCAGAAATGAACCCACACACCTATGGTCACTTAATCTTTGACAAAGAAGCTGAAACCATCCAGTAGAAATAGACAGCATTTTCAACAAATGATGCTGGTTCAACTGGTGGTCAACATGTAGAAGAATGCAAATGTATCCATTCTTACCTCCCTGTACAAAGCTCAAGTCCAAGTGAATCAAGGACCTCCATATAAAACCAGATACACTGGATCTAATAGAAGAGAAAGTGAGGAAGGGCCTCGAACACATTGGCACAGGGGGAAATTTCCTGAACAGAGCGCCAATGGATTATGCTCTAAGATCAAGAATCAAAAAATGGGACCTCATAAAATTGCAAAGCTTCTGTAAGGCAAAGGACACAGTCAATAAAACAAAACGGCAACCAACAGATTGGGAAAAGATCTTTACCAATTCTACACCTGATAGAGAGCTAATATTCAATATATACAAAGAACTCAGGATGTTAGACTCCAGAGAACCAAATAACCCTATTAAAAATGGGGTACAAAGCTAAACAGAGAGCTCTCAACTGAGGAAAACCAATGGCCAAGGAACACATAAAGAAATGTTCAACAACCTTAGTCATCAGGGGAATGAAAATCAAAACGACCGTCATATTTCACCTCACACCAGTCAGAATTGGTAAGTTCAAAAATTCAGGTGACAGAAGATGCTGGTTAGGATGTTGAGAAAGAGGAGCACTCCTCCATTGCTAGTGGTACAACCTAGTACAAGCTAGTACTGCAAGCTGTTACAACCACTCTAGAAATCAGTCTGAGAGTTCCTCAGAAAATTGGAAATAGTACTACCTGAGGACCCAGCTATACCACTCCTGGGCATATACCCAGCAGATGCTCCAATATATAATAAGGACACATAATATACTCTGTTCATAACAGCCATGTTTATCATAGCCAAAAGCTGGAAACAACCCAGATGTCCCTCAACGGAGGAATGGATACAGAAATGTGGTACATTTATACAATGGAGTACTACTCAGCTATTAAAAACAATGACTTCATGAAATTCTTAGGCAAATGAATGGAACTAGAAAAATATCATCCTGAGTGAGGTAACCTAGTCACAAAGAACACACATGGTATGCACTCACTTATTAGCGAATAAGAGCCTAAAAGCTTGGAATACCCAAGATACAATTCACAGATCACATGAAGCTCAAGAAGAAGGAAGACCAAAGTCTGGATGCTTCAGTCCTTCTTAGAAGAGGGAACAAAATACAACATGAGGAAATATGGAGACACAGTGTGGAGCAGAGATTGAAGGAAAGGCCATCCAGAGACTGCCCAACCTGGAGATACATCCCATATACAGCCACTAAACCTGGACATTACTGTGGATGCTGGGAAGTGCTTGCTGATGGAAGCATGATAAATTGTCTCCTGGGAGTCTTAGGCAGAGCCTGACAAACACTGAGGCAGATGCTAACAGCCAACCATTGGACTGAGAGTAGGGTTTTGGATGTAGGAGTTGGAGAAGAGACTGAAGGAGCTGAGAGGGTTTGCAGCCCCATGGAGGGAGTAACAGTGTCAACTGGCCACACAATCACACCCCCCCCCCAGAGCTCTGTGGGACTGGACCACCAACCAAAGAGCACAATGGAGGGACACATGGCTCAGGCTGCATATGACAGAAGATTGCCTTGTTGGACATTATGGGAGTAGCGGCCCTTGGTTCTGTGGGGTTTCGATGCCCCAATGTAGGGGAATGCCAGGGCAGAAAGGCAGGAGTGGGTGAGTAGGTGGGGGAGCACCCTCACAGAGTCAGGGGGAGGCGGGATGGGATAAGGGGTTTCCAGAGGAGAGACGTGGAAAGGGGATAACGTTTGAAATGTAAATAGAGAAAATATCCAGAAAAAGAAAAAAAACATTCAAAAAATGAATTATTATTTCTAGCTCCATTCATTTATCTGTGAATTTCATAACTTTGTTTTTCTTAATATACACGATCAAAAAGAAATTATTTGAGTTATCATGAAAAAGCTTCATTTTGAATTATGAGTATATAAGGAGAAGTTTGCTATATATAAAGCATATAGAAATCCTTTTAATAATTTACTGGAGAATAGCTTTAATAAAATAATGGAATAAAATTTTCTAAACACAGAGAGAGAGATGCTCATATTGGCATAAAATGGAAACATACCTCTAATAAATAAGACCAAAAAACAAACTTCACAGGACAATGTAGTTAAAACATTAAAAACACAAAATTAAAAAAAGGCTATTGAAAGCTGAAATAGAGAAAGATCAGGTGCTTACACATCTAGGCCTCTTAAAGCAGAAGGGCCTAGAAAGGATCTAAATCCAGAAGAAATTAGTTATTAACTCAGACTATTATACCAAGCAAAAGTATCTATTAAATATGAAGGAGAAATAAAAAATAAAAATAAATATTAAAAACAGATTAAGGGAATTTATGACTTCTTTACAGGATATAGAAGGACTACTTCAATATGAACAGAAGAAGAAACACATCCAAGAGGTCACAGGGAGAAATAAACAATACCCAGACAGGTAATCAAAAGCTATGTGAATAAAAGTCATAAAATCAACAAAATGAAAGGAATTAATATGTTTTCCCACAGTACCTTTAATATTAAATTTAATTCCATAATTATAAATACAGACTAATGGATTTTATTAGAAACTAAAATTCATTTTTCTGATACCTCCAGAAAAAAATATCTCATCATCAATAGTAGATACCACCTTAAGTTAAAAAAAATAGATTAAATGATATTTCATACAGTTTACCTGAATAACAAGAAGGCATAGTTATTCTTTCTGTTGTATCTTATGCACTAATTTGAGAAGCATTAATGTTAACTCTTTAAAAAGCTGGTAAAATTCAACAGTGAATCCTCTTAGGTCTAGACAATTTTTGTCAAGAACATTATTTTTTTCTTTTTTCTTTCTCTTTTTTCTTTCTTTTTTTTATTAATCATTCCATTTGTTTACTTCTCAAATGATATCCCACTTCCCCGTGACCCCTCCACAAGCCCCTATCCCACATCTACCCTCTGCCCCCTCCGCTTTGCCTCCATGAAAGTGATCCCCCACCTACCCACCCTCTCAGGCCCCAATACTCCAGCATACCCCTAGGCTGGGGCATAAAACCTCCACAGGACTAAGGGCCTCCCCTCTCATTGCTGTCAGGCAAGGCCATCCTCTGCTACACATGTATCTGGAGTCATGGATCCCTCCCTGTACACACTGGGTGGTCTGGCCAGCTGATATTGTTCTTCCTATAGGGTTGCAATTCCCCTCAGCTCCTCCAGTATTTCCACCAGCTACCAAATGGGGCCCCTGAGCTCAATCTGGTGGTTGCCTCCAAGCAACGACATCTACATTGGTCAGTTGCTGGCTGGACTTCCCAAGGAACAGTCACACCAGGTTCCTTCCTGTCAGCAAGTGCCTCTTGACCACAGCAACAGTGTAAGGTTTGGTGTCTGTAGACAGGAGAGATCCCCATGTAGGGCAGTCCCCATATGGCCCTTCTTTCGGTCTCTACTCCATTTTTTGTCCCTTTTCTTCCTTTGGACAGGAACATTTCCGGGTTAAAAACTTTAAGATGGGTGGGTGCCCCATCCGTCAACTGGGGGGGGGGGAGGGGGCGTGTGCCTATCTCCTGGAGGTGGTCTCTACAGGCTCTATATCTCCCTGTTCTGCACATTCCAGCTAGAGTCATCCCCATTGGGTCCTGCAAGCTTCTCTTTTCCCTGGTGTCTGGGACCCTCCACTGGCTATCCCCATTTCCTCAAGCCCCCCTGCTCCACAGTTTTATTCGATTTCCTGATCTTCTATACCTCTCCCCCATCCTTAATTTTATTAATCTTTGAGACATTGCATTTTAAAAATTTATTTACTTATTCACTTTACACCCCAATATCAGCCCCACCTCTTCCCCCAGTACCCACTCACACAGATCCTCCCCAACTCATCCTCCTCCTTGAGAAGGGACAGCCCTCATGGGTATTATTCCCCTACCCTATCCATCCCCACTCTCCTCACGCCCTACCTCCCACCTCCTCACCCCTGGTATACCAAGTCACTGCAGGATTAGGCACACCTCTCCCACTGAGGCCAGACAAGGTGACCCAGTTAGGGGAACAAGTTCCACAGGCAGGCAACAGATTCAGGGACATTCCCCACTCCAGTTGTTGGAAGACCTGTATGAAGATCAAGTTGCACATCTGCTACATATGGGGGACAGAGGGTACCTCCAGCCTGTGCATGCTTCTTTGGTTGGTGGATCAGTCTCTGTGAGACCCAAGGATCCAGGTTAGCTGTCTCTGTTGGTCTTCCCGTGGAATTCTGTCCTCTTCGGATCCCTCAATCCTTCCTGCCACCCTTCCAGAAGACTTTCAGAGCTCCTAAATAGAGTCTAATGTTTGACTGTATATCTCTTTCCATTGGCTGATGGGTGGAGCCTCTCAAAGGACAGTTACTTTAGGCTCCTGTCTGGAAGCATAACAGAGTATTATTAATAGTGTCAGAGATTAATGCTTGCCCATGGGATGGGTCTCAATTTGAGCCAGTCATCAGTTGAGCCATTCCTTCTGTCTCTGCTCTATTTTTCACCCATTTTGGGCCAAATGGTTATTAGCCATAAAGTATAAGATATCCATGCTACAATCCACATATACAAAGAAGCCAAATACCAAGGAGGGAACAAAGGAGGATGGTCGAATCTTGCTCAGAAGGGAAAATAAAATAGATATCGGTGGTGGAGGAGGGAGGGAACTGAATGGAACAGGTGATAGAAGGGGGGATCATGTGTAGAGAAAAGAACTACGGAGGGTATCTCTAGAATGTGCCAGAGACATGAGCCGAGGGGAGACCCCAGACTATCTATGGGGGTGACTTTACCTGATACTCTTGACAGTGGAAGATATATGGATCCTGAAGTGGCACTTCCCATAGCCAGAAAGGACTCCCAATAAAGAGACATTAACTCTTATAGACTGTTTAATTATTTTTTAATCTTCATTTAACTTTAGTGGGATATATGATTAGAAAGCCAATCAATCTTCTTCCATTGTCCAATCTATTGAAATATAGCTTTTAATGTATATCCTTAATAATTTCCTGGGGGTTTGTTTTTATTTTTATTTTATTAGTATGTGTTGTAATGTCTTCCTTTTGAAGCATAATTTTAATAAATTGGCTCTTCTCCCTTTTTAAAATTAGTTTGGTTACGGGTTTCTCAATATTTTTTTTCTTTTCATAAAGCCAGTTCTTTTCCCCACAGTTATCCAAATTATCTTCATTTCCATTTCATCATTTTTACTCGCATCTTATTTCTTTCTTTGTAAAGATTCATGTTTGGCATGTTCTTATTGCTTGAACTCATTGGCACAGTAGACAATTTCCTAAACAGAACACCAGTGGCTCAGACACTAAGATCAACAATTAGTAAAACGACCTCATGCAACTGAAAAGTTTTTGTAAGGCAAAGGACACTGTCAATAGGACAAAATGGCAGCCTACAAATTGGAAAAGATCTTCACCAGCCCTATAACAGATATCGAAAATATATATCCAAATATATAATACCCAAAATAAAATAACTAAAATATATAAAGAACTCAAGAAGTTAAACACCAACAAACCAAATAACACAATTTAAAAATGAAGTACAGAGCTAAACCAAATTCTCAACACAGGAATATCGAATGACTGAGAAGCACTTAAAGAAACGTTCAATGCCCTTAGCCATCAGGAAAATACAAATGAAAATGACCCTGAGATTCCATATTATACCTATCAAAATGATTAAGATCAAAAACTCAAGTGACAGTTCATGCTGATAAGGATGTAGAACAAGGATGTACTCCTCCATTGCTTGTGGGGCTTCTCTAGGACATGCCAGAGGCTGGGATGGGGGAGGCTTCCAGGAGTTCCAATGGTGATTTTAGCTGAGACGCCTGGCACTGGGGATATGGAACCTGAACTGGCTATTTCCTGTACCCAGATAGGACCATTAGTAGAGGGATAAGGACACCAACCCACTCAACAAAACTTTTGACCCAAAATTTGTCCTGTCTAAAAGAAATGCAGGTACATAGATGGAGTAGAAACTGAGGTAATGGCCAACCAATGACTTGTCCAACTTGAGACCCATCCCATGGGCAAGCAACAATCCCTGACACTGTTAATGATACTTTGTTATGCTGGTAGACAGAAGCCTAGCATAACTGTCCTCTGAGAGGCTCTACCCAGCAGCTGACTTAAAACAGATGCAGATCTCCACAGCCAAACATTGAATGGAGCTTGGGACTCTTATGGTAGAGTTGGGGAAAGGATTGAAGGCCCTGAAGGGGATAGGAACTCCACAGGAAGTCCAACAGAGTCAACTAACCTGGATTCTTGGGTGCTATCAGAGACTGAACCACCAACAAAAAGGGCACACACGAACGTGGTCTAGACCCCCTGAATACATGTAGCAGATGTGTAGCTCAGTCTTCATGCGGATCCTCCAACAACTAGAGCTAGGGCTGTCCCTAAATCTGTTGCCTGCCTGTGTATCCTGTTCCCCTAACTGTACTTCCTTTTCTGGCCTCATGGGAGAGGATTGCCTACTTCTGAAAAGAATTTATGTACCAGGGTAGTAGAATACCCAGGGTGGGGGGTCTCTACCCTCTCGAAAGAGGAGAGGGGGACATAGGGAGAGTGACCTGTGAGATGGGGACCAAGAGGAGGCGGTAGTGATCAGAATGTAAAATGAATGAATGATAAATAAATACATACATACATACATACGTACATACATACATACATACATACATACATACATACATACATACATATATAAATGGAAAAGGAAAAGAAGAGAACACTTGCTGCTCTTGCAGAGGACCTGAGTTCAGTTCCCACTACCCATGTCAGGTGACTCACATTTACCTACAACTCCAGGTCTAGGAGATTTGACACCCTCTTCTCATCTCCATGGACAGCCACACACATTTAGCATATTCCCACACAGACACAAAAAATAAACCTAAATGAAATTTTAAAAATTTAAAGAGTTAAGAAGGCTTTAAAATTCAAAATGATCTACCGGAGGCAGAGATGTAGAGCTCATGCAGAAAGAGTCCCTGCAAATGGTTAGATAACATATTAACAAGCTCAGGCAGAGAACTGCTAGAGGCATACAGAGCTGAGTTGTGGGTGCAGAAGAGCCTTAGAGAGGAAGAACAACATGACTGAATTCATAGATACATGAATTGACTGTGGATTAATAGGTAGACAGCAATTTAAGTGGTATGTGTCAAGCAGTAGGCACCAGGCTGATCTGAAGTCCCCAGAACAGTCATGAATTCTCTGGGATTGTCAGATGGGGGAAAGTGGGTAGAGCTTTCACCATCTCAGGCTTAGCTATCTTTTGTAGGAATTCAGAAGAGTGTAGTTATTATACCTTTTGTTAGTCTGGTATGTTTGATGGGTTTTTGGACCTGGTTTGGTTTTTATACACTCAAATGCCCTTGTTTCCAATAGACTTTGCTAAGATTACAGATTGTTGGTATATTTTAACATGAGGAATAAATTATTATCAGTCTATGCCTTCCATTGTTGCTGGACATGTGGTTGTGTTGCTTGAGGTTTTAGGTCTAAGCCTGGGCTCTGGTAGACCCAACAAGCTAGGCTTGGCAACACATCCTCAAGACAAAATAAAGAAGAAGAAAAGGAGGAGGGGGAGGAGGAGGAGGAGGAGGAGGAGGAGGAGGAGGAAGACGAAGAGGAGGAGGAGGAGGAGCAGGAAGCTAGAGGAACATAAGAATGAGAAAAAAGTATGTGGGATAGGAGTAGAAGAGATGACATGTAGAACAAAACCAATAAAAATCAGCACAAAGAAAGAAAAAAATCCATTAAAAATCAGATCTAAGAAATTGAAAACCACAAAATTCATAAATGAATGAAAATTGTTTTTAAATGGATTTCTCTCCATCTCCTTCCAGTTGTCTCTTGTAGCTTACTCTGGATGGATAATGGCTGATTGTCTTTCTAAGTCTAACATGTTAGAGCATAAAAAATGTACTTGCAGTCTCTGCTTAGTCTGTCTGGATTGAGGGGAATTCTCATGGAGAAGTAGTCCTCAACCTGATCACACCAGCTGAGTATGAGTGGTTCTTTCTTCCCTGCCATCATTACCCCATCCCCTGAGCTGCACTTACAGTCCCTCTTTTTTTCCCCAAGTGTTGCTGGTAATTTGTAAGAGTATTATCTGTGGGTCTGAGGGATCTACTTTAGAAGTGATATTCAGTACTGAACCTTCTCCTCTTCCAGAATCCATGCGGCACTCCTTTGCAAATAGGCATGCCCTGGGTTTCCAATGCTGCATGTCTTTTACTGTATTCTCAAGTGTATTTATATTTGAAAATCTGAATCTTCCTTATCTACCAATCTCTTGAATCCACACTGGTTCTTGTTATGGTCACCGGCTTAGCGAGTAGTGCTTATCCTGAGGTACTTTGGAGTATGTAGACATAACAGTACAAGTTTTTTTGTTTGGTTTGTTTTTTGTTTTTGTTTTTACAATCTCTTTTTTAATATTTCAGGTACAAAGCTTCTCCTAGGATGGTCTTCCACCAAACTGTCATGTAAGTTTTGAAGTAGAGAATCTATTCCACAGTGTCTGCTTGGCACACAGCTTTACTTTTGCAGAGTGCCAAATAGCACTCTCTTGGACTTTCCTTTTAAAAAGAGTATATAAT
>JAPYYD010000040.1:22624-45725 GCA_028551405.1 Uromys caudimaculatus | reverse complement strand
GAGTGCTATTTGGCACTCTGCAAAAGTAAAGCTGTGTGCCAAGCAGACACTGTGGAATAGATTCTCTACTTCAAAACTTACATGACAGTTTGGTGGAAGACCATCCTAGGAGAAGCTTTGTACCTGAAATATTAAAAAAGAGATTGTAAAAACAAAAACAAAAAACGAAATCAAACAAAAAAACTTGTACTGTTATGTCTACATACTCCAAAGTACCTCAGGATAAGCACTACTCGCTAAGCCAGTGACCATAACAAGAACCAGTGTGGATTCAAGGGATGGGTAGGTAAGGAAGATTCAGACTTTCAAATGTAAATACACTTGAGAATACAGTAAAAGACATGCACCATTGGAAACCCAGAGCATACCTATTTGCAAAGGAGTGCCACATGGACTCTGGAAGAAAAAGGTTCAGTACTGAATATCACTTCTAAAGTAGGTCCCTCAGACCCACGGATAATACTCTTTTAACAGAAAGTACAAATTAATAGCAACACTTGGGGAAAAAAAGAGGGACTGTAGGTGCAGCTCAGGGGATGGGGTAATGATTGCAGGGAAGGAAGAACCACTCACACTCAGCTGGTGTGATCAGGTTGAGGACTACTTCTCCATGAGAATTCCACTCAAGCCAGACAGACTAAGCAGAGACTGCAAGTACATTTTTTATGCTCTAACATGTTAGACTTAGAAAGACAATCAGCCATTATCCATGCAGAGCAAGCTACAAGAGACAACTGGAAGGAGATGGAGAGAAATCCATTTAAAAATAGTTTTCATTCATTTATTAATTTTGTTGCTTTCAATTTCTTAGATCTGATTTTTAATGGATTTTTTTCTTTCTCTGCTGATTTTTATTAGTTTTGTCCTACATGTCATCTCTTCTTCTCCTATCCCACATACTTTTTTCTCATTCTTACGTTCCTCTAGCTTCCTGCTCCTCCTCCTCTTCCTCTTCCTCCTCCTCTTCCTCCCCCTCCTACTCCTCCTCTTCCTCCTCCTTTTCTTCTTCTTTATTTTGTCTTGAGGATATGTTGCCAAGCCTAGCTTGTTGGGTCTACCAGAGCCCAGACTAAGACCTAAAACCTCAAGCAACACAACCACATGTCCAGCACCAACTGGAAGGCATAGACTGAGAATAATTTATTCCTCATGTTAAAATATACCAACAATCTGTAATCTTAGCAAAGTCTATTGGAAACACGGCCATTTAAGTGTATAAAAACCACATTTAAAAAACCAGGTTCAAAAACTCATCAAACATACCAGACTAACAAAAGGTATAATAACTACACTCTTCTGGATTCCTACAAAAGATAGCTAAGCCTGAGATGGTGAAAGCTCTACCCACTTTCCCCCATCTGACCATCCCAGAGAATTCATGACTGTTCTGGGGACTTCAGATTAGCCTGGTGCCTACTGCTTGACACATATCACGTAAATTGCTGTCTACTTATTAATCCACAGTCAATTCATGTATCTATGAATTCAGTCATGTTGTTCTTCCTCTCTAAGACTCTTCTGGACCCACAACTGAGCTCTGTATGCCTCTAGCAGCTCTTTGTCTAAGCTTGTTAATATGTTATCTAACCATTTGCAGTGACTCTTTCTGCATGAGCTCTACATCTCTGCCTCTAGTAGAACATTTTGAATTTTAATGCCTTCTTAACTCTTTTAAATTTTATTAAATTTCATTTATGTATATTTTTTGTGTCTGTGTGGGTATATGCTACATGTGTGTGGCTGTCCATGGAGATGAGAAGAGGGTGTCAGATCTCCTGGACCTGGAGTTGTAGGTAGATGTGAGTCCCTGACATGGATAATGGGAACTGAACTCAGGTCCTCTGCAAGAGCAGCAAGTGCTCTCTTTTTTTCCTTTTCAATTAATTAATTAATTAATTAATTAATTAATTAATTAATTTATCAATCAATCATTCATTTTTCATTCTTATCACTACCCCTTCCTCTTGGTCCCCACTTCACCCCCCCCTTATGTCCCCCTCTCCTCTTTGGAGAGGGTGGAGGCCCCCCAACCCTGGGTATTCTACTACCCTGGTACATAAATTCTTTTCAGGACTAGGCAATCCTCTCCCACTGAGGCCAGAAAAGGAAGTACAGTTAGGGGGACAGGATACATACGCAACAGATTTAGGGACAGCCCTAGCTCCAGTTGTTAGAGGATCCGCATGAAGACTGAGCTACACATCTGCTACATATATGCAGGGGGTCTAGATATAGTTTGTGTATGCCCTTTTTGTTGGTAGTTCAGTCTCTGATAGCTCCCAAGGATCCAGGTTAGTTGTCTCTGTTCGTCTTCCTGTGGAGTTCCTATCCCCTTCAGGGCCTTCAATCCTTTCCCCATCTCTACCATAAGAGTTTCAAGCTCCATTCGAAGTTTGGCTGTGGGGATCTGCATCTGTTTTAAGTCAGCTGCTGGGTAGAGCCTCTCAGGGGACAGTTATGCTAGGATCCTGTCTACCAGCATAACAAAGTATCATTAACAGTGTCAGGGATTGTTGCTTGCCCATGGGATGGGTCTCAAGTTGGGCAAGCCATTGGTTGGCCATTACCTCAGTTTCTATTCCATCTATGTATCTGCATTTCTTTTAGACAGGATAAATTTTGGGTCAAAATTTTGTTGAGTGGGTTGGTGTCCTTATCCCTCTACTAAGGGTCCTATCTAGGTACAGGAAATAGCCATTTCAGGTTCCATATCCCCACTGCCAGGCATCTCAGCTAAAATCACCATTGGGACTTCTGGAATCCTCCCCCATCCCAGACTCTGGCATGTCCTAGAGATGCCCTCCAAGCAATGGAGAAGTACATCCTTGTTCTACATCCTTACCAGCATGAACTGTCACTTGAGTTTTTGATCTTAATCATTTTGATGGGTATAATATGGAATCTCAGGGTCATTTTCATTTGTATTTTCCTGATGGCTAAGGGCATTGAACGTTTCTTTAAGTGCTTCTCAGTCATTCGATATTCCTGTGTTGAGAATTTGGTTTAGCTCTGTACTTCATTTTTAAATTGTGTTATTTGGTTTGTTGGTGTTTAACTTCTTGAGTTCTTTATATATTTTAGTTATTTTATTTTGGATATTATATATTTGGATATATATATTCGATATCTGTCTGATATAGGGTTGGAAAAGATCTTTTCCAATTTGTAGACTGCCATTTTGTTCTATTGACAGTGTCCTTTGCCTTACAAAAACTTTTCAGTTGCATGAGGTCCTTTTACTAATTGTTGATCTTAGTGTCTGAGCCACTGGTGTTCTGTTTAGGAAACTGTCTACTGTGCCAATGAGTTCAAGCAATAAGAACATGCCAAACACGAATCTTTACATAGAAAGAAATAAGATCTGAGTAAAATTGATGAAATGGAAATGAAGATAATTTGGATAACCATCGGGAAAAGAACTGGCCTTATGAAAAGAAAAAAAAATATTGAGAAACCCTTAAGCAAACTAATTTTAAAAACGGAGAAGAGCCGTTATTAAAATTATGCTTCAAAAGGAAGACATTACAACACATACTAATAAAATAATAATAATAACAAACCCCAAGGAAATTATTAAGAATATACATTAAAAGCTATATTTCAATAGATTGGACAAGATTGATTGGCTTTCTAAACATATATCCCACTAAAGTTAAATGAAGATTAAAAAAATAATTAAACAGTCTATAAGAGTTAATGTCTCTTTATTGAGAGTCCTTTCTGGCTATGGGAAGTGGCCACTTCAGGAACCATAGATCTTCCACTGCCAAGAGTATCAGGTAAAGTCACCCCCATAGACAGTCTGGGGTTTCCCCTCGGCTCATGTCTCTGGCCCATTCTAGAGATACCTTCCCCATTTCTTTTTCCTATCCCCTGTTCTCTCTACACATGATCCCCCCTTCTATCACCTGTCCCACTCAATTCCCTCCCTCCCTCCACCACCGATATCTATTTTATTTTCCCTTCTGAGCAAGATTCGGCCATCCTCCTTTGTTCCCTCCTTGGTATTTGGCGTCTTTGGATCTGTGGATTGTAGCATGGCTATCCTATACTTTATGACTAATAGCCATTTGGCCCAAAATGGGTCAAAGATAGAACAGAGACAGAGGGAATGGCTCAACTGATGACTGGCTCTTATTGAGACCCATCCCATGGGCAAGCATTAATCTCTGACACTATTAATAATACTCTGTTATGCTTCCAGACAGGAGCCTAAAGTAACTGTCCTTTGAGAGGCTCCACCCATCAGCCAATGGAAAGAGATATACAGTCAAATAGTAGACTCTATTTAGGAGCTCTGAAAGTCTTCTGGAAGGGTGGCAGGAAGGATTGAGGGATCCGAAGAGGACAGAATTCCACGGGAGGACCAACAGAGACAGCTAACCTGGATCCTTGGGTCTCACAGAGACTGATCCACCAACCAAAGAGGCATGCACAGGCTGGAGGTAGTCCCCCACCCCCATATGTAGCAGATGTGCAGCTTGGTCTTCATGCAGGTCTTCCAACAACTGTAGTGGGGACTGTCCCTGAATCTGTTGCCTGCCTGTGGAACTTGTTCCCCTAACTGGGTCACCTTGTCTGGCCTCAGTGGGAGAGGTGTGCCTAATCCTGCAGTGACTTGGTATACCAGGGGTGAGGAGGTGGGAGGTAGGGCGTGAGGGGAGTAGGGATGGGTAGGGTAGGGGAATAATACCCATGAGGGCTGTCCCTTCTCAAGGAGAAGGATGAGTGGGGGAGGATCTGTGTGAGTGGGTACTGGGGGAAGAGGTGGGGCTGATATTGGGGTGTAAAGTGAATAAGTAAACAAATTTTTAAAATGCAGTGTCTCAAACAATATTAAATTTAAGGATGGGAGAGAGGTATAGAAGATCAGGAAATTGAATAAAGCTATGTAGCAGGGGGGCATGAGGAAATGGGGATAGCCACTGGAGAGTCCCATACACAAGGGAAAAGAGAAGCTTGCAGGACCCAATGGGGATGACTCTAGCTGAAATGTGCAGAGAATGGGGATATAGAGCTTGTAGAGACCACCTCCAGGAGATAGGCACACCCTCAGTCGACGAATTGGGGCACCCACCCATCTTCAAGTTTTTAACCCGGAAATGTTCCTGTCCAAAGGAAGAAACGGGACAAAAAATGGAGTAGAGACTGAAAAAAGGGCCATACGGCTACTGCCCTACATGGGGATCTCTCCTGTCTACAGACACCAAACCTTACACTGTTGCTGTGGTCAAGAGGCACTTGCTGACAGGAAGGAACCTGGTGTGGCTGCTCCTTGGGAAGTCCGGCCAGCAACTGACCAATGTAGATGTAGTTGCTTGGAGGCAACCACCAGATTGAACTCAGGGGCCCCGTGGGGGAGCTGGTGGAAGGACTGGAGAAGCTGAGGGGGATTGCAACCCTATAGGAAGAACAATATCAGCTGGCCAGACCACCCAGTGTTCCCAAAGACTAGACCACCAATGAAGGAGTGTACAGGGAGGGATTCATGACTCCAGATACATGTGTATCAGAGAATGGCCTTGCCTGACAGCAATGAGAGGGGAGGTCCTTGGTCCTGTGGAGGTTTTATGCCCCAGCATAGGGGGATGCTGGAATAGTGGGGCCAGAGAGGGTGGATAGGTGAGGAAGCACCCTCATGGAGGCAAAGGGGAGGGGATAGAGGGTAGATGTAGGACGGGGGCTTGTGGAGGGGTAACCGGGAAGTGGGATATCATTTGAGATGTAAACAAATGGAATGATTAATAAAAAAAAAAAAAAGAAAGAAAAAAGAAAAAGAAAAAGGAAAAAATGATGTTCTTGACAAAAATTGTCTAGACCTAAGAGGATTCACTGTTGAATTTTAGCAGCTTTTTAAAGAGTTAACATTAATGCTTCTCAAATTGGTCCATAAGATACAACAGAAAGAATAGCTATGCCTTCTTGTTATTCAGGTAAACTGTATGAAATACCATTTAACCTATCCTTTTAACTTAAGGTCGTATGTACTATTGATGATGAGATATTTTTTTTCTGGAGGCATCAGAAAAATGAATTTTATTTTCTAATGAAATCCATTAATCTATATTTTAAATTATAGAATTAAACTTAATATTAGAGGTACTTGGGAAAACATATTAATTCCTTTCATTTTGATGATATTGTGATATTTATTCAGATAGCTTTTGATTACCTGTCTGGGTATTGTTTATTTTTCCCTGTGACCTCTTGGATGTGTTTCTTCTTCTGTTCATATTGAAGTAGTCCTTCTATATCCGGTAAAGAAGTCATAAATTCCCTTAATCTGTTTTTAATATTTATTTTTATTTTTATTTCTCCTTCATATTTAATAGATACTTTTGCTTGGTACAATAATCTGAGTTAATAGCTAATTTCTTCAGGATTTAGACCCTTTCTAGGCCCTTCTGCTTTAAGAGGCCTAGATGTGTAAGCACCTGATCTTTCTCTATTTCAGCTTTCAATAGCCTTTTTTAAATTTTGTGTTTTTAATGTTTTAACTACATTATCCTGTGGAGTTTCTTTTTTGGTCTTATTTATTAGTCTTATGTTTCAATTTTATACCAATATGAGCATCTCTCTCTGTGTGTTTGGAAAATTTTATTCCATTATTTTATTAAGCTATTCTCTAGTAAATTATTAAAAGGATTTCTATATGATTTATATATAGCAAACTTCTCCTTCTATACTTATAATTCAAAATGAAGCTTTTTCATGATAACTCAAATAATTTCTCTTTGATCTTGTATAATTAGAAAAACAAAGTTATGAAATTCACAGATAAATGAATGGAGCTAGAAATAATTCATTTTTGAATGTTTTTTTTTCTTCCCTTTTTCTGGATATTTTCTTTATTTACATTTCAAACATTATCCTCTTTCCAGGTCTCCCCTCTGGAAACCCCCTATCCCATCCCGCCACCCCCTGACTCTATGAGGGTGCTCCTCCACCTACTCACCCACTCTTGCCTTTCTGCTCTGGCATTCCCCTACATTGGGGCATCGAAACCCCACAGAACCAAGGGCCGCTACTCCCATAATGTCCAACAAGGCAATCTTCTGTCATATGCAGCCTGAGCCATGTGTCCCTCCATTGTGCTCTTTGGTTGGTGGTCCAGTCCCACAGAGCTCCGGGGGACTGTATGTGATTGTCTGGCCAGTTGACACTGTTACTCCCTCCATGGGACTGCAAACCCTCTCAGCTGCTTCAGTCCCTTCTCCAACTCCTACATCCAAAACTCCATGCTTAGTCCAATGGTTGGCTGTGAGCATCTGCCTCAGTGTTTGTCAGGCTCTGCCCGAGCCTCACAGGAGACAGCTTATCATGCTTCCATCAGCAAGCACTTCCCAGCATCCATAGTAATGTCGAGGTTTAGTGGCTATATATGGGATATATCCCCAGGTTAGGCAGTCTCTGGATGGCCTTTCCTTCATCCTCTGCTCCACACTGTGTCTCCATATTTCCTCATGTTGTATTTTGTTCCCTCTTCTAAGAAGGACTGAAGCATCCAGACTTTGATTTTCTTTCTTCTTGAGCTTCATGTGATCTGCGAATTGTATCTTGGGTATTCCAAGCTTTTGGGCTAATATCCGCTAATAAGTGAGTGCATACCATGTGTTTTCTTTGTGACTAGGTTACCACACTCAGGATGATATTTTTCTAGTTCCATCCATTTGCCTAAAAATTTCATGAAGTCATTGTTTTTAATAGCTGAGTAGTACTCCATTGTATAAATGTACCACATTTTCTGTATGCATTCCTCTGTTGATGGACATCTGGCTTGTTTCCAGCTTCTGACTATTATAATTATGTCTACTATGAACAGAGTAGATTTTGTGTCCTTATTATATATTGAAGCATCTGCTGGGTATATGCCCAGGAGTGGTATAGCTGGGTCCTCAGGTAGTACTATGTCCAATTTTCTGAGGAACTGCCAGACTGATTTCTAAAGTGGTTGTACCAGCTTGCAATCCCACTAGCAATGGAGGAGTGCTCCTCCTTCTCAATATCCTAACCAGCATTTGCTGTCACCTGAGTTTTTGAACTTAATAATTCTGACTGGTGTGAGGTGGAATATGACGGTCATTTTGATTTGCATTCCCCTGATGACTAAGGATGATGAACATTTCTTTAGGTGTTTCTTGGCCATTCAAGTTTCCTTAGTTGAGAGTTCTCTGTTTAGCTTTGTACCCCATTTTTAATAGGGATATTATGTTCTCTGGATCTAACATCTTGAGTTCTTTGTATATATTGAATATTAGCCCTCTATCAGATGTAGGATTGGTAAAGATCTTTTTCCAATCTGTTGGTTGCCGTTTTGTTTTATTGACTGTGTCCTTTGCCTTACAGAAGCTTTGCAATTTTATGAGGTCCCATTTGTTGATTCTTGATCTTAGAGCATAAGCCTTTGGTGCTGTGTTCAGGAAATTTCCCCCTGTGCCAATGTGTTCGAGGCCCTTCCTCACTTTCTCTTCTATTAGTTCCAGTGTATCTGGGTTTATATGGAGGTCCTTGGTTCACTTGGAGTTGAGCTTTGTACAGGGAGGTAAGAATGGATACATTTGCATTCTTCTACATGTTGACCACCAGTTGAACTAGCATCATTTGTTGAAAATGGTGTCTATTTCGACTGGATGGTTTTAGTTTCTTTGTCAAAGATCAAGTGACCATAGGTGTGTGGGTTCATTTCTGGATCTTCAATTCTATTCCATTGATCTACCTTGCGTCACTGTACGAATATTATGCAGTTTTTTTAATGACTAATGCTCTGTAGTACAGCTTGAGGTCAAGGGTGTTTCTTTTATTGTTGAGACTATATTTTAGTGTCCTGGGTTTTTTTTTTTTATTCCAAATGAATTTGAGAATTGCTATTTCTCTATGAATTGCTCTATGAAGAATTGAGGTGGAATTTTGATGGGGATTGCATTGAATCTGTAGATTGCTATTGGAAAGATGGCCACTTTTACTATATTAATCGTGCCAATCCACGAGAATGGGAGATCTTTCCATCTTCTGAAGTCTTCGATTTCTTTCTTCAGAGACTTGAAGTTCTTTTTTTTTTTTTGATTTATATTTTATATTTCAATTTTCTTTTTTTTTCATTTTTTATCTTTGTTTTTTTAATTATTTTTTGATACTTTATTTACATTCCTAATGTTTCCCCCTTTCTAGGTCTCCTCTTTGAAACCACCGATCCCCTCCACTGCCCCCACCTCTTAGAGGGAATTCCACCTCCCACCCACCCGCCCACCCACTATTGTATTCCCGCCTCTACATTCCCCTTTACTGGGGCCTCTCCTGCCCTTGATGGCCAGCAAGGCCATCCTCTGCCACACATGTGGTCCGAACCGTGGGTCCCTTGATCTGTATTCTTTGGTTGTTGGTCCAGCCTCCAGGAGGACCAGGGGTGGGATCAGGCCAGTTGACACTGTTGCTCCCTCCATGGAGCTGCAGAATCCCTCAGTTCCTTCAGTCCCTTCTCAAACTCCTACATCTGGGACCTCACTCTCAGTCCAGAGGTTACTGTAAAGTGAAACTTGGGTATTCTGAACTTTTGAGCTAATATCCACTTATCAGTGAGTACATACCATGTTCATTGTTTTAAGACTGAGTTACCTCACTCAGGATGATATTTTCAAGTTCTATCCATTTGCCTGCAAATTTCATTAAATCATTGTTTTTAATAGCTGTGTAGTACTCCATTGTGTAAATGGACGACATTTTCTGTATCCATTCCTCTGATGAGGGACATCTGGGATGTTTCCAGCTTCTAGCTATTATAAATATGGCTGCTATGAACATAGTAGAGCATGAGTCTTTATTACATGTTGTAGCATCTTCTGGGTATATGCCCAGGAGTAGTATAGCTGGGTCCTCAGGTAATATTATGTCCATTTTTCTGAGGGTCCACCAAACTGATTTCCAGAGTGGTTGTACCAGCTTGTAATCCCACTAACAGTGGAGGAGTGTTCCTCTTTCTCCACATCATAACCAGCATCTGCTGTCACCTGAGTTTTTGATCTTAGCCATTCTGACTGGTGTGAGGTAGAATCTCAGACTTGTTTTGATTTGCATTTCCCTGATGAGTAAGGATGTTGAGCATTTCTTTAGGTGCTTCTTGGCCCTGCGAATTTCCTCAGTTGAGAATTCTCTGTTTAGCTCTGTTCCCCATTTTTTGATAAGGTTATTTGGTTTTCTGTAGTCTAACTTCTTGAGTTCTTTGTATGTGTTGGATATTAGCCCTCTATTGGACATAGAATTGGTAAAGATCTTTTCCCAATCTGTTGGTTGCCGTTTTGTCCTATTGACAGTGTCCTTTGCCTTACAGAAGCTTTGCAATTTCATGAGGTCCCATTTGTCGATTCTTGATCTTAGAGCATAAGCCATTGGTGTTCCGTTCAGGAACTTTTCCCCTGTACCCATGTGTTCGAGGCTTTTCCCCACTTTATCTTCATTAGATTCAGTATATCTGGTTTCATGTGGAGGTCCTTGATCCACTTGGATTTGAGCTTTGTACAGAGAGACAGGAATGGATCAATTTGCATTCTTCTACATGTATAGTGCCAGTTGAACCAGCACCATCTGTTGAAAATGCTGTCTTTTTTCCACTGGGTGGTTTTAGCTCCTTTGTCAAAGATCAAGTGACCATAGGTGTGTGGGTTCATTTCTGGGTCCTCATTTCTATTCCATTGATCTACCTGCCTGTCGCTGTACCAATACCATGCAGTTTTTATCACTACTGTTTTGTAGTACAGCTTGAGATCAGGGATGCTGATTCCCCCAGAAGTTCTTTTGTTGTTGAGAATAGCTTTTGCTATCCTGGGTTTTTGTTGTTCCAAATGAATTCGAGAATTGTTCTTTCTAAGTCTATGAAGAATTGAGTTGGAATTTTGATGGGGATTGCATTGAATCTGTAGATTGCTTTTGGCAGGATGGCAATTTTTACTCTATCAATCCTGCCAATCCATGAGCACGGGAGTGCTTTCCAACTTCTGAGATCTTCCTCAATTCCTTTCTTCAGAGTCTTGAAGTTCTTGTCATACATACATTTCACTTGTTTGGTTAGAGTCACACCAAATATTTTATATGGTTTGTGACTACTGTGAAGGGTGTTGTTTCCCTGATTTTTTTCTCCGCCTAGTTTAGTTTGAGTTAATTTAATATCCAGCCTCTTTTCTGATGTTGTTTATCAGCTGTCGAAGTTATCTGGTGGAAATTTTGGTGTCGCTTATGTATACTATCATATCATCTGCACATAGTGATATTTTGACGTCTTCTTTCCAATTTGTATCCTTTGACCTCTTTTCTTGGCTAATTGCTCTAGATAGAACTTCAAGTACTGCGTTGAATAAACAGAGGAAGAATGGGCAACCTTGCCTAGTCTCTGATTTTAAAGGGAGTGCCTCAAGATTCTCTCCATTTAGTTTGATGTTGGCTACTGGTTTGCTGTATATTTCCTTTGCTATGTTTAGGCATGGACCTTGAATTCCTGATCTTTCCAAGACTTTTATCATGAAGGGATGTTGAATTTTGTCAAATGCTTTTTCAACATCTAATGGAATGATCATGTGGTTTTTATCTTTGAGTTTGTTTTTGTAGTGGATTATGTTGATGGATTTCTGGGTATTGAACCAGCCCTGCATCTCTGTGATGAAGTCGACTTGATCATGGTGAATGACCATTTTGATGTGTTCTTGGATGCAGTTTGCGAGAATTTCATTGAGTATTTTTGTGTTCATATTCATAAGGGAAATTGGTCTGAAGGTCTCTTTCTTTGTTGGGTCTTTGTGTGGTTTTGACATCAGTGTAACTGTGGCTTCATAGAACAAATTGGGTATTGTTCCTTCTGTTTCTATTTTGTGGAATAGTTTGAAGAGTATTGGTGTTAAGTCTTCTTTGAATGTCTGCTAGAATTCTGCACTAAACCCATCTGATCCTGGGCTTTTTTTTTTGGTTGGGAGACTTTTAATGACTGCTTCTATTTCTTTCGGGATTGTGGGACTGTTTAGATGGCTTGTCTGATCCGGATTAACTTTGGTACTTGTCTAGAAAATTGTCTATTTCATCCACATTTTCCAGTTTTGTTGAGTATAAGCTTTTCTAGTAGGATCTGATGATTTTTTGAATTTCCTCAGTTTCTGTTGTTATATCTCCCTTTTCATTTCTGATTTTGTTAATTTGGATATTGTCTCTGTGACTTCTAGTTAGTCTGGCTAAGCGTTTATCTATGTTGTTGTTTTTCTCAAAGAACCAGCTCCTGGTTTTGTTGATTCTTTGTATAGTTCTTTTTGTTTCTTTATTTCTTCTTGTTTGATTTCAGCCCTGAGTTTGATTATTTTCTGCAGTCTACTCTTAGGTGTATTAGCTCCTTTTTGTTTTAGAGCTTTCAGGTATACTGTTAAGCTGCTAGTATATGCTCTCTCCAGTTTCTTTTTTGAGTCACTCAGAGCTATGAGTTTTCCTTTTAGTACTGCTTTCATTGTTTCCCATAAGTTTGGGTATATTGTGACTTTGTGTTCATTAAATTCTAAAAAGCCTTTAATTTCTTTCTTTCTTTCTTCTTTGACCAAGTTATCATTGATTAAGGCGCTGTTCAGCTTCCATGTATATATGGGCATTCTGTTGTTTTTTTTTGTTATTGAAGACCAGCTTAAGTCCTTGGTGATCTGATAAGATGCATGGGATTATGTCAAACTTGTGCCTGTTGAGGCCTGCTTCGTGACTGATTATATGGTCAACTTTGTAGAAGGTACCATGTGGTGCTGAGAAGAAGGTATATTGGTTTTTTTAGGATGAAATTCTCTATAGATATCTGTTAAATTGATTTAGTACTGTACTGTACATGTACTGGCTAGTTTTGTGTGTCAACTTGAACCAAGGTGAACTTATCACAGAGAAAGGAATTTCAGTTGAGAAAATGCTTCCATGAGATCAGGCAGCAAGGCATTTTTTCAATTAGTGATCAAGGGGGGAGGGACCCTTGTGAGTGATACCATCTGTGGGTTGGTAGTCATGGGTTCTATAAGAAAGCAGGCTGAGCAAGCCCGGGGAAGCAAGCCAGTAATTAACATCCCTCCATGGCCTCTGCATCAGCTCCTGCTTCCTGACCTGCTTGAGTTCCAGTCCTGACATCCTTTGGTGATGAATATCAGCGTGGAAGCGTAAGCTCTATAAACCATTTCCTCCCCAACTTGCATCTTGGTCATGATGTTTGTGCAGGAATAGAAACCCTGATTAAGACAGTCCATAACTTTCGTTCGTTTTACTGTGTCTCTGTTTAGTTTCTTCTTCCAAGATTTGTCCATTGTTGAGAGTGGGGTATTGAAGTCTCCTAAAATTATTGTGTGAGGTGCAGTTTGTTCTTTGAGCTTTAGTGAAATTTTTATTTTATTTTTGTTTATTTATTTACTTAATGAATGTGGCTTTCCTTGCATTTGGAGCATAGATGTTTAGAATTTAGGGTTCATATTGGTAGATTTTTCTTTGATGAGTATGAAGTGTCCTTCCTTATCTTTTTTTTTTTTTTTTTTTTGATAACTTTTGGTTGAAAGTCCATTTTATTCAGTATTAGAATGGTACTCCAGCTTGTTTCTTGGGACCATTTACTTGGAAAATTGTTTTCTAGTCCTTTACTCTGAAGTAGTGTCTGTCTTTGTCACGAGGTGCATTTCCTGTATGCAGCAAAATGTTGGGTCCTGTTTATGTATCCAGCCTGTTAGTCTATGTCTTTTTATGGGAGAACGGAGTCCTCTGGTGTTAAGAGATATTAAGGAAATGTGATTGTTTCTTCCTGGTATTTTTATTGTTAGAGGTGGAATTATGTTTGTGTGGCTATCTTCTTTTGGGTTTGTTATAAAGATTACTTTCTTGCTTTTTCTAGGGTGTAATTTCCCTCCTTGTGTTGGAATTTTCCATCTATTATCTTTTGTAGGGCTGGATTTATGGAAAGATATTGTGTAAACTTGTTTTTGTCATGGAATATCTTGGTTTCTCCATCTATGGTAATTGAGAGTTTTGCTGGGTATAGCAGCCTAGGTTGGCATTTGTGTTCTCTTAGGGTCTATATGACATCTGCCCAGGATCTTCTGGCTTTTATAGTCTCTGGTGAGAAGTCTGGTGTAATTCTGATAGGTCTGTCTCTATATGTTACTTGACCTTTTCCCCTTACTGCTTTTAATATTCTTTCTTTGTTTAGTGCATTTGGTGTTTTGATCATTATGTGTCTGGAGGAATTTCTTTTCTGGGCCTGTCAATTTGTAGTTCTGTAGGCTTCTGGTATGATCATGGGCATCTCTTTCTTTAGGTTAGAGAAGCTTTGTTCTATAGTTTTGTTGAAGATATTTACTTGCCCTTTAAGTTGGGAATCTTCACTTTCTTTCATACCTATTATCCTTTGGTTTTGTCTTCTCATTTTGTCCTGGATTTCCTAGATGTTTTGAGTTAGGAGCTTGTTGCATTTTGCATTTTCTTTGACTGTTGTGTCAATGTTTTCTATGGTATCTTCTGCACCTGAGATTATTTCTTCTATCTCTGGTATTCTGTTGGTGTTGGTTACATCTATGACTCCTGAGGTCTTTCCTAGGTTTTCTTCTCTCTCTCTCTCTCTCTCTCTCTCTCTCTCTCTCTCTCTCTCTCTCTCTCTTTTTCTTTCTTGATTGGCTATTTACTTTATTTATATTTTAAATGTTTTCCCCTTTCCAGGTATCCCCTTTGGAAACCCTCTATCCCATCTCACCTTCTCCTGCCTCCATGAGGGTGCTCCCCTTTACTCACCCACTTCCTTGTTTCCTCCCTGGCATTCCCCTACACTAAGGCATTGAACACCCTCAAGCTCAAGGGCCTCTCCTCACACTGATGTCCAACAAGGCCCTCCTCTGCCACATATGTGACCAGAACCATGGGGGTCCCTCCATGTTTATTCTTTTGTTGATTGTCCAGTCTCCAGGAGCTCTGGGGGGTCTGGCTACTTGACACTGTTGCTCCCTCCATGGGGCTGCAAATCCTCTTAGCTCCTTCAGTCCCTTCTCCAACTTCTACATTTGGGACCCCATGCTCAGTCTAATGGTTGGCTGTGAGCATGCATGCCTCCTTATTTGTCAGTCTCTGCCTGAGCCTCACAGTAGACAGCTTATCCTGCTCAATCAGCCAGCACTTCCCAGCATCCACAATAGTTGGAGTTTGGTGGCTATTTATGGGATGTATCCCCAGGTTGGGCAGTCTCTAGTTGAGATTCTACCTGTTTACCTGTGTTCTGTATTTCTTTAAGGGAGTTACTTATGTCCTTCTTAAAGTCCTCTATCATCATCCTGAGATGTGATTTTAAATCAGAGTCTGGTTTTTCAGGTGTGTTGGGGGTATCCATTCCTTGCTGTGGTGGGAGAACTGGGTTTTGATTATGCCAAGTAGGCTTGATTTCTGTTCCAAAGTTCCATGCAGAACTTTAGTCATTTTGAACTTCCAGTCTGAATCCTAAAACCCACAGTTGCTTGAAGACTGGCAAACAAGAATCATTCTGTCTATCCCTTGTTAGACTGGAGCAATAGCAACCAAAGAACTAAAAACCTACTCAATAACAGTCAGACCAGGCATCCACGCTAAGAAACAACACAGTCCGTATTACTACAGACGTCTGCATCTTAGTGCAAAAACACGAACATGAACAATTAAAACAATATACCTCCTTCTGAAACCAACATCTTCATCATTAAAATCCTGGAAAAAATGCAATTTTGATTAAGCACAATACAACGACTGCAAAATAGCAATTTAATATGTTCAAGGACATTAAAGGGGATATAATTAAATAAATTCCTGTGTGAATACTGTGAAAATACAAACAATTGAATGATATATTAAAACAGTTCAAGATTTGAAAATAGACTATAGAAAGAAATAGAACCATTTACAGAATGGAGACACAGTGAGGAGCACAGACTGAAGGAAAGGCTATCCAGAAACTTCTCACCTGGAGAGCCATCCCATACACAGTCACCAAACCCGGACAGGACATTACTGTGGATGCCAAGAAATGCTTGATGACAGGAGCCTGATATGGCTGTCCTCTCAGAGGCTCTTCAAGAGCCTGACAAATACAGAAGTGGATGCTCACAGTGAACCATTGTACTGATCGTGGAGTCCCTAATGGAGGAGTTATGGAAAGGACTGAAGGAGCTGAAGGGGTTTGCAACCCCTTAAGAAGAACAACAATACCAACCAATCAGACCCCCCAGAGCTCCCATGGACTAAACCACCAACCAAAGAGTACACATGGAGGGACCCATGGCTCCAGCCACATATGTAGCAGAGGATGGCCTTATCTGGCATCAATGGGAGAAGAGGCCCTTGATCCTGTCAAGGTTTGATGCTCCAGTGTAGGGGAATGCCAGGGCATTGAGGTGGGAATTGTTGGATGGGTGGGTGAATACCCTCATAGAGAAAGGCATTGAGGTGATGGATAGGAGGTTTCCAGAGGAGAAATCAGAAAAGGGGATAACTTTTGAAATGTATATAAAAAATAGTCAATAAAAAAGTATCTTTGCCTAGAAAAACCACAAAAACCTAGTAAACTAGCACAGTTATTCTGCCAAGTAAACACTGTATTAAACCAAGTCCTAGTGACTTACTCTTATGCCTATAAATTAGAATCAGGAAATTGTATAGAAAACAAAGCCAGTACACACTTGGCAAATAATAGCTCATGAAATTAAGAAGCTACTATACACCGGGCAGTGGTGGCGCATGTCTTTAATCCCAGCACTTTGGGGCAGAGGCAGGTGGATTTCTGAGTTCAAGGTCAGCCTGGTCTACGGAGTGAGTGCCCGGACAGCCAGGGCTACACAGAGAAACCCTGTCTCGAAAAAAACCAAAAAAAAAAAAAAAAAAAAAAGGCGCTTCTATACAGTGTCTCAAACAATCATTAGAATTGTCAGCTTACAGAATAGGAGAAATTCTTTGGTAGCTACACACCTGAATGAAAATTTATATATACTCTATGCAAAAGAGGAAAGATTAACCCTTTTGAAAAATCACAATCATAGTTACTAAGTGGGATCATGAAAATAAGAGACCTCTTAAATGTAAACTGCTGATTGCCCATAAACATATAAAAATATTTTAACTATACTACTTCCAATGGTTTTTATTGATTCCCAGCTTAGATTAATAATTATTGAGAAGACAAGCCCTGTGTATTTCAGTAAGGGATTATCTAAATTAAAGGAGTATAAGGAAGATGAACTATCAGATTATATTTATTAAGATAGGAAGACCCCTGGGCCGGAGCAAGCAGGGCCAGAGAAAGAAGGGAAAAAAAAGATAAAAAGACCCATATTGCTACAGTAGCACCATCTCATAATCTGAGATGTCTTTTTGAATAAAAAGGAGAAATGTGACAAATAGTAATTATCTTTCCCTGCATTTTGACTGGAAGCAATGATACTAGCTCTTGTTATCATGCTTTCCTCCAAAAAGGAGAATTTTACCTTTGAAATGTGAGCTAAAGTAAACCAAAGTTTTCTAGCATTGCTTAGGTCAGCAAATTTTTATCACAGCAATAAAACAATTAATACAATATCCATTAGAGAGATGCAAACTGCAAGAGGTTCCATCTGACCCTATTCAGACAAGAAAACAATTGTGAGATGGCAATGTTTGTGTTTATAGACAGTGTGTATCCTGTTTCAATAGATGAGAGTGACAGAAGACTTTAGATGTGAACTTATGACTTCCATGTATGGATGAGCTTTGATTAGCTGCACATATTAAGACTCCTTGTGCCCAATATGTTCTCCATTTTCCTTATTCATTTTCCAGGATTATATGTGATAACATTTATAGCAGTGATATTGTTCTTTGATTTTAAATCACAAATTGTGATTTTTTTTGCCAATGCTAGAAGAGTTCTTAAAATTATTTAAAATACAAACCAATGAGAAATCACTAAATTGATATGTGACAACATGCTAGCACAATAAACAACTTTCAGGCAACTAGACTTAGAAGTAAATCCCAAATTAAATAAAGGTACTCATTGTTAAATTTTACCAGAGAGCTAGAGGGCCTTTGCTAGACATTGCCCATACACTGTTCTCTCTTTTTATATACCTCACTACTAATTGCTATTGACAAAATATAACTGACAACAGGAAACCTTTTTGTGTGAATGGAATTCCAGAATAGGAATTAATTAATAGAAATTAATTTTGTGCGTCAGGACAGGATTTTGTTTAAAATGTGTTTCCTTTAATATTTATTTTCTATTATTTATAAAAACTTATGTTATAAGGGTAAATTGAAAATGTTTCTTTTTTTGGTGTAGAATTTACCATGAGAAGATCCTGTTTGTCAGCCTAAAAGGATTCAGAGAAGGAAAGATAAAATCCTGTTTTTACAGCTGATACAAGTTTGATCTTACTAAATCTGACCTTTTGTACTTTCCTTGGACTTTGTTCTGGAACACACAGGTGTCTTGATAATTGACCTAATTTCTCCTCTCTCTGAAGAGCTGTCTCCCAGAAGGTAAGAGAAATCTTACTATTGTAACTGTTTGAAAATATTACCCTATTATTCCAAGTCAAAAGCCCTCATGAATAACCATGCCTTATGCTTTGGCAGACTTATTGGAGATGCCAGATGATCAGGGCCTTTACTTGCCTATGCATGACAGCTAATTTACATTCCTTATAAGTGGGCAAGAATCTTAGGATGCAGGGGGAGGCTGTATTACTTTCTTCAGGCTCATTTGTGTGGCTTCATAACACAATTCCCTGAATTAGCTCAACTTTGACAGAACATCACTCAGAAATTCATCTTTATTGTCTTCTGAAAAAGACCTCAGAAAATTTTTAAGAATTCAACAGCTAAATGGTAGCTTTGTTTACAAAGTCATGAAGGATATCAATTACACTTTTTCTCTGAGAAGGTTCTACTCTAAAAGTGGGATAATGAGAATGCATTTGTAGGGTAGGATTCATCTTAATCTCAAAGTAATTTTTTTTTTACAATTAACTTTATGTTTGTCATTTGTGGAATTAAAGCAAACAACAACTAAAAGGGAAGCATCATAATTCTGTTTCATTCTTAGCAGAATCTGGCAAACTATTACACAAGGTAAAAGTAACTTTACAACATTTGTGATTTGATAAATCATAAATGTCACAACATGACTCTTGTTTGGTAGGGGATCTGGGATAGAATGTGTTCAGTCATAAATTTACTAATATTCCTGATGTTATAAACAAATTTGTAACATAAGTTTATTCAATATTGCTTTCATTCTGCATCTTTATATTATTCAGCTATTACTATTAAGCCACAATAGATACATATTATATGGATCAATTTGTTTTAGTAGCTTCAGAAAGACATGGTGATAGTAAATATACAGAGAACATTTGGCCTTGAACTTGCCAACTGTGGAGTAAAGTAAATTCAATTTTAATATTAAAACATACTATGGAATGAGCTATAGAAATACATCTTGAAAATTAAAACCAAATTCATTGTTGACTGCAGATAATATTAAAGAAAAGTGAAAAAGTACACTATTTTTAAAAATTAGTTTATGACTACTTCAGGCTCTTTCTCTACTTAGATATCTTATTCCTCTTTGGCCTGAAAAAGTATCATCTAGCTTGTCATTATCAGCATACCTAATTACTTACTAAATTAATGAATATTTTATTTTCAGCATTTAAAGCAGCTATGGATAATAACATGCAATGCTATTGTTTCAATATACATATTTTATTCTCAAAGTAAATAAATTTAGTAAAGTTGTTTTTATTTTATATAAACTTTTAATATTTTCAGTGATTCAATTACTTACATTAGAATGGTTTATCACAAAATTCCATGTGCATATTATGAATTTTCAACCTGATAAGCACCAATTGCTTTCTTATTCTTTAAGAATACTGGAGAGTCTGATGGAATGAATAACAGTTAACATTTATGAAATGCTTTCTCCTAATGAACTTCCCCAATGTGATTTATTTACATATGCTTTTTTATGTCCACAAAAGAATTTATCTACTCTTTACATACTAAGATTTTGTGGCTCAAGGAACTTGCCCAAGGTTTCAGCTAAAAGAAGGGAAAAACTGAATGAGAACCTGTGTATTTGACATTCAGTCCATGCTGTCCACTGTGCTATTAAGCAGCCTACAGCTTCCCTCTGAGTCCACATATTCCATAATCATTCATCATATATATATCTATATCTATATATATATATAGATATATATATAGATATATAGATATAGATAGATATAGATATAGATATATGACCCATGTTTACTGATTAGTTCCCTTTACCCAGATGCTAAATATTATACTCAAAATATAAGAGTAAGAGTCATAGAGGATCAGGACGAGGTTACTGTTATGTGAAGAAAATAAGAAGATAGTATGAGAAATATGCTTTGATCCAAAGAGAAGAATTAGCGAATTAATATGAAAGATAAGTAAGTTTGCCTTAACACTCCAGAGCATGGAAAAGTGATCCAGGTAATGACCAGGAAGCACTTATCAAAGTACAAGTGTAGTACTAAGTCTTAAGAATGGCTAATACAATGGATTCTACAGCTATATATCCTCATGCCAAATTATGATTCTGACCCCAGTAGAAGAAATTTCAAGACTTAATATGTTTTGTACCTCATTTGTAAAACATGAAATATATTATCTCCTTCATTTTATTATTTTATAGATTAAATGAGAATGACTGAAGCATTTAGGAATATGTCTGGTATAATAAAATATTATATTAACATGGGTAATAATTGTTATTATCCATATTCAAAAATACAAAGTTCAAACTGAAAAGAAAAAGTAGATTGCCTTATAAATAGAAGAACATAAGAAAGTCTATGTGAGCTCTCTAAGAAATGTGCTGTTGTTGGGTGTGAAACCATATGTAGAGAAATAAAAGGCAACTTAAGCCTTATTCTTTTCCTATTTTTATTTCCAACGTAACATGTAAATATGCTGTAGGCCCCCTTTTTATCTTGGAATTACAAAATCCAGGAAAAAATTAAAACAATATTTTCTGAGCCTTGGGATAAAGATCAGAAATCAGTACCAATTAAAAGGCAGAGTAAGATAAGTTCAAGGCTTTCTAGGCTCTGAGGAGGTTCAAGAGAAGTCTTGGCAATTTGTCAAGATCTCAATATAAAGTGCACATGAAAGGGAAGGCATTGGATTTACTGCAGAGTGAATATGGGGCATTTATGAGATGCTAAGTTCAATTTCCAGTACCATCAACAAATGTACTAGTATTTCATATGGCACACAAATCCTATGATATGTGTTAACCATTTCTATAATTGGTTATATATTTGTAACCACTATTTATCTTTAGGACCCCATATAGATAATGGACAGTACAAGCTATTTTTTAAAATCAGTTTTTAAAATATCTATTGAAACTCTAAGCTAAAACTCTAAGCTTTCCTAAATTCTAATACTAAAGCCTATAGTACCTTTAAAACAACACTGAAACTTCTTCTTGAATGCCATTTTTAAATATATACACAGAACAATCATTTATTGGGTGAGGGTGCAACAGTCTTGCCTGCTGCCTTCCTCATGGCTGCCAGCACGGGACTTTGCTCAGCTCCTCCCACTTTCTCTTAGCAGGAATGTGCATGCTCACCTTCTTCTTGACGAACTTGAGTGCCCAGTTGTCCTTGGACACTTTGAGCAACTCCATGGCACACCACTTGGAAGGTGCAAAGCCGCACCTCCCGGATCATGTTCCGCACAAACTTGGTGTGCTTGGTGAGGTGCCCACTGCTTCAGCTGTGCTTCGTTTTTCATCATCTTGTGGTCCTGTTGAGGCCCACTGCCATGGGGTAGTAGGGCCATGGCTACTGCTCTCTGATGGTAGCCGGGACAGGAAGCACTTCCCCATATTTGATCATCAATATCATGAAGTGATATTGAAGTCAGTATGTAGATAGGAAAAATGTGTAGAAAGGAGATAATAAAAGCATAAATGGCATCAAACATATAGAGGAAAAGTCTAATTTTGCCACTTAAGGAATTAGAAGTAAAAATAGTATTTGAATTCTATATCACTTGTTTCAATTCAGCTTGTCATAGTATGAGGCTAAAATTAAAAACTGACAGTAGAAGAGCATTAGAAACCCCTGTCCTGTAGCAGCTATTTATACGATGAGGTCAAACTGAGAGTTTTCTTATTTTGCCTTTTGCCTCTCATCAGGTCTCTTCCATGGGCGACAGGGAAACAAGCAACCACTCAGATATGACTGACTTCATCCTTGTAGGCTTCAGGGTCAGCCCTGAGCTCCATATCCTCCTCTTCCTGCTCTTTCTGCTTGTGTACACCATGGTCCTTCTAGGAAACCTTGGGATGATGGCCATCATTATGACTGATCCCAGGCTGAACACGCCAATGTATTTCTTCCTAGGCAACCTGTCCTTCATCGACCTCTTCTACTCATCTGTTATTGCACCGAAGGCTATCAGCAACTTTTGGACTGAGAACAAGTCCATCTCGTTTGCAGGCTGTGTGTCCCAGTTCTTTCTCTTTGCACTCTTCATTGTGGCTGAAGCATTTCTCCTGTCAGCCATGGCTTATGACCGTTTCATTGCCATCTGCAACCCACTCCTGTATTCTGTTCACATGTCTACACATCTCTGCACTCAGTTGGTGGCAGGCTCTTACTTTTGTGGCTGTATCAGCTCTGTTCTTCAGACCAGCATGACATTTACTTTATCCTTTTGTGCTTCTCGTGCCATTGACCACTTTTACTGTGATAGTCGACCAATTCAGAGACTCTCCTGTTCTGACCTTTTCATACACAAAATAGTAACCTTTTCTTTATCTGGCATCATTATCTTTCCGACTGTCATCGTCATCATTGTTTCGTACATGTATATTGGGTCCACTGTTCTAAAGATACGCTCCACAGAGGGAAGGAAGAAAGCCTTCTCCACTTGCAGCTCTCACCTGGGTGTTGTGAGTGTGCTGTATGGTGCTGTTTTCTTCATGTATCTCACCCCTGACAGATTTCCTGAACTGAGTAAGCTGGCTTCTTTGTGTTATTCCCTAGTCACACCTATGCTGAACCCTCTGATTTAC
>JAPYYD010000040.1:9940-22124 GCA_028551405.1 Uromys caudimaculatus | reverse complement strand
ATTTAAATGTCCAAGCCTGTCAGGAAAATTCTGTCAGAAGTCCACAATGATTATCTACATTTAAAACATGCATGTTTTGAAAGTGGCATATTTCAAAAGCCACATGGAATATATAAGACACATTACCTTATTAATAAAACAGGGCTCCGAAAAGAACTGTGCCTTCTAGATTTTCAAGTTGAAAGCATGTTAAGAGTGGGAAAGTGAACAGTTAAAAAAGTAAGTGAGCAGACCTGAGGTTGTGCTAGAATACCTTCCAAGCATGAGTGAGGCTCTGAGCTATAACTTCTGTACTACAAAGGAAACACAAAACCAAACAATATTAAACACTAATAATCTCTCAGTAAGTCAACAAAAGAATTATTCCTCAGTTTGATAATAGCATACTTGTGTGTTTGTGTGTGTACTCTACATTTAATATCATTTTTATGGTGAACAGTTAGCAAATTAAGGCCAAAGGAAGGATGTCATATCTTGCTATACTTTTTTAATATTGTATTTATAGCACTATATTCCATAACAACATAAAAGAAAAAAATAAATTGTAATACTTTCAAATTTGTATGTTGAAGTTTTGTTTTCCAATCCCACAAATATGACTACACAAATTACAACAGTTTATTTTTGAGATTATGATGGAGCAACTATATAGTCAAGAACAGCTTCATTTAGATAAGTAAAAAGAGAAGTTTCTTTTTTTTTTTTAAGGTGCGAAACACCTCAAGATAGGTTCAGCTCAGTTATGAGAGACTATGTTTGTTCATGATGTATATCTTTGAAGGAAATATAAGAATAGAAATCACATTCAAAGAGTTGAATGTGGAAAACATACGATATTATAAATATTACAATTGCTTCTGTGAAGCTATACTGTTACAGAAATTAAAAACCCAAAGTATAAAATTCCAATGAAATGTACGATAAATATAATAATAAATATAAGATGATTTAATTTATGATAATAGTAATATAGAATGTGTGTATATAAAGGGATAGTGAATGATTAATTATTTTATGTATTTAATTATCATCTTCTCAAATTGTCTATTAATATAGGACATATAGCATGTAAATGCTTGGTAACTACAAAGTAAATAACTATAGAAGACATTGGCAATGAGGACAGCATCAGATATATCAGTTCAGAGAGAGAGGAAGATGTTAAGTTACTGATACCAAGCACTTCACATCTTCATAAATCGCAAATAAATCAGGTTTATGCCTGCAGGAAGACATGGGATATACAAAAAGTAACAGAGTCAGAAATATTAAGCAACAATAAGTAATAAAGATCAAATTAAATGCATAATTATTGAATTTTGAGTTTTAGGAGAAATCGATTTTAAAAAAGAAAACAGGAAAATGATAGAGAAGGTGATAATCTCTACAACAGCAAAAAGAAAAGAACCCTTCTTTCCAGCACATTCATTGTATTTGCTGTTCTTCACAATACCAAGAAAATAGAATCAGCCTTGATGCTGATCAACAGATGGCTGATTAATTAACATCTAAAGCAAGTACAAGTGGAATTTTCCACAACTATAAAGAAAAATTAAATTATGAAAAATACAGGAAAGCTGTATTTTTGGAATTGGAAAATATTCTAGTAACCCAGGCTTATAAAGACAAACACTACACATTTTCTTTCATCTATAGGTCCTATTGTCTAAATGTCAGTTATGTATATTTAAGTGAGAATAAGTGTAGGTGGGAAACTAGAAAGGAACCCATGTGTCAAGGGAAAAGAAGATTTAACAGTTGGGCATTGAAAGGACAAGAAACCAGGAAAATCTGAATGAAGGAGGAAAGGAATTACTGTGGGATAAAGGGTACCTCTAGGAAAAGTGAGGCAGGGAGATAGGAGGATAAATAGGGATGGAATTGTATCTAAAATGAACATGTACCAAACGTTTTAGAAATTATTTCTCTTATAATGCATTTATAAAAATTATGTTGTATTTTATTATTATATACTCTTTGTAAAAGGAAAGTACCTCAAAAAACCAAAAAAAAAAAAAAAAAAAAAAAAAAAGGAAAGTCCAAGGGAGTGCTATTTGGCACTCTGCAAAAGTAAAGCTGTGTGCCAAGCAGACACTGTGGAATTGATTCTCTACTTCAAAACTTACATGACAGTTTGGCAGAAGAGCATCCTAGGAGAAGCTTTGTACCTAAAATATTAAACAACAGATTGTAAAAACAAAAACAAAAACCAAACCATACAAAAAAACCTGTACTGTTTGTCTACCTACTCCAACGTACCTCAGGATAAGCACTACTCGCTAAGCCAGTGACCATAACAAGAACCAGTGTGGATTCAAGAGATGGGTAGGTAAGGAAGATTCAGACTTTCAAATGTAAATACACTTGAGAATACAGTAAAGGACGTGCAGCATTGGAAATCCAGAGCATGCCTATTTGCAAAGGAGTGCCACATGGACTCTGGAAGAGAAGAAACTTCAGTACTGAATATCAGTTCTAAAGTAGGTCCCTCAGACCCACAGATAATACTCTTTTAACAGAAAGTACAAATTACCAGCAACACGTGGGGAAATAAAGAAGGACTGTAGGTGCAGCTCAGGGGATGGGGTAATGATGACAGGGAAGAAAGAACCACTTATACTCAGCTGGTGTGATCAGGTTGAGGACTACTTCTCCATGAGAATTCCACTCAACCCAGACAGACTAAGCAGAGACTGCAAGTACATTTTTTTATGCTCTAACATGTAAGACTTAGAAAGACAATCATCTGTTATCCATCCAGAGTAAGCTACAAGAGACAACTGGAAGGAGATGGAGAGAAATCCATTTAAAAATAATTTTGATTCATTTATCAATTTTGTTGTTTTCAATTTCTTATATCTGACCTCTAATGGATTTTTTTTCTTTCTCTGTGCTGATTTTTATTTGTTTTGTCCTACATGTCATCTCTTCTTCTCCTATCCTACATACTTTTTTCTCATTCTTATGTTCCTCTAGCTTCCGCCTCCTCCTCCTCCTCCTCCTCCTCCTCCTCCTCCTCCTCCTCCTCCTCCTCCTCCTTTTCTTCTTTATTTTGTCTTGAGGATATGTTGCCAAGCCTAGCTTGTTGGGTCTACCAGAGCCCAGCCTTAGATCTAAAACCTCAAACAGTATAACCACATGTCCAGCACCAACTGGAAGGCATAGACTGAGAATAATTTATTCCTCATGTTAAAATATACCAATAATCTGTAATTTTAGCAAAGTGTATTGGAAACAAAGGCATTTGAGTGTATAAAAACCACATTTAAAAAACCAGGTCCAAAAACTCATCAAACATACCAGACTAAAAAAAGGTATAAAAACTACACTCTTCTGGATTCCTACAAAAGATAGCTAATCCTGAGATGGTGAAAGCTCCACCAACTTTCCCCAATCTGACAATCCCAGAGAATTCATGACTGTTCTGGGGACTTCAGATTAGCCTGGTGCCTACTGCTTGACACATACCACATAAATTGCTGTCTACCTATTAATCCACAGTCAATTCATGTATCTGTGAATTCAGCCATGTTGTTCTTCCTCTCTAAGGCTCTTCTGGACCCACAACTCAGCTGTGTATGCCTCTAGCAGCTCTCTGCCTGAGCTTGTTAATATGTTATCTAACCATTTGCAGTGACTCTTTCTACATGAGCTCTACATCTCTGCCTCCAGTAGAACATTTTGAATTTTAATGCCTTCTTAACTCTTTTAAATTTTATTAAATTTCATTTATGTATATTTTTTGTGTCTGTGTGGGTATATGCCACATGTGTGTGGCTATACATGGAGATGAGAAGAGGGTGTCTGACTCCTGGACCTGGAGTTGTAGGTGGATGTGAGTCACCTGTCATGGATAATAGGAACTGATCTCAGGTCCTCTGCAAGAGCAGCAAGTGCCCTCTTTTTTTCCTTTCTATTTATTTATTTATCATTCATTTTACATTCTGATCACTACCCCCTTCCTTTTGGTCCCCACCTCACAGGTCCCTCTCCCTATGTCCCCCTCTCCTCTTTCGAGAGAGTAGAGGCCCCCTAACCCTGGGTATTCTACTACCCTGGTACATAAATTCTTTTCAGGACTAGGGAATCCTCTCCCACTGAAGCCAGACAAGGAAGTACAGTTGGGGGAACAGGATACACAGGCAGGCAACAGATTTAGAGACAGCTCAAGCTCCAGTTTTTGGAGGATCCGCATGAAGACTGAGCTACACATCTGCTACATATATGCAGGCGGTCTAGATCTAGCTCGTGTATGCTCTTTGGTAGTTCAGTCTCTGATAGCTCCCAAGGATCCAGGTGAGTTGACTCTGTTGGTCTTCCTGTGAAGTTGCTATCCCCTTCGGGGCCTTCAGTCCTTTCCCCAACTCTACCATAAGAGTTTCAGGCTCCATTCAATGTTTGGCTGTGGGGATCTGCATCTGTTTTAAGTCAGCTGCTGGATAGAGCCTCTCAGAGGACAGTTATGCTAGGCTCCTGTCTACCAGCATAACAAAGTATCATTAACAGTGTCAGGGATTGTTGCTTGCCCATGGGATGGGTCTCAAGTTGGGCAAGCCATTGGTTGGCCATTACCTCAGTTTCTATTCCATCTATGTACCTGCATTTCTTTTAGACAGGACAAATTTTGGGTCAAAAGTTTTGTTGAGTGGGTTGGTGTCCTTATCCCTCTACTGAGGGTCCTACCTGGGTACAGGAAATAGCCAGTTCAGGTTCCATATCCCCACTGCCAGGCATCTCAGCTAAAATCACCATTGGGACTCCTGGAAGCCTCCCCCATCCTAGCCTCTGGCATGTCCTAGAGATGCCCCACAAGCAATGGAGGAGTACATCCTTGTTCTACATCCTTATCAGCATGAACTGTCACTTGAGTTTTTGATCTTAATCATTTTGATAGGTATAATATGGAATCTCAGGGTCATTTTCATTTGTATTTTCCTGATGGCTAAGGGCATTAAACATTTCTTTAAGTGCTTCTCAGTCATTCGATATTCCTGTGTTGAGAATTTGGTTTAGCTCTGTACTTCATTTTTGAATTGTGTTATTTGGTTTGTTGGTGTTTAACTTCTTGAGTTCTTTATATATTTTAGTTATTTTATTTTGAGTATTATATATTTGGATATATATTTTCGATATCTGTCTGATATAGTGTTGGTGAAGATCTTTTCCAATTTGTAGGCTGCCATTTTGTCCTATTGACAGTGTCCTTTGCCTTACAAAAACTTTTCAGTTGCATGAGGTCGTTTTACTAATTGTTGATCTTAGTGTCTGAGCCACTGGTGTTCTGTTTAGGAAATTGTCTACTGTGCCAATGAGTTCAAACAATAAGAACATGCCAAATATGAATCTTTACATAGAAAGAAATAAGATGTGAGTAAAAATGATGAAATGGAAATGAAGATAATTTGGATAACTGTGGGGAAAAGAACTGGCTTTGTGAAAAGAAAAAAAAAAATATTGAGAAACCCTTAACCAAACTAACTTTAAAAAGGGAGAAGAGCCAAGTTATTAAAATTATGCTTCAAAAGGAAGACATTACAACACTAATAAAATAATAATAATAATAACAAACCCCTAGGAAATTATTAGGATATACATTAAAAGCTATATTTCAATAGATTGGACAGTGGAAAAAATTGATTGGCTTTCTAAACATATATCCCACTAAAGTTAAATGAAGATTAAAAAATAAACAGTCTATAAGATGCAATGTCTCTTTCCTGGGAATCCTTTCTGGCTACAGGGAGTGGTCACTTCAGGATCCATATATCTTCCACTGCCAAGAGTATCAGGTAGAGTCACCCCCATAGATAGTCTGGGGTCTCCCCTTGGCTCATGTCTCTGGCACATTCTAGAGATACCCTCCCCATTTCTTTTCCCTATCCCCTGTTCTCTCTACACACGATCCCCCCTTCTATCACCTGTCCCACCCAGTTCCCTCCCTCCCTCCACCACCGATATCTATTTTATTTTCCCTTCTGAGCAAGATTCGGCCATCCTCCTTTGTTCCCTCCTTGGTATTTGGCTTCTTTGGATCTGTGGATTGTAGCATGGCTATCCTATACTTTATGGCTAATAACCATTTAGCCCAAATTGGGTCAAAGATAGAGCAGAGACAGAGGGAATGGCTCAACTGATGACTGGCTCTTATTGAGACCGATCCCATGGGCAAGCATTAATCTCTGACACTATTAATAATACTCTGTTATGCTTCCAGACAGGAGCCTAAAGTAACTGTCCTTTGAGAGGCTCCACCCATCAGCCAATGGAAAGAGATATACAGTCAAACATTAGACTCTATTTAGGAGCTCTGAAAGTCTTCTGGAAGGGTGGCAGGAAGGATTGAGGGATCCGAAGAGGACAGAAATCCACGGGAAGACCAACAGAGTCAGCTAACCGGGATCCTTGGGGGCTCACAGAAACTGATCCACCAACCAAAGAAGCATGCACAGGCTGGAGGTAGCCCCTGTCCCCCATATGTAGCAGATGTGCAGCTTGGTCTTCATGCAGGTCTTCCAACAACTGTAGTGGGGGCTGTCCCTGAATCTGTTGCCTGCCTGTGGAACTTGTTCCCCTAACTGGGTCACCTTGTCTGGCCTCAGTGGGAGAGGTGTGCCTAATCCTGCAGTGACTTGGTATACCAGGGGTGAGGAGGTGGGAGGTAGGGCGTAAGGGGAGTGGGGATGGGTAGGGTAGGGGAATAATACCCATGAGGGCTGACCTTTTCAAGGAGAAGGATGAGTGGGGGAGGATCTGTGTGAGTGGGTACTGGGGGAAGAGGTGGGGCTGATGTTGGGGTGTAAAGTGAATAAGTAAATAAATTTTTAAAATGCAATGTCTCAGACAATAATAAAATTAAGGGTGGGAGAGAGGTATAGAAGATCAGGAAATCAAATAAAACTATGGAACAGGGGGGCATGAGGAAATGGGGATAGCCACTGGAGGGTCCCAGACACCAGAGAAAAGAGAGGCTTGCAGGACCCAATGGGGATGCCTCTAGCTGAAATGTGCAGAGAAGGGGGATATAGAGCCTGTAGAGACCAACTCCAGGAGATAGGCACCCCCCCCCAGTCGACGGATGGGGGCACCCACCCATCTTCAAGTTTTTAACCCGGAAATGTCCCTGTCCAAAGGAAGAAAAGGGACAAAAAATGGAGTAGAGACCGAAAGAAGGGCCATATGGGGACTGCCCTACATGGGGATCTCTCCTGTCTACAGACACCAAACCTTACACTGTTGCTGTGGTCAAGAGGCACTTGCTGACAGGAAGGAACCTGGTGTGACTGTTCCTTGGGAAGTCCGGCCAGTAACTGACCAATGTAGATGTCGTTGCTTGGAGGCAACCACCAGATTGAGCTCAGGGGCCCCATTTGGTAGCTGGTGGAAATACTGGAGGAGCTGAGGGGAATTGCAACCCTATAGGAAGAACAATATCAGCTGGCCAGACCACCCAGTGTTCCAAAGACTAGACCACCAACGAAGGAGTGTACAGGGAGGGATCCATGACTCCAGATACATGTGTAGCAGAGGATGGCCTTGCCTGACAGCAATGAGAGGGGAGGTCCTTGGTCCTGTGGAGGTTTTATGCCCCAGCATAGGGGGATGCTGGAGTAGTGGGGCCAGAGAGGGTGGGTAGGTGGGGGAGCACCCTCATGGAGGCAAAGAGGAGGGGGGAGAGGGTAGATGTGGGAAGGGGGTTTGTGGAGGGGTAACCGGGAAGTGGGATATCATTTGAGAAGTAAACAAATGGAATGATTAATAAAAAAAAAAGAAAAAAGAAAAATAAAAAATAATGTTCTTGACAAAAATTGTCTAGACCTAAGAGGATTCACTGTTGAATTTTACCAGCTTTTTAAAGAGTTAACATTAATGCTTCTCAAATTAGTGCATAAGATACAATAGAAAGAATAGCTATGCCTTCTTGTTATTCAGGTAAACTGTATGAAATACCATTTAACCTATTTTTTTTAACTTAAGGTGGTATCTACTATTGATGATGAGATATTTTTTTTCTGGAGGCATCAGAAAAATGAATTTTATTTTCTAATAAAATCCATTAGTCTGTACTTTTAATTATGGAATTAAACTTGATATTAGAGGTACTGTGGGAAAACATATTAATTCCTTTCATTTTGATGATTTTGTGACTTTTATTCAGATAGGTTTTGATTACCTGTCTTGGTATTGTTTATTTTTCCCTCTGACCTCTTGGATGTGTTTCTTCTTCTGTTCATATTGAAGTAGTCCTTCTATATCCTGTAAAGAAGTCATAAATTCCCTTAATCTGTTTTTAATATTTATTTTTATTTTTTATTTCTCCTTCATATTTAATAGATACTTTTGCTTGGCATAATAGTCTGAGTTAATAACTAATTTCTCCAGGATTTAGACCCTTTCTAGGCCCTTCTGTTTTAAGAGGCCTAGATGTGTAAGCACCTGATCTTTCTCTATTTCAGCTTTTAATAGCCTTTTTTAAATTTTGTGTTTTTATTGTTTTTACTACATTATCCTGTGGAGTTTCTTTTTTGGTCTTATTTATTTAGTGTTATCTTTCAATTTTATGCCAATATGAGCATCTCTCTCTCTGTGTTTGGATAATTTTATTCTATTATTTTATTAAAGCTATTCTCTAGTAAATTATTAAAAGGAATTCTATATGCTTTATATATAGCAATCTTCTCCTTATATACTTAAAATTCAAAGATGAAGCTTTTTCATGATAACTCAAATAATTTCTTTTTGATTGTGTTTATTAAGAAAAACAAAGTTATGAAATTCACAGATAAATGAATGGAGCTAGAAATAATAATTCAGTTTTTGAATTTCTTTCCTTTTTCTGGATATTTTCTTTATTTACATTTCAAACGTTATCCCCTTTCCAGGTCTCCCCTCTGGAAACCCCTTATCCCATCCTGCCTCCCCCTGACTCTGTGAGGGTGCTCCCCCACCTACTCACCCACTCCTGCCTTCCTGCCCTGGCATTCCCCTACATCTAACCCCCACAGAACAAAGGGCCACTACTCCCACTAATGTCCAAGAAGGCAATCTTCTGTCATATGCAGCCAGAGCCATGTGTCCCTCCATTGTGCTCTTTGGTTGGTGGTCCAGTCCCACAGAGCTCCAGGGTTGGCGGTTATTGTCTGGCCAGTTGACACTGTTACTCCCTCCATGGGGCTGCAAACCCTCTCAGCTCCTTCAGTCCCATCTCCAACTTCTACATCCAAAACCCTACTCTCAGGCCAATGGTTGGCTGAGAGCATCTGCCTCGGTATTTGTCAGGCTCTGCCTGAGCCTCCCAGGAGACCGCTCATCATGCTTCCATCAGCAAGCACTTCCCAGCATCCATAGTAATGTCCAGGTTTAGTGGCTATATATGGGATGTATCCCCAGGTTGGGCAGTCTCTGGATGACCTTTCCTTCAGTCTCTGCTCCACACTGTGTCTCCATATTTCCTCATGTTGTATTTTGTTCCCTCTTCTAAGAAGTACTGAAGCGTCCAGACTTTGGTCTTCCTTCTTCTTGAGCTTCATGTGATCTGTGAATTGTATCGAGTATTCCAAGCTTTTGGGCTAATATCTGCTAATAAGTGAGTGCATACCATGTGTGTTCTTTGTGACTAGGTTACCTCACTCAGGATGACATTTTTCTAGTTCCATCCATTTGCCTAAGAATTTCATGAAGTCATTGTTTTTAAAAGCTGAGTAGTACTCCATCGTATAAATGTACCACATATTTTGTATCCATTCCTCTGTTGAGGGACATCTGGGCTGTTTCCGACTTCTGGCTGTTATAAATATGGCTGCTATGAACAGAGTAGATTATGTGTCCTTATTATATATTGGAGCGTCTGCTGGGTATATGCCCAGCAGTGGTATAGCTGGGTCCTCAAGTAGTACTATGTCCAATTTTCTGAGGAACTGCTAGACTGATTTCTAGAGTGGTTGTATCAGCTTGCAATCCCTCTAGCAATGGAGGAGTGCTCCTCTTTCTCAACATCCTAACCAGAACCTGCTGTCACCTGAATTTTTGAACTTATCAATTCTGACTGGTGTGAGGTGGAATATGAGGGTTGTTTTGATTTGCATTCCTCTGATGACTAAGGATGTTGAACAATTCTTTACGTGTTTCTTGGCCATTCAAGTTTCCTTAGTTGAGAGTTCTCTGTTTAGCTTTGTACCCCATTTTTAATAGGGTTATTTGGTTCTCTGGAGTCTAACATCTTGAGTTCTTTGTATATATTGAATATTAACTCTCTATCAGATGTAGGATTGGTAAAAATCTTTTCCCAATCTGTTTGTTGCCATTTTGTTTTATTGACTGTGTCCTTTGCCTTACAGAAGTTTTGCAATTTTATGAGGTCCCATTTGTTGATTCTTGATCTTAGAGCATAAGCCTTTCGTGCTCTGTTCAGGAAATTTCCCCCTGTGCCAATGTGTTCGAGGCCCTTCCTCACTTTCTCTTCTATTAGATCCAGTATATCTGGTTTTATATGGAGGTCCTTGATTCATTTGAAGTTGAGTTTTGTACAGGGAGGTAAGAATGGATACAGTTGCATTCTTCTACATGTTGACCACCAGTTGAACTAGCATCATTTGTTGAAAATGGTGTCTATTTCCACTGGATAGTTTTCGCTTCTTTGTCAAAGATCAAGTGACCATAGGTGTGTGGGTTCATTTCTGGATCTTCAATTCTAGTCCATTGATCTACCTGCTGTCACTGTACCAATATTATGCGGTTTTGTTTTGTTTTTTTTATGTCTAATGCTCTGTAGTACAGCTTGAGGTCAGGGGTGGTTCTTTTATTGTTGAGAATAGTTTTCAGTGTCCTGGGTTTTTTTTTTTTTTTTTTTTTTTTTTTATTCCAAATGAATTTGAGAATTGCTCTTTCTCTATGAATTGCTCTATGAAGAATTGAGGTGGAATTTTGATGGGGATTGCACTGAATCTGTAGATTGCTATCGGAAAGATGGCCATTTTTACTATATTAATCGTGCCAATCCATGAGAATGGGAGATCTTTCCATCTTCTGAAATCTTCGATTTCTTTCTTCAGAGACTTGAAGTTCTTTTTTTTTTCGATTCATATTTTATATTTAAATTTTCTTTCTTTTTTTTCATTAAAAAATTTTTTTGATACTTTATTTACATTTCCATTGTTTCCCCCATTCTAGGTCTCCTCCTTGGAAACCACCTATCCCCTCCCCTTCCACCACCTCTAATAGAAATTTCCACCTCCCACCCACCCGCCCACCCACTCCTGTATTCCCACCTTGATATCCTCTTTACTGGGGCTTCTCCTGCCCCTGATAGCCAATAAGGCCCTCCTCTGGCACATATGTGGTCTGAATCATGGGTCTGTCGATGTGTATTCTTTGGTTGGTGGTCCAGCCTCCCGGAGGACCATGGAGTGGGGCAGGTCAGGCCAGTTGACACTGTTGCTCCCTCCATGGGGCTGCAGACTCCCTCAGCTCCTTCAGTCTCTTCTCCAACTCTTCCATCTGGGACCTCACTCTCAGTCCAGCAGTTAATATAAAGTGAAACTTGGGTATTCTGAACTTTTGGGCTAATATCCACTTATCAGTGAGTACATACCATGTTCATTCTTTTGTGACTGAGTTACCTCACTCAGGATGATATTTTCAAGTTCCATCCATTTGCCTGCAAATTTCATTAAATCATTGTTTTTAATAGCTCAGTAGTACTCCATTGTGTAAATGTAGCACATTTTCTTTATCCATTCCTCTGCTGAGGGACATCTGGGTTGTTTCCACCTTCTGGCTATTATAAATATGGCTGCTGTGAACATAGTGGAGCATGTGTCTTTATTGCATGTTGGAGCATCTTCTGGTAATATGCCCAGGAGTGGTATAGCTGGGTCCTCAGGTAGTATTATGTCCATTTTTCTGAGGGTCCGCCAAACTGATTTCCAGAGTGGTTGTACCAGCTTGCAATCCCACCAACAATGGAGGAGTGTTCCTCTTTCTCCACATCCTCACCAGCATCTGCTGTCACCTGAGTTTTTTATCTTAGCCATTCTGACTGGTGTGAGGTGGAATCTCAGACTTGTTGATTTGCATTTCCCTGATGACTAAGGATGTTGAGCATTTCGTTAGGTGTTTCTCAGTCCTGTGAATTTCCTCAGTTGAGAATTCTCTGTTTAGCTCTGTTCCCCATTTTTTGATAGATTTA
>JAPYYD010000039.1:34179-65319 GCA_028551405.1 Uromys caudimaculatus | reverse complement strand
GCCAAGTTGCCTTGATTTCTGTTCCTTATGTTGTTGCCTGTGCCTTTTGCCGTCTGGTTATGTCTGATGTTAGCTGGTCTTGGTCTCTCTGACTGTGCCTTGTCTCTACTACAAGCTTCTGCATCAGTACTCTTTAGAGAACAGCTCTCTCTCAGATGAATTTTTGTTTGGAGAGTTGTGGTACAGGGTCAGCTTTGGGCTATAGACAGAAACCAGAAGGATCCTGTCCCCAGCTGTTCCTTGGTTCGTGTGTCCTGATGGCTCTGTGAGGGTCCCTCTGTTTCCAGGAATTTGAACAGAAATGGTGGTCTTGCCTTTTCTTGAAGATATGTTGGCACTCCTGAGAGACTAGCTCTCTTCTTGCACTATTTGAGTATAGAGCCCAGTGTCACAGGATCAGTTCCCCAGCTGCAGAAGGAAAACAGAAGTAAGCTCCTCAGTCCCTGTGTTTTGAGAGATCTGGGTGGGTCCCACTGAGCAGTGGTGCTGGTCTTACCTCTGCTCACAGGCTTGTCCACACTCCTCGGAGGCTAGATTTCTCCTGGCACTATTTAGCTATGGAGCCCTGTGGCACAGGTGTAGGTCCACAGCCACAGATGGAAACTGGAAGGCGCCTGTCAGTGGCTGCTCCTTGTTCCCTGGGTCCTGAGGCTTCTGGGCAGGTCCCTCTGAGATAAGTGCTGGCCTTACTCCTGCTCACAGGCTTGTCCTCAGTCCTGGGAGGCTAGCTCTTTCCCTGTGCCATTTGGATATGGAGCCGGGTGGTATAGGCCACAGGCATAAACTGGAAGGTTCCTATCCCAGGCTGCTCCTCAGTCCCTGTTTCCTGAGGGTTCCAGGTGGATCCTGCTGAGCGGAGGTGCTTGTCTTATCTTCGCACACAGACTTGTCCATACTCCTGAGAGACTAGCTTTCTCCTGGTGCTATTTGGCTATGGATCCCTGTGGCACAGGCTGATTTCTCCAGCCACAGAACAAAAATATTCTCATGAAATCATATCACAAGGTATTTGATTCTATGCCTTGTTTGTAATGTTGGTTGAATGCACTGATTTTATACTTCTCAACTGCTACCATAAAAAGAAAACTATTTCCTTTATATAATCCTCATATTTGGTATTCAATACACTCTTTCTTTATTCTAGAAAGGATGCAGCATAGGTTATAGACCTTAGGATCCCAACTGAGCATTTTAGACTAGAGTTAGGATGTTGACACCCAACTGAAGACAGGACAGATACAGGGTCCATATCGAGCAAAGCTGACAGCTGTAGAATCTGGAAGTACAGTTTTACTCATCATCAATTTACTATCTTAGATGTGACACTGGGATCCTTGTTATCAAAAAAAGTGTTCTTAAGGATATATTCCTACATTTTCATTATTCCATGCTGTCCTGATTTTAATCTATGGGTATGTATTTATTACAACTGTATTGTATTATATTGTAGCCTTTTTGGGGGACAGGGATAGGACAAGAAAACTGGAATAGAGCTGCAGATTGTTACAGCACTTAGATATGAAAATCGCTGGGTTCATCTGGGAGTTAAGGATGCCAATCTTGGAGAGACTCTCCTAGGGAATATTATATTAGAATGCTTTATACCCTAGTACTAACCAAGAGTCCCAGTGCCTGAACACTACATGTAACTATTTGAACTTTATCTACTCTAAAATAATTTGATGTAACAAGTGATAGCAAACTTTAACTGGAATGCTCAAAAGAGCAGAACCATATCTATTTAGAAGTAGGTGTGTATTTGAGGAAATGTCAGTTCCAAGTTTTAAAGTAGAAGCTGTAGTGACTTCATAATGGAAGCATGTAAAACCATGGGTACACTGGTAGACCTACATTGTCAGTCAGGTGGGTGTTTCAGCACATGGCATCAGCACCTTGGAGAGCCATTGATGACTCCTTCACCTAGCATCCTACAGAGCCCTTTTTATCAGTTTATATTCTACACCAGCATATCCAAGACCTTTTTAGACACTGAGGGTTCATCTCACTTCTCAGATTATTCTTTAGGAAGGTATAAAATGAAGTGAAATTTTCCTTTAATAGCTTATTAAGTGTGTTATCAGATTGTAGTGTTCTCTTGGGGTATTTGTAGTTCTTGAGTTGAAGAATTATGTTTCTTGCAATTTGAGAAAACTTGCCTTCCCTGTATCCTTATTTGACACATTGAAAATATTCCTTGTTTTACTTGCTCTTTGTAAGCCCTGCTGCACTGCTAGATGTTAGTGTGGAGGCTTTGCACATCCTCTCTGTCTTCTGTTTAGAGTAGAATGATGACAGCTGTCTTCATTTTGTGTAATGATAGATTTAGGGTGTTGAATATTTTCTTCATTAGACTTGTGGGATGTTCCTTCTGTTCTCACTATCTCCAGAGTTTTCATGGTGATTCACTGTGATATTTTTCTCCAGGCAATGTATAAGTATATTGCCATGATTGTGAGCCTTCTCTCACTGTACATCTTTTGAGCCTTGACTTGCTTGGTTTGTGTTTGTTGAAATAGTCTTGCATCTCTGGCATGAAATAAAGTTGAGTTCACTTTCTGCATCCATTAGAGAGAAATTTTATTTCAATGTACACTGGTTCACCTCGACTGTTATTTTTTTCTTTGTGCATATTTTTATGTTCATTTGATTTTGGATCCAGGTAAAGTCAGTTTTGTGTGATGACTGTACCACAATCCCTTTCTTTCTGTATTCTGCAATATTTTCTGTGCAAGATTATTGTGGGATTTTCTAAAGAAATTTGTGAGTTCATTTTACATCTGTTTAGGCCTCAGACAGTGTTTGAAGAAACACTGATGACCTGGGTGTCGGCATTCTCTTATTGTTTGGCCTTGTGATATGAGACTGAATGTTTACTTGCTTACTTTTTTCTAGGAAATCATTATTTTTCTCATCAATTCTCATTAATTTTATATGACTTTCCACAGCGCTACATCTACCTGCTATTTCCCAGCGTCAATCTAATCTACTGAGGCAGGTTCATTGAAAGAGACCATTCATATATCTGTTAAAGGCCAAGAGAAATATTTGACATAAGAGAAATATAAATTCAAAGAGAAATATAAATTCAAAGAAATACATATAACATCGAATATTTGCTTATACCAAGGTCATGATAATTTTGTGTATTAATAGAATCCAGACATTCAGAATGAGTTCTTATGTTTTTATTCATGTGTAGATACATGTATGCATTTGTGTGCATTTATGTGTATGTGCTTGTATATATGTCAGGAGACCTATGTCATACATCCTTACTTTCATGTGGAACTACAACATATTCAATAGATATAACCCTTGGACTACAAGGAAACAAGACACACATGGAAAATAATTATACTGTTTTTGCTGAGTAGAATGAACTTGAATCTCTTCAAAGGCTCAGATGTTGTATTCTAGTGTGATTACTAATGAAACGCCATCCATTTCTAGAAATCAATCTTGGCACCCATTGGCCAATTTTCTTTGACTCTAGTCTCAGAAAAATAAGTTTTCAGTAATAACCCTGAGTATTAGTGTTTCAGAGCAGCTATACATGTTCTCTGTGTTTGTTCCTGGTTACTCCTGAGTTTAGAAATCATCCTCAGTTTATACTCATATTCCTTACCAGTCTAAATATATCATTGTATTGCATATTTTCACGATTGTAGAAATGTCAAGATCATTGGTATCATTTTTATTTTAATGTTTTTTTTTTGTTGTTGTTTTTTGTTTTTGTGTGTGTGTGGTTTAGCATTTTCTGTAATGGAGTTGTATTTATTTCATTTTTGAATTGTTCAATTCTTGCTGTGAAATTTTTGAAGACTTCCAAACTTTGTTTCTCATACAGACCTTGGGAGAAGAACAACAAAAAGAATGAGTGCATCTCTGGGGAACACTCTACAGGTCAGTGTCCTGCCCACATTTCTTTTTAAAAGTTCCTTTTTATTCAAACCGTCCAAAAGTTTTATTCTCTATATGTGTAATGTTATCTAAAGTGCTTAATTTGTATGATCTTTATTATTCGCTGTATTAATGAAAATTTAATGTTTTGGTTTTTACATATATAAAACCTGTGTATTTTTACTTGATTTTATATTGTGAGGACATATAATTCCCTTATACTGGAGACCTGCATGTCTCAAATAACATCTATTGGAAATGATGTTCAAAGAATGTATTGATTTATATTTCCTATGTCAGGTAATTTCTGTCCATTTATATTAGTATGGAAGTCAGGTCTCTTGTGCCACATAAATTACATTTCAGGGATGGTTAGTTTTCCAGACACTAGCTTGTGAATGTGGATATGGGAGTATGTAGAAATTCACATCACTAAGCAAGATATGGAAGAGTAGAATTTGTAGAAGTTAAAAGTATATGAGATCCACTGTCTTGAAACCTAATAGTAAATATATTAGCTCCCAAAAGACGCAGATGATGGAAGAAAATTGTCTTTCTTTGTCATTGGTGTGATTGTGAGCTGATACAGATTTCAGTATTCTGACAATTCTTTTTTTTCATTTTATGTCACACAGTAATGTGGTAAATTCTCAATATAGAAATGGTTATTTTAATAGCTTAGTAGTACTCCATTGTGTAAATGTACCACATTTTCTGTATCCATTCCTCTGATGAGGGACATCTGGGTTGTTTCCTGCTTCTGGCTATTATAAATATGGCTGCTATGAACATAGTGGAGCATGTGTCTTTATTACATATTGGAGCATCTTCTGGGTATATGCCCAGGAATGGTGGAGCTGAGTCCTCAGGCAGTATTATGTCCATTTTTCTGAGGGTACACCAAACTGATTTCCAGTGTGGTTGTACCAGCTTGCAATCCCACCAACAATAGAGGAGTGTTCCTCTTTCTCTACATCCTCGCCTGCATCTGCTGTCACCTGAGTTTTTGATCTCAGCCATTCTGACTGGTGTGAGGTGGAATCTCAGAGTTGCTTTGATTTGCATTTCCCTTATCAATAAGGATGTTGAATATTTCTTTAGGTGCTTCTCAGCCCTCCGAATTTCCTCAGTTGAGAATTCTCTGTTTTGCTCTGTTCCCCATTATTTGATGGGGTTAATTGGTTTTCTGGAGTCTAACTTCTTGAGTTCTTTGTATATATTGGATATTAGTCCTCTATCAAATGTGGGATTTGTTAAGATCTTTTCCCAATCTGTTGGTTGCCATTTTAGTAGCTACTCAGCTATTAAAAACAATGATTTAATGAAATTTGCAGGCACATGGATAGACTTGAAAATATCCTGAGTGAGGTAACTCAATAACCAAAGAATGAACATGGTATGTCCTCAATGATAAGAGGATATTAGCCCAAAAGTTCAGAGCCCAAAAGCTCCCCAGTGTGTTATAGTTGTCTATAAAGCTCTTCAGTTCAAGGAAGTGGTTAGGTCATTTGCTCTTCTGACTGGTGGGCAAGTATGTGACCTGGATTGTTGTTGGCAACATTTCAGGCAACTGAGTTAGGTCTTTGGTTGCTGACTTGTGTTGTCTCTGAGAACTCCCAATTCGTGTTTTGACCACAGTGGCTAGCTCACTCAAGGCCTTCTCATATCGCAAGTACTCACTCTGGCCAAAGACCCCTGTCCCATAGGGGGCTGTCTCATATTCATCCAGGAGGGTATCAATGAGGGCCTTTCGAACACCCTTGAAAGGAGTGCTAGTGTTACGAAGATCTAGCAAGTAGGAACGGAAATTCATATCCATTAAAGAACACAGGTGCAGGCCTTCAGCATGAAATGGAATATTTTGATTTCCTTGGGTTTCCAGCTGCAGTAGTCTGGTATCATCATCTGCAAGGAGCTGGGGTTCATACTTGATAACCTGAACCCTGAATAGTCGTATATCGATCTCCTCTTTCAAGTCCTTGGGGGTACTGTTTCCCACAGGGACATGAGGTCCTCTTCTAGATTTCATTGAAAAGCGCATGATTTGTCTCTTCATAAATATAAACAGCAGTATGAATACCAGGCTCCTGTCCGCCATCACAAGCAAGACATTCACTCCTAACAGCCAATTACTACTAGATACCATCCCCTCTCTTTCCAGGAACACCTGCTAGAATAATTCCTCCACGCTCTTGCATTAGCCCAGGCTCAGCCAAAGCCAGGGCACCTAGGTTACCTGGAGCTCTCCATCGATTTCCGTATGGTTTCTGTGAAAAACCAGACTAGAGTCCTTCTGAAAACATGGTGGTTGGAGGCGCTAGTTAAGCATAGGATCTTCCTAATATATATCTTATATTCTGTAAATGTTACTGCTTTTGAGATGATTATACCATGAATTCACAGAGAAAATAGAAATATAAGAAATCTATGAGTATTTTAGAAAGTATTTTTTTTTATTAAAGTTAAAGTTCATTTTTCTTCAATATATGTTGGTTGCATTTGCCTGAATGTATGAATATGTGCTGTGTATTCTTCCTGGCAGTAGTGTTCAGAAGAGATAACTGGATTTTTAAAGAGCAGCTTTTATCAATCCATTGTGTAGTGCCAAGTTGGTGCTGGGAAAAAAATTTGTAACAGAGGACTTTAAAAGTCTGTATACAATCCAAACTGTACACAAAAGTTTTGAAAATAGTAAGGATTGCACATTTTTCTTTTGCTGCTAAGGTCTCATTAAACTACAGAAAATTCAAGAAGGTGAGAGGCTTTCTAAATGCAAGCATTATAGTAAGCCATTCTATAGAATGACTATGGAAGAGCAGCAATTCATATCTTCAGACACATCTCCATTAAACTTTCAGAAAACGTGTGTCCTTTTATACTTTCCTTTCCTCATCTGTATCAAAAAGTGTATCTTAATTATTTCTTTTTTACCATAAGAAAAACATTTTTGTCCAGTAGCAAATAGATAGTTTTCCATTACAGGGTGTGTTCACCTTCAAGGATGTGGCTTTGGAATTCTCAATAGAGGAATGGGAATGACTCAGTTTTGCTCAGAGGGCATTGTACATGGATGTGATGTTGGAGAATTACAACAATCTATTGTTTATGGGTAAGACTGCACTTCTTTTTGAATTCCTGATTCTTTCTTTGAGTTTTCCTTCTATGTGTTTATTTAAACTCTCTGAAATGGCCAGAGACCCCTGAGTGAGGGAAATTCTGGTTAAAATCATACCCTTTCCATTGTATTTTGTTTACATTGTTCTCCTGTTTTTTGGAAACTGTGCTATATTCTTTGAGCTCTCTTCTTACTTTTTATCTAGCTTCAGTGAAGACGATCAAGTTGAAAAAATTTAAATATCCAGAACAAGGAATTATATTTCTATACATATAATAGTTCAAGTATTATAACCTTCCTATTGCTTTAAAGTGTTCCCTCTTTTATGATTTTTAAAATGCACAATGTTTCAAGTAGATATAGAGCTGTTGGGTTGGAGAAGTTGTTTTTCATTAACTTTTTAACATGTGATCTCTGACTTTAATTCTGGGATAATTATTCTAACAATTTAGATGTTGAAACAAACCTATTTATTGATTTCCCTGATAATGTTAATTATATCATGAATTTATATGAGACCAATGATACAGTGACACTCTGAATCAAATTGACATCATAAAATTAGAGATCTATTGTTCAGAGATCTACTCTGACTTTTCATTACCGATCAGTCACTTATTTATCCTAACTTTTGCAAAGTACAATACGCTTTTTTTATTTTATTTATTTACATTTCAAATGTTATCTCCTTCTTGGATCCCCCTCTGCAAACCCCCTATCTCATCCTCCCTACCCCCTGCTTTTATGAGGATGTTCCCCAACACACACACCCACTCCCAAATCACCATGCTAGGGTTCTCCTGTGCTGGAGCATTGAGCTTTCACAGAACCAAGGGCCTCCCCTCCCTAGATTCCACATAAGGCAGTCTTCTGCTCCATATGCAGCTAGAGTCATGGGTCCCACCATGTGAACTCTTTGGTTGATGGTGTTCTCCTTGGGAGCTCTGGGTGCTATGGTTGGTTGATATTGTTGTTCTTCCTATGCAGTTGACAAGCCATTCAGCTCCTTTAGTCCTTCTCCTAACCCCTCCCTTGAGGTTCCCCGGGTTCAGAACAGTGGTTTGCTACAAGGATCTGCATCTATGTTGGAGCATTCTCTGGATGACCATACCTGCATTCTCTGCTTCACTCTTTGGCTCTCTATTTCCTTAAGACAGGAACAATTTGGGAGTAATATTTTTGAGATGGGTATGTGGTACAATTTTAAAATAAGATTTAGAAGGCTTTTATTTCCAGTAATTTGATATGGATCAGATTTGAGGTTCTTCTGAGGATACATGTAATGATTAAAAAAAGAAAAACCTCCCTGCGCAGTATGAATCTATGTGATCACTGATTATTAGATAAGTAATCCCTGCCGTATCTAATTGCCCTTTTTTTTCCCCAGAAAATCATTACTTATGTGGAAAGTATGAGAAGGTCTTGGATCAAGACAAGCAGTACATTGTCAATGAGCATGTGAATATTCAAGAAAAGTCTTCTAAATGTAACAAGCTTAGCAATGTGATTCATGAATCCACCCAAAGTATAGCTTATAAAACTAACCACAGCAATGCCCATCTTCAATCCTCAAACCTAAAAAGACATCAAACTGGGAACACTAAGGAAGTTTGCAAATATGAAGACTGTGTAAACTGTTTAAATGTGTGTCCTATCATTAGTCTTAATCAAGGAATCCACATAGAGAAGAAAGAACATGAGAGAAATACAGAATTTGATAAGGATTTTGTCTCTAAACATAAATTCATGCTGAAACAAAACAATAGTGGAGTGAATTCTTACAAATGTACTGAATTTGAAAAATACTTTACCCAGATAGACAAATTTCAAAGTCAACAGGGAATTTATCCAAGAAAGAAACCTTACAAATGTACTGAAAATGTCCAATGCTTTACCCAAAAATCCCATCTTAATATTCATCATGGAACTCATATGGGAGAGAAACTTTATGAATGCAGTGAATGTAACAAATGTTTTACACACAAATTCAATCTTAGTATGCATCAGAGAATGCATACAGGAGAGACACCTTACAAATGTAGTGAATGTGGCAAATGCTTTACTGACAAAGGCAGCCTGAAAATTCATCAGAGAAATCATACAGTGGAGAAACCGCACAAATGTACTGAATGTGACAAATGCTTTACTGACAAAGGCAGCCTGAGAATTCATCAGAGAATTCATACAGGAGAGAAACATTACAAATGTAGTGAATGCAACAAATGCTTTACGCAAAAACACCATGTTAGTATTCATCAGAGAATTCATACAGGAGAGAAGCCTTACAAATGTAGTGAATGCGACAAATGCTTTACTGAACAATATTATCTGAGAATTCATCAGAGAATTCATACAGGAGAGAAACCTTACAAATGTAGTGAATGTGACAAATGCTTTACTGTCAAAGGCAGCCTGAGAATTCATCAGAGAATTCATACAGGAGAGAAACACTTATAAGTGTAGTGAATGTGACAAATGCTTTACTGACAAAGGCAGTCTGAGAATTCATCAGAGAATTCATACAGGAGAGAAACCTTACAAATGTAGTGAATGTGACAAATGCTTTACTAATAAAGGCAGCCTGAGAATTCATCAGAGAATTCATACAGGAGACAAACCTTACAAATGTAGTAAATGTGACAAATGCTTTACCCAAAAATCCAATCTTAGTATTCATCAGAGAATTCATACAGGAGAGAAACCTTACAAATGCAGTAAATGTGATAAAGGGTTTACCCACAATTTTAATCTGAGAAGACATCAGAGAATGCATACAGGAGAAAAACCTTACAATGCAGTGAATGTGACAATTACTTTACCCAAATTCGTATCTGAATATTCAGCAGAAAATTCATACAGGAGAGAAACCTTACAAGTGCATTGAATGTAATAAATATTTTATCCACAAATTTAGTCTGAAAAATCATAAGAAAACTCATACAGGAAAGAGAGAGACCTTACAAGTGTAATGAATGTGACAAATGCTTTTCCCTACAATTCCCTCTTAGTATTCATCAGAGAACTCATACAGGAAAGAAACCTTACAAATGCAGTGAACATTATAAATGCTTTACCTACAAAGGTAGTCTGAGACGTCATCAGAGAATTCATTCATGAGATAAACTTTACAAATATTCTGTATGTGACAAATGCATTACCCACAACGTGAGTCTGAGAAATCATCAGAGATGTCATGCAGTTGAAAAACATTATAAATGATGTCAATGAGACAATCCTTTACCAAGAAATATCATCTTAAAATATGTTAGATAATACTTACAGGAGAGTGACCTTTCAAATATGTTGAAGGTATGAATCCTTTACTTTTTGCCTATCTCTTAGAATGTAATAGTGAATTCATGCAGGTGAGAAACTTAACAAATGCAATGTATGAAGAAATATCTTTGACTTCATTTCAGGTCAGAGACAACATCTAAAAAATTTTTGTGGGGAAAGAATTTTTGTTGGGAAAAATGTGGCATATGATTTATGGAGGGTGTATTCTATTCAACACTTGAAGGTACACACTAGGGAATCAGTGTGACTATGAAAACCTCATGAAAATCTTCATGCAATGTTGAAATCTTAGATTATGTCAAATATATGAGCTGGGAGAAACTCTGAAAATGTGACAATGTACGAAAGTTTGCATTAAAACGTTTTGCTTGTTCACCCTCAAATATTACACGATAAAGACAAGTAGGGAAGCTAGAATAATATAGTATGTGTAACACATTAATTGAGACTGAAATAATCCATTCCAAATGGAAACTAATTTTTAATACAACCCTCAAAATATTTAATAAAACTTGCAGCATTCTGTATATTCAAATACATTCTGAAGTACAATACTACATATTATTTATCCTATAAATATGCCTACAGATGTGAAATGTGTTTTGAGTGTCCATTATTCATAATTCTTATCAAATGCTGGGTTTCACGTTATAGGTAACAACTGACTATGAGTCTTTTGTGTTCTGGTCAACAACTCCTTCCCCATTGTCTTGTAAATAACTCCAATAAAGCTGATAGATTCAACAAGTTTGATTTAGTTGTTTTCAGTTTGATCTTGGGATACTTAGATGAATATTTGTTGCATCTTCCCTGGAAGTATCTCACATAAAACATATGCTGAAGTCATGAATATTTTTGCATATCTGTATCATAGACTTAATAGTAGTCATTTTCAACCAATGGATAACAATCCCTTTGGAACTGGAATTAACCTTTCACAGGAGTTACTTAAGAGCATAGAGAAACACATATTTACAATTGTCTCAGAACTGAGAAATCTGTGTAGCCCTGGCTGTCCTGGAACTCACTCTGTAGACCAGGCTGGCCTCAAACTCAGAAATCAACTTGCCTGTGCCTCCCAAGTGCTGGGATTAAAGATATCCGCTACTACTGCCTGGCTGAAAATTGCAACCAGCTGGACAGTCTCTCTAGATTACAGTTTCACATGTTCAATGGATCTAGTCCCCACTGCATCATGACTTAGAAATCATTATTCCAAATATTCAGAGATTTTCAGTGTCATGGAAAATTTTCAAATTGTGCACAATGAATACCCATCTTACCTTTTACCCCTCACACAATATGATTGTCTTCATTATATATCAATTTATACACATACTTCTTGTCTGTCATACAGCAAGCATGTAGTGAGTGTGGATAAAAGTTACAGGTAGACATACTGTTGTGTTATGTGGAAGACAGCATGTGCAGATTGAGAAAGATGCACACCCGTGGCTTGGGAAATTAACCATATTATATTTGAAGACCATGGAGATTGAAGCTCACTGGATGTGGAACTTTATTTGTGGAAGTGCACTGTAAAATACACAGTAAGAGCCACACAACAGTAACCTGATGGACATTCCTAGAAGAACTTCCAGATGCTACAATTTTAGGAACTAACCAAGACAATGGCAGTACCTTGCAGGGGGAGGAAAGCTCTCTTAAGCTTCAGGTGTGTTCCATTTCTCCGCAGTCTTGAGAGATAGAGCATTTAAACAACAAAGTGAGGTCGAAGGATTACAAATTGGAAATGAAGCTGTCAACATATCACTGTTTGTGGATGATATGTTAGTATATATAAGCAACACCAAAAATTCTACCAGAGAATTCGTACAGCTGATAAATAACTTCATCAAATAGCCTGGATATACAATTAACTCAAACAAATCACTAGCCTTACTTTATGCAAAGGATAAATGGGCCAAGAAAGAAATTAGGGAAACAATACTGTTCACAATAGTCATAAATAATAGAAAATATCTTGATGTAACTCTACTCTATGAAGTAAACGACCTGCATGACAAGAATGTTAAGTCCCTGAAGAAAGAAATTGAAGAAGACCTCCAGATTTAGAATTGTTGCCGGCCAGTGACTGAGAAATACTGGGTCTAACCTGAAAGGAAGGGTGGAAGTGAAAATGGGATGGGGTGAGAGAGAAGGATAAAACCAAGACAAAGTTTCTGATTAAGGCTCAAAATGTAATATTCAGCACTTAAGTTACATAGGGAGGGCCCACAGAACCCATCCGTTGTTTCAGCTGGATCACATTGCTTTGTTTCAGCTGGATTGTGTTGCAAAGCAAGCTCAGAAGGCAGACCATTCTTCTAAGTTCCTGTAAGAAGCTGCACATGCAGCAAAGTGGATGCCTCCACCTAGGTTCCACCTGGGTCTGACCTGGGTAATTAAAGTCCAACTGTAATGATCTCCCATGCTCATGGATCATTAAGATTCACATAGTAGGTTTGGGTTGCAGACAGGGCTCAGTGGTTAAGACTACTGACTGCTTTCCCAAAGTTCCTGAAATCAATTCCCAGCAACCACATGGTGACTCACAGCCATCTGTAACGGGATCTGATGCTCTCTTCTGGTGTATCTGAAGATAGCTATAGTGAACTCATATACATAAAATAAATCTTTTAAGAAAAGATTCACACAGTAAAAAGTGGCTACCTTACCAAAAGCAATCTGCAGATTAAAGCAATCCATATCAAAATTTTAACACAGTTCTTCACAGACAGGGAAAGAGCAGTTCTCACCTTCATATGGAATAACTAAAAAATCAGGATAGTGAAAACAGTTTCCAACAATAAAAGAACTGGATGAATCACCATCGCTGACCTCAGGTTGTAGTACAGAGCAATAGAGATAAAAACTGCATGGTGTTGGTGTTGAGACAGACAGGTAGATCAGTGGTATAGAACTGAAGAACCAGAAATAAACCCACACACCTCTGGACACTTAGTATTTTTAAAAAGAAACCAAAACCATGTAGTGAGATAAAAACGAAAGCATTGTGGCGCTCTAACTGGTTGTCTGCGCATTTAATAATGCAAATTTATTCAAAGTTATAACCCTGGGCAAAGCTCATATCTAAATGCATCAAGGTCATCAATGTAATTCTAGATACACCGAATCTATTAGAAGCAAATTTGGGAAAGGTTCTTACACATATTGGCATGGGGGAAAATTCCTTGAACAAATCAACAGTAGTTCAGGCTCTAAGATCCACAATTCTCAAATGAGACCTCATGAAACTGACAACCCTCTGTAAGGCAAAGTACACTTTCATTAAAAGCAAATGGCAGCCTTAGAATTGGGTAAAGGTCTTCACTAATCCTGCATCCAATAGAGCAGTGATATCCAAAATATACAAAGAACAATAAATTAAACTCCCAAAATACCAAATAACACAATTTAAAATGGGGTATAAGCTAAACAGAATTCTCAACAAAGGAATCTTGACTGTTACTTAAGTACTTAAAGAATTGTTTAATATCCTTAGTCTTCCTTTCAGTAATTTCTAAAAATTAACTTTTATTTTTTATATTTCAAATATTGCCCCACCTCCTGGTCCCTGCTTTCAGAAATCTTCACCCCCTTTTCCTTCCACTTTGGCTCTGAGAAGGTGTTCACTCCTTCTCACTGTGATTCCCAAGGCTTCCCTATTCCCTAGGGCATAAGGTCTCTCCAGTATTAGGCACATCTTTCACTGAGGCCAAAAAGGAGTCCTCTGCTACATGTTCAGGGGGCTTGGAACCAGCCTTTATTTGATCTTTGGTTGGCAGAGTAGACTCCGGGAGGTCCCAAGCTTCTGGGTTAGCTGATAATGTTGGACTTCCTTTGGGGTTGCCATTCCTTCAGCTCCTTGAAGGTTGCTGACCCCTTCCCTCCATTTGGGTCCCATTCAATGGGCCAGAGATGGTATCTTCAGGTTTCATCTCCCCACTGTTTGGCATGAGTTTGATTTTCTCCTGATGTCTACCTGCCCTAGTTGTTTTCACTTCTTTTTTAAATAGAGTCTTCAGATGTACTTTTAATGTATTAGTGTGAGAACACCAAAGTTCTGTATGATGGCATTTAGTGCTTTAAACTTTCCTCTTAGCTCTGCTTTCTAGTGCACCACAATTCTGAGTGTGTTGTGCCATAATTTTGATTTAATTTTAGAAAGTCTTTAATTTTTATGTATATTTATGTCCTGAAACAGTGAGTGATCACCTGAAATTCTCTCTTACATCTTCTGTATTCTCTTGGTGATGCTTACAACTATAGCTCTTGTTCTCTTTCCTAGGTTTTCCATCTTTAGGATTGTCACAGTTTAAGTTTTCTTTATTGCTTCCATTTACCTTTTCAGTTCTTGGACAGTTTCTTCATATACTTCTCCTGTTTGATTATGTTTTCCTTTACAACTTTATTTGTTTCCTCTTATAATGAGTCTACCTGTTTGAATGTATTTTCCTGTATTTCCTTAAGTGATTTATTAATGTCCTCTTTAAAGAAGTCTATCATCATTAGAGGATTGGATTTAAGATACTCTTTCATGTTTCCTTTTGATTAGGATATCCAGGGTCTGCTGTAGCAGGATAGTTTGGCTCTGCTGGTGCCATATTTCTCTGGGTATGGTTGATTGTGTTCCTGTGCTGTTCTTTAGGCATCTGTTTTTCCCCGCTATTGACTAGATCTTCTTGATGGCACGAGAACTTCTGAGTGAAGTGTGGAGATCCATGAGCCAGACAATCAAGGTCTTGGTATCCCGCTTTGTTCATTGTGCCTCAGGTAGACCCACTCTGCAGGCTGTGACAGTAAGTCCCAAGTTGGAAGGTGTGCATATCCTAAAAGAATTAATGGTTGGGCAGGATTCCTAGCTGTTTAGTTTTTGAGGCCCCTATAAGTTTTTAAGGAGGTCTCAAAAACCTATTCTGACCAGAAAGGGAAGCAAGGTTTAGAAAATGGGGTTTCATGTGTATGTTTTCATTGTATTTGTTTCTGGATATTTGTCTTTTATTATTATTTTATTACATTATTTTTATCTATATGGGTGGGTGGATATTTGTTTCTTAGTCTGTGTAGCATCACTGAGACTGTACTTTATCACTTCCTACTTCTATGAGGGGTTTTATTAAGAATTCCTGCTGAAAAGAGGCTGATTAAAATCTGTTGCTTCTCAGATTTTAATTCTTATGATATTTCATTACAGATTTTGTAAATGTTTGGGATGTTTCAGTAATTCCTTTGAGTGTAATACTTTCCTGTGTTGTACATTATGGAATTCTCCTCTGCTAGTCATTTAATGTTGAAATGGAATGTATTGTTTACTTCATCCTCACAGATAATTCATAGTCATTTCTTCTGTGCATACTTTTTTCTAATTATTCTATGAAGTGGATTTTGTGCCAAAATACTATGTTTATATGTGACCACTTGAAAAGCACTTGGTTCTCATGTGGCTGTACCTTTCAAATTTTCAAGATGTAAACTATAGTAGACAATTATTTTCTTTAAATATATTAATCCATTCTTACTGAACATTTGAATATGGATAAATAGTCATATAAATTGCTTTTTCCAAACCTGTGTAGCTTTTATAGTGTATGTGAAGACAATTGGCAAATGGATATCCATTTTCCCATTACATGTGATTATAACAGGATAAGTCTGTGTGATGGAGTAGTGTCTAGAGACTATTATAGGGAATAACAGCCTAGCCTGCTATGATACCTACAAATCCAGAGGCTCACAGTCTGCATACCAGGGATAACTAGCTTTTACCAAGGTTTTATGTTTATGGATGTGTTATCCATGTTTTACTTTGTTACCATGCACGTTGTGTCTACAGTCTGTGGTAAGAAGGGGGTATTAGAATTGTTTTAGAATTTAAATTACAAACTATTGGAAACTGCCTGGTGTTTGATAGAAATTGCACCACTCTATGGAATAACACCTTATGTTCTTCATCACTGGGTCATCTCTATTTCTCCTCTAGACAGAGTACTAATTTTAAAAATAAACACAAATATAGCACATGTTTGTTGGTAAATATATTCTCTAATCACTATGAAATTTCTGAAATAAACACAGTTGGAGTAATTAGAAAGCTTAATCAAATCCTTCAGTTTTCTTTCATTTTCTACTTGCAATTTTCTTTTCTATTTTTTTTGTTTTGTTTTGTATTATGAGGTGGAATGTGTAAAATAATTTTGTGATAGACTTTTCTACATTGTTATATTTCCACACTTTTTCTTAAGTAAAAATTCTTCATGTTTTCTGAGACTAAGCATTTATTAAAGACATTAACACATTTATAATAGTTTAGTATGGATCCTGCTCTGGTTTTTGCATATAGATTGCTGGGTAAACAGTGTACCATATTTTTCACAGTTGTTCAATTTCCATTTAGTATGGAACCTATATGGTTTTCATAATGTATGGTGACAGTAAAATGCATCATCACATTTTTTCATTCATTAGAGTTTCTAACTAGTATGAATTGTATATTTCTGTATATAGATACATAAAATAAAGCGTTTATTTATGGCATTAAGTGAAACATATTGGAAAGCCTTTGTTTCATGATATGAGTGAAATATTTCAGGAAAGCTGATGCTGGTTTTGTTTATCAATAGAGGCAAAGGAAGTGTTTTAAGATTGTTTGAATCTTGAGAAAATTGTGTCACTCTAGAATGTCTGTTCTTGGTGCTACATTAAAGATCATGGCTGTACAGAACTTGTTTCTCAGATCTTCCTGGCAAATCTGAGGTTCTTATTTTTGATCATGGCTAACCATAATCAAAGAGACTGAGATTTGTGGGTGTTGCCTAATCTCTTGGGCAGACAGAACAAGATATCCTTTGTAGTTGGAACCTTTCTGAACCCCTATTTAACCTGCTATAATGTTTGAATACAGTAACAGGAGTGACCTAGCTGGGTGTCATTCTTTTTCAAGAAGGCTGAACCATTCTGATCCTCCAGAAAATGAAGGCTCAACATCATGGTGAGCTTGTCTCACCACTTTTAACAACCATAAGCAACAAACAACAAGAAATGACATCCAAAGTTGTGGATAATATGGATGGGAGTTTGGACTCACCAAGATTAGACATAAAAAAACTCAACATGGTTTTAATTAATTGCAGTTCATATCTGTGGAAATCCCAGCCTACTGTATCAGATTCAATTTTACATGGTGATTCCAAATCATCTGTCACATTCAGCATCATTGTTCAATCATGGACCATGTTTTATTTTTAGTTTTTGTCTTTTCAATTAAATCATATGTAGTGGGATAAATCCATACTGATCTATTCTCTGTCACTAAACTGATATTGAAGTCTATGTCTTTTTACATTATTTCACATCTGTTTCAGCTTCTCTCTTCACCAGGGAATTCACACTCAGGGAAGCTCAGAGGCCAAAGGAATCTGCCCAAGTCACCACTTGGACCAATGAAACTATTGACTGATGTACAGTCAGTTTCAGATTCTGATAGCTCAGCCAATTTCAGAACCTCCTAGCTTGGGGATAGTGGGCTCCACATTTACCATGTCTTGACTTACAGTCTCTGTCACAGCTCCCTACAAGTGCATAAGAGGGGAATCCCAGAAAGAATGTTCACTACCTCCTACTGGTGCTCCTGGTTGCTAGGCCTGCCCAGAGTTAATTTGGACAAACCACTTGGGCCTTTGAATAGTAGCAGTTCCTCTAATAGGGAAATCAGAGATCAAATGACTGAGACAGCTGTGGCATTCCCAGCTCTGCTCTTTCTCCCACCTAGTGGCAGAATGAGCTCTTGTCTGGGAAATGTGTATTTTAGTAGAGTTTTCTAGTCTCCCAGAGTACTTCTTGTTCTTCCAAAGCTCAGGGTCATTGTGTGCACACTACATTGCAAACTCAATTCCCATTGAAACTATCTATACCTCATGTCTGTGAAGTCCTGCAGGAATCCTTCAGTTAATGTCAAACAGAAAGACCAATTAAATCAAAATTGGCAATACATTTGAAAGTTAGAATCATTTAATGGGAGATGAATGAAAAAAAAATGAAAGGAAAGGTTATGGCTGCTTATAGAAGATAATATGCATTATAGATAAATGGAGAGCATAGCCAGACAGAGACATCTGGGTCAGTCCACAATGGACATGACCCTGAGCCACATCAAGAGAGGGAGGAGGGAGAGCTAGATCAGGAGGCCAGGAGGATTAATGTGAAATAAAAAGGCCCAGATAACTAAATAGTTGGACTAAGTGAGGAAAGTCAGTTGAAAGAATGGATGCCCAACCCTTGAGATGAAAGGCAGGTTATGCCAGAAACACCTTGTAACAGGTAAGGAGTAGAGATGCTGGCTGAACCTGGTAACCAGGTCTTTTTTGTTTGTCAATTAGGTGTCTCCCCAGGGTTTTCTGACTCAAGAGTAGGGAGGCCTGAGAAGATAGAAATGATTTAATTATACTGTCAAAAATCATTTTAAAATTTAGACACAGTCTTTATGGTCCCATATTTTTCAGAGAGTAGACATATATATTAGAGCACACCAAGAACTACTCCCATTTTTCTCTCAGGTTGTGCATTTCCAGACAGGAAAATTGGCATTCCTATTAAGTACATCAATTTCTCCAGATATGTCTTATTTGAACAGTAAATTGGTTTCTAGAAGTAAGTTCAGTTCCTCAACCAAGATGTTCAATACCTTGTTCTATGTACACCAAAAAAAGAGGCCAATTTGGACTTTTATTGATTACCTAAATTTGCTTACCTGACTACTCATTCCTAATGCCAACTATAGTAAAATTAGAAAAGTTCTCACCTTCTTTTCTCTCCATCCCTTTCAGTTCTTGGCAACACCACCTACATAGCTGGTCAGTGAACTCAATTCTTACATAGGTTCTTCTTTATTTGTAATGCCCACCTCCCCTCCAAAATATAAAAGAAAAACAAAGAAAAATAAACAAACAAACAAAAGTAAAAAAAGAAAAGAAGGCAGGGAGATTGGATACACTCATTTTCTGGTCTGTTTTCTGTCCCACTGATCAGTCAGGGCCCAGCCTAAAATGAATTGCAGTGCTGTTCCACACCCTGGGCAGTGGAGGGAGAACTGGGGTTCCAAGGAAGTCCTAACTACATTGCATGAAAAAGGCTGGGCTACAGGAGGCAGTGCCATGAACAAATATAAAAGAACATGAGAAAACAGAATAAAAATTTTATTTACTAGGAAATACTGGAGAAGAGAAACAACAAATTAGAGCAATGATGTATAAAGGAAATGAAATATAAAGGGTTTGCCAGGTATTGGCTTCTTTCATTTTTGGGCCATTAAAAAGTTCCAGGTTCTTTCTGAACGTTATTTCACCATTTTTATGTTTCCCTCTGCTCTGCCAAATCTGCATAACTGTAAATCAAAACTAAGAACCCTGGATTTTAAAAGACAAGTAGATTCTGACAAAGTATCTTAGTAGGTTAGAAGGATTGAACCAGGGGTAAGCTGGGGCTCACCTGTCAGTGGAAGGAGATATGAATTTGATTTTTCCAGATTTTATTTCATTAAACATTCTGGAAAATTTCACTGAGAATAATATTAGATGTGATGCCATGGATTTCCTATGGTAGGCAGTGCGGTCAGGAGTCAGTTGAAATCAATATTTGATTAGTTTTGAGGTTCTGAAATAGCTGTTGCCCATTGAAAACACAGTTTCTTTTTCTCAGATTGAAAGCAGCATTAGGCTATGTGTGTGACAATGGCCGTTTATACATGAAGCAAATGTCAGTAGTTAATTCCTGACTAGGACCTGTGACCTTCCTTATTGAACTTTATCCTGATTTCCAATGTAATCTATATTTTTTTTTCCTGTGGAGGTGGCCTCATCTTAAACCAGAAAACCTTCAGTTAACTACAGACAATCTTGCTATAATACCTGTGGCCATGCCTTTGCTTGATTGTAGCACACAGGATGCAAATCTGGTTGTGGCCATCGATAACTCTGCCCCTGCCCCCATTTGCATAGCACATTTTGACACTATGAATGCTACCTCCAGGGATTCCAAGATACTTGCTGACAGAGTGAGTGGTCTGATCTGAGCTGCCTTTTCCAGAAGATTCACTTGATTTATGAATGGCCTATTCTGTCTGCTCTAAAAGTTTTTCTTTCTTTGAATTGTGTTCTCACTGATACACTGTGGAATTAGTCCTGTTTAGAGTATAATAATTACTGATGAACATTTCTGTATTGTTTGCTTTAGCTTTGTGTCTCTCTTCCTTACTATTCTGAGGCATATTTCTTCTCTTCTTACTTTCTAGAGAGCTTATATATTGAGCGATGTTAGATTTTCTACAGGTCTGTAAAATTAACTTTTATTCTCCTATTGCAATTGTTATCTGGGAGGCTTACTGCCTCTGTCTATTAACCTAGGCCTAAACCTGAAAGCTTCTTATCTAGGCCTAGAGTGTTTCAACCTCTAAAATTTCCTGCAGAATAAGCTCTCCCTTTCTTGTTCCTTCTGCAGGTATTACTCTTTACAGCAAAAATCAACTGTAATTTAGACATGTGCTATCTAAACCCCCTAGTGCTTGCATTTTCAGGTGAATGGCCTTGGCACAGGAAGTGCTGCAGAACACTGGCTCAGTCACCCTCTCTTCATTCTCTGTCCCATGCCTTATTATTCATGTTTTCAGCCTATCCTTGTGTTTCATATATGTTCTGAGACATGTTTTGAATGGGAAGCCATGTTTTTATAAATTAATAATTCCACGTGACTGGTACATGACACTATGTGTTTTCGTAACTCCACTTCTTCCATCTTTTAGAGCATTGCCTTTTCCGCCACTGCTTGCTTTTTACTCAGCACTCTCTGAATTGGCAGATTCCCTTTACAAACTATGTTTGTCTGATTTAGGCTGAGAGCACCACCATGCTCTAGTGTAGACAGAGCAATTTAAGTGCATATCCAGTATATCTGTATATAGCAGTTTGCCAATTATAAATTCCCTTTTTGGGACTGTGGTCTTTAGAGTGACTTTTGATCAGCTTCCAGTGCCATGCCTGTATTTCCTTTGTAGACTGATCTCAGTTCAAACCAGTAAAGTTTCTGTTCTGTACTTTTCATTATTGCACTGGGAGACATACAGTGCCAGACAGATTGGAATTTCAGCACAAGGGGTCAGCATCTAGAGAGAGCTATTGATAACTCCTTACATCCAGCAGCTGACAGAACGCTTTTTAGCAATTTGTAAGCTACACCAGCCTATCCAAGATTCTTTTAGACGCTGAGTTGTCTTCTGACTTTTCAGATTATTCTTGAGGAACGTATAAAACTGAATGATATTTTCTTGTATTCTTCTACAGCATATTAAGTGTATTTATTATCAGATTGGATTATAAATCCTATCTGGAAATCAGCTTCTCTTGGGATATTTGTAGTTCTTGAGTTGAAGAATTATGTTTCTTGTAATATGAGAAAATTTGCGTTCACTGAATCCTTATTTGAACACTGATAATACACTAAGTCTTGCTTGCTCTTTGAAGGTACTGCTACACTGTGATAAGTTAGTGTGGAGGGTTTGCACCACCTTGGCTCCCTTCTGAGTAGTGAATAATGCTAACAGCTCTCTTCAATTTTTGTAATGATAGGTTTGGGGTGTTGGCTGTTATCTTCATTAGACTCAATGATGTTTCTTCTTTTATCATATTCTCCAGAGCTTTCATAGTGATCCACTGTGATATTTTGCCATAGGCCTTTCATAAATATATTGAAATGGTTGTGATCCTTCTCTCACTGATTGTAGTTGCTATTCCTGATTGTCAACTTGCCTATATCTGGAGTGAACTGCAATACAAAATTAGAAGGCTCACCTGTGATCCTCATCTTGAGTCTGGAAGACACAAGTTTCAGGTGTGGTGGTACACACCTTTAATCTAGGCCACACCTTCTGTTGGAGACCTACATAAGGACATTGAAAGAATGAAGATCTGTTCTTCTTCACTTGCTTGCCTTGTGGGACTAAGGAACTGCTAGATTCTTGGGCTTTCATTCCCAGCTGCTGCTGACCATTGTTGGGGAGTTGAACTACAGACTGTAAGTCATCAATAAATTCCCTTACTTTATAGAAACTACCCATGAGTTCTGTGACTCTAGAGAACCTTGACTAATACACTGATTGTACATAATATTTGCCTTGAGTTGCTTGGTTTGTGTTTGTTAAAACAGTCTTGCATCTCTGGCATGAAATCAAGTTGAGTTCACTTTCTGCATCCATTAGAGAGTTTTTTTTCAATTTACACTGGTGTACCTGGTTTGTTACTATTTTCTTTGTGCATATTTCTATGGTCATTTGCTTCTGGATCCAGATAAAGTCAGCTTTGTGAGGTGACTACACCACATTCCCTTCCTTTGACTGCTCTGTACTATTCTCTGTTCAAGATCATTATGGGATTTGCTAAAGAAATTTGTGAATTCAGTTCTGTATCTGTTTAGTCCTCAGATGGTGTTAGAAGGAACATTGAGGGCCTGGGTTTCCACACTTGATTTTTGACTGTCCTAGTTTTATGGCATACAAAGTTTAATTGTTCACTTATTCCTAAGAAATCACTGATCAATTCTCATGAATTTTATATGACTTTCCATGGCTCTCCATCATCTGCTTTTTCCCAGTGACAATCTAAACTGCTTAGTCAGGAGCATCAAAAGATACCATCCATATACGGATTACGTGCCAAAAGAAATATTTGACATGAGCCAAATATAAAGTCAGTGTAATGCATTAAAAGTGCTGAATATTTGTTGATTTCATGGTCATGACAACTTTCTCAGGGTTTGTCAAAGACTGATCATCATAAAACATATTTCTTATGGTCCTGGTTACTGATGCACCACTCCTTTTATCAATCTGTATGTTGGTCTGAAACGTGTAGGTGCATCAACTTGTGAGTTCCTGGAACTGTAAGAAAAGTTTACCATACCATTAGAAAAGTGGAGAAAAACTGGCTTAAAGTTTTCACATAAGTAAATTTCATTTAAAGACATTTCTGTCTTTAATTGTAATATTCCACATATTAGCATATTCATGTAGATGTCAAGGGATCCAGATCAATGCGTACAAATGTGTGCAAGGGAGTTAGAAAACAGGGCCATATTCAAAGGAGGAGTAAGTTGGAAATATAGGTTTTATCTCATGAAAAATTGAAAGTCTTCCTAGACAATGATGAAAATGGCTATAACTGAATCTGATGACAACATTTTCTTGTGCAAAACACATGATTTTTGGCAGACACAATCTTTGTACTCCCAGACAACTGGACACTCAAAGAAAATAGATATACTGCATCTGGTAGAATGAAGTGGAATCTCATCAAAGGGTCAGATTCAATGTTAGGCCCCAATCACGGTAGCCACTTGTCATTTGTCCTTGAATCTAGACCCAGGAATGTAAGTTCTCTGTAATAATCCTGACTAATATTGTTTTACAGTAGATGTGCATGTGTTCTTTGTTTGTGCCTGATGCCTGCTGATGTTAGAAATAGGCCTCAGGTTATACTCATATTCCTTTCCATTCTAAATATGTCAATCCATGCTCTCACGTCTGTAGAAATGTTGACAAGATTCCTCATATCATTTTGCTCTTAATGTATTTATGTGGTTTAGCTTTGTCTATGATAGAATTGTATTAATTTCATCTTCATATTTTTAAAACCACATTGTGAAATTTAAGAAGTGTTACAGTATTTGAAACTGGGAGAAGAAAAACAAAAACAATGAGTGCTTCTCTGATAAGCACTCCACAGATCAGTGTGATGTTCACATTTCTTTGAAAAATCCCTTTCTCATTCAAGCCATTCAAAAGATTTATTATCTATCTGTGATAATATTATCTAAAGTGTTTATTTTCTATTATCATTCTTTTCTTCTGGGATAATGGAAGTTTAATGTTTATGTCTTTCTCATACATAACACCTTATATTTTCACTGGATTTTCTACTGTGAGGACATACAGTTTCCATGGACTGAAGACCTGCTTGTCTCAAAGAGAATCTATTGTAAATGATTCACAAAAAAATATATTGATGGATAATTTCTACATCGGATGGAGTTGTGTAGTTCTATATTACTGTGGATGGAAAGTCTCCTGTGTCACATCAGTTGCATTTCAGAGATGGTCAGGGTTCCAGAAAAAAACTTGTGAATGTGGATATAGAAATAGGTGGACAGTGTTGTCACTGAGCAGTATATGGATGAGAACACCTTGTAGAAGGACAAAATTATAAGAGACTCACTGTCTTGAATCCTAACAGTAAGTATATTAGAACCCTAGAGGCACAGACGATGGCAGATATATGTGTCTTTCTTTTGCTATAACATTGATGAGTGTGTAAGCAGATTCAGATTGCAGTATTCTATTTTCTTTTCTTTCTGGCATTTTATGTCACACAATGATCATGGATTTGTTTATACCTGGAATCTGTTTGTCTCAAGAGAGATACTGCCTAGAGTGGTGTTCTGTGGTAAATTCTCAATATAGAAATGTTTCCCTTTGTCTTTTGCTGTGTGGATTTAGTTTTCGATCTTAAATTCTATTCCATTGTTCTACCTGCCTGGCTCGTATGTAAACCCTGTGGTTTTGTTTTGTTTTGTTTTGTTTTTTATCAGTATTGCTTTCTAGTAGAACTTGAGTTCAGGGATGGTTATTCCCCAACAAAATTCTCATATTGTTGAGATTAGGTTTTGCTGTCCTGGGATTTTTGTTATTCCAGATCAATTTGGGAATTGCTCTATCTCTGTGAAGAATTGAATTGGAGTTTTAATGGGTATTTCGTTGAATCTATAGATTGCTTTGGGTAAGATGGCCATTTTTCCACTGTTAATTCTGCCGATCGATGAGCATAGGATGTCTTTCCATCCTCATAGTTCTTATTTGTATTCTTTCTTCAGGGACTTGAAGTTCTTGTCAAAGAGCTCTTTCACTTGCTTGGTTAGAGTGACTATTGTGAAGGATGTTGTTTCTCTAATTTCTTTCTCAGCCTGTTTAGTGTTTGAGTAGAGGAAGGCTACTGATTTGCTTAAGTTAACTTTATATCCATCCTATTTGCTAAAGTATTTTACCAGCTTTATGGGTTCTCTGGTGGAATTTTTGGATTGGTTATATTTACTATCATACTCTCTGAAAATAGTGATATCTTGAATTCTATCTTTCCAATTTGTATCTCTTTGACCTTCTTTTCTTGTCTAATTGCTCTGGCTAGAACTTTGAGTACTACATAGAATACATAGGGAGAGAGTAGTTGCCTAGTCCCTGATTTTAGTGGGATGGCTTCTAGTTACTCTCCATTTAGTTTGATGTTGGCTATTGGTTTCATGTATATTGCTTCTATTATATTTTGCTGTAGGTCTTGAATTCCTGATCTTTCCAATGATTTTAATATCAAGGAGTGTTGTATTTTGTAAAAGACTTTTTTTTAACATCTAATGAGATGATCGTGGTTTTTTTTTTTTTTCCTTTGACTTTGTTTATATAGTGTATTATGTTGATAGACTTCTGTATATTGAACCATCCTTTTACCCTAGGATGAAGCCCACTTGATCACGGTGAATGATCATTTTGATGTGTTCTTGGATTTGGTTTACTAGAATTTTATTGTATATTTTTCCATTGATATTCATAAGGGCAATTGGTGTGAAGTTCTCTTTAATTGTTGGGTCTTTGTGTTGTTTAGGTATCAGTATAACTGTGGCTTCATAGAATGAATTAGATAGTGTCCCTTCTGATTCCCTTTATGAAATAGTTTGAAAAGTATTGGTATTAAGTCTTCTTTAAAGGTCTGTTAGAATTCATCACTGAAACCATGTGGTCCTGGACTTTGCTTTGGTTGGAAGACTTTAAATTACTGCTTCTATTTCTTTTGGAGTTATGGGACTATTTAGATGGCTTATCTGATCCTGATTTAAAGTTGATACCTGGTATCTGTCTAGAAAATCATCCCTTTCATCTACATTTTCATGTTTTATTGAGTATATGCTTTTCTTTAGGGGGGTGTTTAAAGACAGGATATCTCTGTGTAGCCCTAGCTACATTACTCACTCTGTAGACCAGATGGCCTTGAACTCAGAAGTCTCCCTGCCTCTGCCTCCCAAGTTCTGGGATTAAAGGCATGCGCCACCACTGCCCGGCAAGTATAAGCTTTTGTTGTAGGATCTCATGATTTTTTTTTTTTATTTCTTCTGTTTGTGTTGTTATATATCCCTTTTCATTTCTGAATTTATTGTTTTGGATGCTGCCTCTGTGCACTCTGATTAGTCTGGCTAATCATCTTATTCATCTTGTTGATTTTCTCAAAGAACCAGCTGTTGGTTTTGTTGATTCCTTGTATAGTTCTCTTTGTTTCTACTTGGTTGATTTCATCCCTGAGTTTTATTATTTCCTGCCTTCTATTCCTCTTGGGTGTGTTGGCTTCTTTTTGTTCAGGAGATTTCAGAACCACTGTTAAGCTGGTAGTGTATGATCTCTCCAATTTTTTTATGGAGGCACTGAGAGTAATTAGTTTTCCTCTTAGCAATGCTTTCATTCTGTCCCATAAATTTGAGTATGTTGTGCCTTCATTTTTGTTAAATTCTAAAATGTCTTTAATTTCTTTCTTTCTTTCTTTCTTTCTTTCTTTCTTTCTTTCTTTCTTTCTTTCTTTCTTTCTTTCTCTCTTTCTCCCCTGACAAGTTATCACTGAGTAGAGAGTTGTTTAGCTTCCATTTGTATGTGGGCTTTCTTTTGTTTCTGTTGTTCTTGAAGACAATCCTTAGTCCATGGGATGTGATAGGATGCATGGGATTATTTAAATCTTCCTGTATCATTTGAGGTTTGTTATGTGACTAATTATATGGTCAATTTTGGAGGAGGTATCATGAGGTACTGAGAAGAAGGTATATCCTGTTTTTCCCCCTTAGGATGAAATGTTCAGTAGATATCTGTTAAATCCATTTGTTGCATAATACCTGTTACTTTCACTGGGTCTTTGTTTACTTTCTGTTTCCATATCTGTCCATTGGTGAGAGTGGGGTGTTGATGTCTCCTACTATTATTGTTTGAGGGTTAATATGCAGTTTCAGCTTTGGCACCATTCATTTTACAAATTTGAGTGCACTTACATTTAGGTCACACATGTTCAGAATTGAGAGTTCATCTTGGTAGATTTTTTCTTTGATGAGTATGAAGTGTTGTCTCTCCTCATCCTTTTTGATAACTTTTGGTCGAATGTAAATTTTATTTGGTATTAGAATAGCTATTCCAGCTTGTTTATTGGTATCATTTGCTTGGAAATTTTTCTTTCCAATTTTGTTTCCTTCTTTTCTATAGAAGGAAGAATGGTTCATCTACTCTGTGTTTCTTTTTACCCAAAATGATGTGTTACATAGCTAAAAACTGAAGTGTTGTGACAATGGTTTTATTTTTCTGTATGATATTTTTTCTTTATGTATGTAAGTGTTCACCTGAATGTTTTATGTAGATGGAATGATACATTATGCACCTAGATCCCTGAATTCAGGATTAAACCCTTGAGACTGAAGTCACAGCAAGTGCTTTTAACTCTCAATATTTATATTTGAGAGTTAAAAAATCTTTATCAGAAATCTTTATATTTCTGATGCTCATTTTAATATATATAGTATATAACCTGTGTAGTTTTTAAAACTAGAGGAAGACTTAAATGTAATATTTATCTATGCAAGCTACCATTCTGATACACAAATGAGATCATATTCCAAATAAAATAAAATAAAATTAAAATTATATATTTTAAATTTTCAATTATGTCAATCACATGAGAAATAATATATTCTATATTTATGAAGAATTAGCATAATTATCCCTCTATTAAAACCTCACTTAAGATAAAATCAGAGGTGAGGAGGACACAACATCTGTCCCAACACCAGGAGTAAGGTGGACCACTGGGATCCAGGGACCGAGGAACACTGCCAGATCAGTGACAAGGGTTCCTTCTCATCTGGGCCATTGCCCTGAGCAGACATTGGATATGAATTACTCAGGTAGTCCCACAACACCCAGAGGAAACTCCACTCCCACATACTCTAACAACAAAGATCATAGGATCAGAGGTGATGAGGACTCAGCATCTATCCCAACATTAGGAATAACTGGGACCAGTGGGATCCAGGAACACAGGAACCCTACCAGACCAGTGGCAAGGGTTCCTTCAGATCTGGGCCATTTCCCTGAGCAGACCATGGGTGCAAACCCACAACACCCAGAGGAAGGCCCATTCCCAGGTCTTCTAACGTACTAAGGATCCCAGGATCCCAGAATCACAGGATCCCAGGAGCTTGGTCACACCAGGATCTCAGGATCACAGAGGCAGCTTGACTCCTAGGAGTTCTGTCATACCCAGGATCTCAGGATCACTGGATCTCAGAACCACATGTTCCCAGACACAACTGATCTCTGAGGAGTTCTGACAGAACCAGGATCACAGGAAGGACAGGCTCCAGTCAGACAAAGGGAGTGCATGTAATACTAGAGAGAACCAGATGGCAGGAGGCAAGCAAAAGAACATAAACAACAGAAACCATGGTTACCTGGCATCATCAGAACCCAATTCTCCAACCATAGCAAGTCAAGGATACACCACTACACCAGAAGAGCAAGATTCAGATCTAAAATCACTTCTCATGATGATGACATAAATAAGCCCATTAAAGAAATACAGGAGAACATATGTAAACAGCTAGAAGCCCTTAAAGAGGAAACACAAAAATCCCTTAAAGAATTACAGGAAAACACAACCAAATGGGTGAAGGAATTGAACAAGACTATCCAGGATCTAAAAATGGAAATTAAAAAAAAAAAAAATCACAACGGGAGACAACCTGGGATTTAGAAAACCTAGGAAAACAATCAGGAGTCATAGATGCAAGTATCCAGAATACAAGAGATAGAACGGAGAATCTCAGGTGCAGAAGATACCATAGAAAATATTGACACAACAATCAAAGAAACTGCAAAATGCAAAAGGCTCCTAATGCAAAACATTCAGGAAATACAGGACACAATGAGAAGGTGAATCCTAAGGATAATAGGTATTGAAGAGAGTAAAAGTTCTCAACTTAAAGGGCCAGAAATATCTTCAACAAAATTATAGAAGAAAACTTTCCTAACCTAAAGAAAGAGATGCCCATGAACATACAAGAAGCCTACAGAACTCCAAATAGACTGGATCAGTAAAGAAATTCCTACAGTCACATAATAATCAAAACAACGAATGCACTAAACAAAAAAAGAATAGTAAAATCAGTGAGGGAAAAAGGTCAAGTAACTTATGAAAGCGGATCTATCAGAATTACACCGGACTTCTCACCAGAGACTATAAAAGTTAAAATATCCTGGGCAGATGACCCTAAGAGAACACGAATGCCATCCCAGTCTACTAAAACCAGCAAAACTCTCAGGTAACATAGATGGTGAAACCAAGATAGTCCTTGGCAAAACCAAATTTACACAATATCTTTCAACAAATCCAGCCGTATAAAGGATAATAGATGGAAAACACCAACAAAAGTAGGGAAACTATACCCTGAAAAAGCAAGAAAGTAATCTTCTTTCAACAAACCCAAAAGAAGAGAGCCACGCAAACATAATACCACCTTTAACATCAAAAATAACAGGAAGTAACAATCACTTTTCTGTAATATCTCTTAACATCAATGGACTCAATCCCCCAATAAAAATACATAGAATAACAGACTGGATACATAAACAGGACCCAACATTTTGCTGCACACAAGAAATGAACCTCAGTGACAAAGACAGACACTACCTCAGAGTAAAAGGTTGGAAAACAATTTTCCAAGCAAATTGTCCTTAAAAACAAGCTGGGGTAGCCATTCTAATATCAAACAAAATCAACTTTCAACCAAAAGTTATCAAGAAAGGTGTGGAGGGACACTTCATACTGGTCAAATAGAAATATTTAAGTGGTAACTTCAACAAGTGTTATCGGTATCTGACGAATCTCAGTGTAATGGCCTTAGGAAACACAAAAGAATGTTCTCTTTGCTCAGAGTGAAACTAACATCTTCAAAGGAAAACATTGGAGGTATTTGAATTTTATGTTCACATTAGGATGTGAGTCCTGTATATTTTAGAAGACTAGTATTTATTTTTTCTGAATTTAGTCAGAAGTTGTCCACTTATTTCTAGTTGAGTGTGAAATTAGTAAGGTTTTCAAAGCCTACTGAAACAAGTAACATTAAATGTGTGATTTAAGAGATTATGCTGTGTGCTATCCTGACTGAAGTCAACTTTCTTTGTCATTTGAAAGGAGAAACAATATGTATGGCCTTTAAAACTGTAAGAGTTCAGCTATCAAAAATAATTTCCAATTGCATAATATATTTACAAAGTGATTTAATTTATTTTAATCATATTTATAATGTGAAAGTATAAGATATTAGCTTCTAAAGCTTTAGCCAAAAAATAACATTTTAATTATGATAGAAATGTCTACAAATAATTTCATAATTTTTAAATTCTGTATTTAATTTTGACATTTCTCATAATTGATCATTGTATATAATACTGTGATAAATATCCCACAGTACATACATATTTTTGTCAACATAGATTCCTAGAAATAAATTTACTATTTAAAATTTTATGCACAAATTATATATTTGGTACTTGTTGGTAAACTGTTCATTTGAAGGACTGAAATGATTTGTAATTTTTTTTTTGATACTTTATTTACATTTCCAATGTTTCACCTTTTTGTGGTCTCCTCTTTGGAAACCCACTATCCCCTCCCCCTCCCCGCCTCTGTGAGGGAATTCCTCCTCCCACC
>JAPYYD010000039.1:0-33679 GCA_028551405.1 Uromys caudimaculatus | reverse complement strand
ATAGTGAAAGAAAATTCCACCATTACTGCATTCTCAGTTTATCATGGTGAGAGCCTACTGCCAAGAATGTTAGATACCCAAAGACTTCCTTTTGCTACAGTTGCTGTGTGGACATTCTGGGAGTGTCACCAAACAGTCCTCAGTCTGTCCTTGAACCTGCCAGGTCAGAGGAACTTACATGAACAGAGCAGGAGAGTGGATTAGTGATGCATATTTTTCAGCCACTCTCACAATTTTGTTGTGAATATTTTAAAATTTTTTGGGCTTTTGAGATCGTATGAACTGGGGTTCATTGCTATATTTTAATTAATTTTATGTTTTCCAGAATATTCCTCATAAATACCCTCGTAGATCATTTGCAGTATCTGTAGTTCGTCAATGGAGATTCTCTTGGCTAAAACAGTAACAAAACTCCCTGAATTCAAATTTACCCATCCTTTCTTAACTCCCCTGTTCCTGTATTCATAGCCATTCTCAGACAGCTTTGTAGATATTAGCCATATGAGGAACAAGTACAGATTTGATTTAATCAGAAAATATAAAGTGCCTTCATATTGGCTGTAAATATTAACATTTTCTGATTAAAGTAATACACCCAATTATGGTTACACTTGTTGGGTTAAATGGTGGTGGGAGTGGAGTTCCACATCCGACCCAGTCTCGGGCCTCTTGGATAGGCGGGATGCAGGAAGTGTGACCACCTTCACCGTAAGGCACTGGCAGGTGGGTGATGAGCTGTGAGATGCCACATGGGACACTGCCCAGGGGTGGGGAAACACAGCATGGAGGATAGAGGGGGTGGCTAAGAGAGGAACTAGAAGTGAAGAAAACACCTAGCCAACAATGTACAGGTTGATATGTTAATAGGCACCCAGTTAGCCATTTGTCCTGAGTTTCTTTAAGACCCAACAAGTTCCTGGCCAGCCCAGTATGCATGCTGTGAGAGGATGGTATCAGGCCAGGGTATTTTTATACATACAAAACTCACTATAGATTAAGACAGAACTAGACACCACCTTTAGAATGATTATGATTGCTCACTTACATGAGAAAAATGACTCCTTGGTTCATGAAAAACACTTTGCCTATGTACATTCATGGTTTGTTGATTTCTTGCAGGTGTGGGAATGCTTAGACTCTGCACTCATGTTTTTTGTTTTTTTGTTTTTTTTTTTTTTCAGACAACTGTTGTTGGAGAACTTCAACTGTCTTGATTCAGTGGGTCAGATAGTTTTCTTCAATCTTCCTTGATTCTATTCAGGGTTCCTGGAAAAAAAAAACTCTGAAAGTGTGTGAACTGAAGGAGTCTCACATCTCGTAGAATAAACTGAAATCCTCAGAGTAAAAGAGACATTTCCCATGATATCTTCTCTTTTCTTCATGTACATCCTTCTGCCAGGTATTGGAAATTTTCATTTTTGTTTTATGAAAAGTTCCTGGTTCTTTCTGACCAATGTTTTTCAATATTGATGTCTCCCTCTGCTCAGCCACATCTGTTCACCCTTAAATCAAAGATAATAGCCCTGGATGGTAAAAGCCAAGGAGACTATAATAAAGGATAGAGGTATGTTAGACAGATTGACCAAGGGGTTGGTTGGGTCTCCGCTATCAGTAGAACGAAGACATACATTTTTTTTTTGCCAGATTCTGTTTCAATAATGATTCTGGAATATTTCACTGAGAATAATATTAGATGTGGGGATATCAATTTCCCATTATAGGCAATGCAGTCACCACATGAGTTGATCTTAGTATTTGATTACTTTTGAGACTCAGAAATAAGTGTTGAAAACACCATTGAAAAAGTTTCTTTTACCCATACTGAAAGCAGCTTCAGACTATGGTTGTATGACAAGAGCCATTTATGCATGCAGCAAATGCCAGTAGTGGATTCCCTCCTAGGGACTGTGATCTTCCCCATTGGATTATAGCCAGATTCCCACTGTAAACTCTGCATTTCAACACTATGGAGCTGCTACTATGAAACCAGTGGCCAGGCCTTGCCTGACAGATTGAAATTTTAGCACACAGGATACAAATATGAGTTAGGCCATTGATATGTCTGTGCACTGCCCCAGTTTGCATAGCAGTTTTTGACACTATGAATGCTACCACCATGGGTTCATCCAAGATATTTGTTGACAGAGTAAATGGTCTGATCTGAGTTACTTTTCTCCAGAAGATACACTTGCTTTCTGAATCACATATTCTGTCCTGTATAAAGGATATTCAGTCCTTGAACTGTATTTTCACTGATGCACTGTGTTGAGTTAATCACAATTAAGTGGAATAATTACTATTGATCTTTTCTTTACTGTTTGCTTTAGTTTCATGTATCTTTCCCTTTATAATTCTGAGGTATGTTTCTTCTCTACTTAAATCTTAAGAAATTTTATACTGATCAATGTCAGATTTTACCACAGGCCTGTAAAAGCAACTTTTATTCCCTCTTGTAATTGTTGTCTAGGAGGCTTACTGTCCCACACAATTAACCTAGGCCTTGTACTGGAAGCCCCTACTCTCCAGACAATCTTATCTACGTCTAGAGTGTTTTGTCTTCTGAATTGTGCTACTGAATAAGCTCCCCATTTCTTGTTTTTTCTCAACTCCTACCCGGCTGGTTGAATTCAGTGTTCAAGGTTAAACTCCTCTCCTAGCTGATTTACTCAATCTTGTTCTCTCTCAGACACTGAATTGTTCTGCTTGGCCTTAAGTGAACTGTAGAAATCTTTTCTAATCTTCTGGATCCTTTTCTCTTGCTCATTCGGTCTTTATCTGTGTCTACCATGTTCTCTTTTCATTCTGTCTCTGTAAAACATTCCCAGTAAAACTGCTTCCTCCTCCCTCTTTGTTGTTCTATCCAATCAGCAATAAGGTACTGCTCTCAGTGAATCCTACTGTATTCCTTTACTGCATTCTTTCCTTCCTGTACTGTCCTTCTCTCAATTAAGTACTGTTCGTTTCCTCTCTCTTCTCATGAGAGTTGGGCGTATCCTCTTTTGTCAGATCTTCCTCTGATTTGTCACAGTTTTAACCACCCAATTAGACGTCACATTCAAACTTTGGTGCTTCCTTCTACATAGTTATCAGCCTTCATCATTTGGGCATGAAGTGAGTAATAAGGGCTTTCCTGTATTCCCACCAGTGCAACTAAATGCGTGTTGTTTGGTGGGACCACACCCTAACTAGAAACTGGTTCAAATATTCCAACATAGCAATTTATCTTTCCCTGAGTCTACATCTCTGGAGTCTTGCATTTTTTAGGTTTAGACACTGAAAGAATCTTGCACTCTTGGTGTGAACTCAGCTTTCCTTCCATTTCCATATAATTTAGTGACAATATCTGTGTCTGTGCATATTCTGGCAACTGCTCTGTAATATTATTTTGCATATATTTGCTTCTGCTTGCCTGTTTATGGTATAGAGGTAAACCAAATTTGTAGGATGTCTTTCTAGTATTGTTCTTCTTTGTGTTTTATGCAATATTCTCCTCTTGGCATTAGTATAAGCATTGTCTAAGGAAATGAGAATTCCATGATACCCGTCTTATCCTCAGACTGTGGTAGAGGAAATCTCTTGCTTCAGTCTGAGCACTAGATTGATGTGTGTCCTACTTTTATAATGTAGAAGGTTGATGTATTCACTTGTTTCTAGGACTCATCATTTCTTCTTCAATACTGATGTATTTGTGTATGAGTGTCCACAGCACTGCATTAGGTGGCACTAGCATCATTGTCATACATTCCAGTGTCCCCTTTATCAGCTCTAGTTCTAACATATATGTGTGTGTGTGTGTGTGTGTGTGTGTGTGTTTGTGTGTGTGTGTGTGTGTTCTTTTAGATTAATTAAGCTGGGCAATGTTTTGTCACGAATTCTTTGTCTGCATAGAAACAAGTCTGTTATATTGAATCACTGCATTCTCTTTGAGTCTCTATTAACTAATTTCTGCATAACCTTACTAAAGTCTTTCTCTTTACTATTATAGAACGACTCATTTTCATGCTTGTATTAGTTTCTTTTTGTTCTAGACTGTTCAGGTGTGCTGTTAAGTTCCTAGTGTATGCCCTCTCCAGTTTCGTTTTGGAGTAACTCAGAGCTATGAGTTTTCCTCATTACACTGCTTTCATTGTGTTCCATAGGTTTGGGTAAGTTGTACTTTCATTTTCATTAAATTCTAGGAAGTCTTTAATTTCTTTCTTTATTTCTTCCTTGACCAACTTATCATTGAGTAGAACATTGTTCAGTTTCCATGTGTATGTGGGCTTCTGTTGGTTTTGTTGCCATTGAAGAACAACCATAATCTGTAGTAATCTGATAGGAGGCATGGCATTATTTCAGTCTTCTTATATCTGTTGAGGTTTGTTTTGTGACTGATTATATGGTCAATTTTGGAGAAGGTACAAGGAGATTCTGAGAATAAGATATATTCTTTTGATTTAGGAAGAAATGTTTTTTAGATACCTGTTAAATACATTTGGTTCATAACTTCTGTTAGCTTTGCTGTGTCTCTGCTTAGTTTGTGTTTCCATGATCTGTCCATTGGTGAGAGTCAGGTTTTGAAGTCTCTCACTATTATTGCGTGAGGTGCAATGTGTGCTTTGAGCATTAGTAAAGTTTCTTTTATGAATGTGGGTGCCCTTGTATTTGGAGCATAGTTCATCAAAATGGAGAGTTCTTCTTGGTAGATTTTTTCTTTGATTAGGATGAAGTGTCCTTCCTTATCTTTTTTGGTGACTTTTGGTTAAAAGTCTTTTTGATTTGATATTAGAGTGGCTATTCCAGCCTTTTTCTTGTGACCATTTACCTAGAAAATTGTTTTCCATCCCTTTACTCTGAGGTAGTGTTCGTCTTTAATCCTAAGGTGTGTTTCCTGTATGCAGCATAGTGCTGTGTCCTGTTTATATATCCAGTCTGTTATTCTATGTCTTTTTATTGGGGAATTGAGTCCATTGTTATGAGATATTAAAGGATAGTGATTGCTGCTTCCTGATATTTTCGATGTTATTTTTATGTTTGTGGCTATCTTCTTTTGAGTTTGTTGAAAGATTACTTTCTTGCATTTTCTAGGGTGTTGTTTCCCTCTTTGTGTTGGCGTTTCCATCTATAATCCTTTGTAGGGGTGGGTTTGTGGAAAGCTATTGTGTAAATTTGATTTTGTCATAGAATATCTTGGTTTCACCATCTATGGTAGTTGAGAGTTTTGCTGGATGTAACAACTTGGGCTGGCACTTGTGTTCCTTAGGGTCTGTATGATATCTGCCGAGCATATTCTGGCTTACATAGGCTCTGGTGAGAAGTCTGGTGTAATTCTGATAGGTCTGCGGTTATTTGCTACTTCAACTTTTTCCCTTATTTCTTTTAATATTATTTCCTTATTTTGTGCATTTGGTGTTTTGACTATTATGTAACAGGAGGAATTTCTTTTCTGATCCAAACTATTTGGAGTTCTGTAGGCTACTTGAATGTTTATGTTCATCTCTTTTTTAGGTTAGGGAACTTTTCTTCTATAATTTTGTTGAAGATATTTACTGTACCTTTAAGTTGGGAATCTTCACTCTCTTCTATACATATTATCCTTAGGTTTGGTCTTCTCATTGTGTTCTGGATTTCATGGATGTTTTGGGTTAGGAGCTTTTGTATTTTACATTTTCTTTGACTGTTTTGTCAATGTTTTCTATGGTACCTTCTGCACCTGAGATTCTCTCTTCTATCTCTTCTTTTCTGTTGGTGATACTTGCATCTATGACACCTGATCTCTTTCCTAGGTTTTCTATCTCCAGGATTGTCTCGCTTTGTGATTTCTTTATTGTTTCTATTTCCATTTTTAGACCCTGGATGGTTTTGTTCGTTTCCTTTGCCTGTTTGATTTTGTTTTCCTGCAATCCTTTCAGGGATTTTTGTGTTTCCTCTTTAAATGCTTCTAGCTGTTTACTTGTGTTCTCTTGTATTTCTCTATGGGAGTTATTTAGTTTCTTCTTAAAGTCTTCTATCACCATCATGACATGTGATTTTAAATCTGAGTCTTGCTTTTCTGGTGTGTTGGGGTATCCAGAGCTCGTTGTAGTGAGAGAACTTGGTTGTGATGGTGCCAAGTTGCCTTGATTTCTGTTCCTTATGTTGTTGCCTGTGCCTTTTGCCATCTGGTAATCTCTGATGTTAGCTGGTCTTGCTCTCTCTGACTGTGCCTTGTCCCTCCTACAAGCCTCTGCATCAGTACTCTTTAGAGAACAGCTCTCTCTCAGATGAATTTTTGTTTGGAGAGCTGTGGTACAGGGTCAGCTTTGGGCTGTAGACAGAAAGCAGAAGGATCCTTTCCCCAGCTGTTCCTTGGCACATTTGTCCTGATGGCTCTGTGAGGGTCCCTCTGTTTCCAGGAATTTAAACAGAAATGGTGATCTTGCTTGTGCTTGAAGATATGTTGGCACTCCTGAGAGACCAGCTCTCTTCTCCCACTATTTAAGTATGGAGCCCTGTGTCACAGGATCAGTTCCCAAGCCGCAGAAGGAAACTGGAAGTCCACTCCTCAGTCCCTGTGTTTTGAGGGTTCTGGGTAGTTCCTACTGAGCAGTGGTACTGGTCTTACCTCTGCTCACAGGCTTGTCCACACTCCTGGGAGCCTAGCTTTCTCCTGGCACTATTTAGCTATGGAGCCCTTTGGCACAGGTATAGGTCCCCTGCCACAGATGGAAACTGGAGGGCTCCTGTCAGTGGCTGCTCCTTGTTCCCTGAGTCCTGAGGATTCTGGGCAGGTCCCTCTGAGAAGAAGTGCTGGCCTTACTCCTGCTCACAGGCTTGTCCTCAGTCCTGGGAGGCTAGCTCTTTCCCTGTGCTATTTGGATATGGAGCCGTGTGGCACAAGCCACAGGTATAAACTGGAAGGCTTCTGTCCCAGGCTGCTCCTCAGTTCCTGTGTCCTGAGGTTTCCAGGTAGGTCCCGCTGTGCAGTGGTGCTTGTCTTATCTTCGCACTCAGACTTGTCCATACTCCTGAGAGACTAGCTTTGTCCTGGTGCTATTTGACTATGGAGTCCTGTGGCACAGGCTGATTTCCCCAGCCACAGAACGAAAATATTCTTATGAAATCATATCACAAGATATTTATTCTATGTCTTGTTTGTAATGTTTGTTGAATGCACTGATTTTATACTTCTCAACTGCTACCATAAAAAGAAAACTATTTCCTTTATGTAATCCTTATATTTGGTATTCAATACACTATTTCTTTGTTCTAGAAAGGATTCAGCATTGCTAATAGACCTTAGGATCCCAACTGAGCATTTTAGACTAGAGTCAGGATGTTGACACCCAGCTGAAGACAGGATAGATACAGCGTCCATATTTGAGCAAAGCTGGCAGCTGTAGAATTTGAAAGTGCAGGTTTACTCATCATCACTTTACTATCTTAGATGTGACATTGGGATCATTGTTATCCAAAAAAAGTGTTCTTAAGGATATATTTCCTCATTTCAATTATTCCATGCTCTCCTGATTTTAATCTATGGGTATGTATTTATTACAACTATATTGTATTATATTGTAGCCTTTTTTGGTGGCAGGGATAGGACAAGAAAACTGGAATAGAGCTGCAAATTGTTACAGCACTTAGATATGAAAATAGCTGGGTTCATCTGGGAGTTAAGGATGCCAATCTTGGAGAGACTCTCCTAGGGAATACTATATTAGAATGCTTTATAGCCTAGTACTAACCAAGAGTCCCAGTGCCTGAACACTTCATGTAACTATTTGAACATTATCTACTGTAAAACGATTTGATGTAACAAGTGATAGTAAACTTTAACTGAAAGATAGAGCAGAACCATATCTATTTAGACGTGGGTGGGTATTTGAGGAAATGTCAGTTCCAAGTTTTAAAGTAGATGCTGTAGTGACTTCATAATGGAAGCATGTAAAACCATGGGTACTCTGGTAGACCTACATTGTCTCTCAGGTGGGTGTTTCAGCACACAGCATCAGCACCTTGGAGAGCCGTTGATGACTCCTTCAGCTAGCATCCTACAGAGCCCTTTTTATCAGTTTGTATTCTACAACAGCATATCCAAGACCTTCTTAGACACTGAGGGTTCATCTGACTTCTCAGATTATTCTTTAGGAATGTATAAAATGAAGTGAAAATTTCTTTTAATAGCTTATTAAGTGTGTAATCTGATTGGAGTGTTCTCTTGGGGTATTTATATTTCTTGAGTTGAAGAATTATGTTTCTTGTAATTTGAGAAAACTTGCCTTCCCTGTATCCTTATACGATACATTGAAAATATTCTGTGTTTTACTTGCTCTTTGTAAGCCCTACTGCACTGCTAGATATTAGTGTGGAGGCTTAGCACATCCTGTCTCTCTTCTGTTTAGAGTAGAATGATGACAGCTGTCTTCATTTTGTGTAATGATATATTTGTGTGTTGAACATTTTCTTCATTAGACTTGTGGAATGTTCCTTCTGTTCTTACTATCTCCAGAGTTTTCATGGTGATTCACTGTGATATTTTTCTCCGGGCAATTTATAAGTATATTGAAATTGTTGTGAGCCTTCTCTCACTGTACATATTTTGAGCGTTAACTTGCTTAGTTTGTGCTTGTTGAAATAGTCTTGCATCTCTGGCATGAAAAAAAGTTGGGTTCACTTTCTACATCCATTAGAGAGAAACTTTATTTCAATGTACACTGGTTCACCTGGACTGTTATTATTTTCTTTGTGCATATTTTTATGCTCATTTGATTTTGGATCCAGGTAAAGTCAATTTTGTGTGGTGACTGTACCACAATCCCTTTCTTCCTGTATTCTGCAAATAGTTTCTGTGCAAGATTATTGTGGGATATTCTAAAGAAATTTGTGAATTCATTTTACATCTGTTTAGTCCTCAGACAGTGTTTGAAGAAGCACTGATGACCTGGGTGTCGGCACTCTCTTATTGCTTGGCCTAGTGATATGAGACTGAATGTTTACTTGCTTACTTTTTTCTAGGAAATCATTATTTTTCTCATCAGTTCTCATTAATTTTATATGACTTTCCACAGCGCTACATCTACCTGCTATTTCCCAACGTCAATCTAATCTACTGAGGCAGGGTCATTGAAAGAAACCATTCATATATGTGTTAAAGGCCAAGAGAAATATTTGACATAAGAGAAATATAAATTCAAAGAAATATATAAAACACCGAATATTTGCTCATACCAAGGTCATGATAATTTTGTGTAGTAATAGAATCCAGACATTCAGAATGAGTTCTTATGTTTTTTATTCATGTGTAGATACATGTATGCATTTGTGTGCATATATGTGTATGTGTCTGTATATATATCAGGAGACCCATGTCATGCATTCTTACTTTCTTGTGGGATTACAACATATTTAATAGATAGAACCTTTGGACTACAAGGCAACAGGACACACATGGAAAATAATTATGCTGTTTTTGCTGGGTAGAATGAACTGGAATCTCATCAAAGGCTCAGATATTGAATTCTAGTGTGATTACTAATGAAACTCCATCCAATTCTAGAAATCAATTTTAATACCCACTGGCTAATTGTCTTTGACTCTAGTCCCAGGAAGATAAGTTTTCAGTAATAACCCTGCGTATTAGTGTTTTATAGCAGCTATACATGTTCTCTGTGTTTGTTCCTGGTTACTCCTGAGTTTAGAAATCATCCTCAGTTTATACTCATATTCCTTACCAGTCTATATATATCATAGCATTGCATATTTTCATGACTGTAGAAATGTCAAGATCATTGGTATCATTTTGCTTTTAATGTTTTTTCTTTTTTTCTTTTTTTTTTTTAAGTGTGGTTTAGCATTTTCTGTTATGGAGTTGTATTTATTTCATTTTTGAATTGTTCAGTTCTAGATGTGAAAGTTTTGAAGACTTCTAAACTTTGTTTCTCATTCAGAACTTGGGAGAAGAACAAGAAAAAGAATGAGTGCATCTCTGGGGAACACTCTACAGGTCAGTGTCCTGCCCACATTTCTTTTTAAAAATTCCTTTTTATTCAAACCATCCAAAAGTTTTATTCTCTATATGCATAATGTTATCTAAAGTGCTTAATTTGTATGTTCTTTATTTTTCACTGTATTAATGAAAATTTAATGTTTTGGTTTTTTACATATATAAAACCTGTATATTTTTACTTGATTTTATATTGTGAGTACACATAATTCCCATGTACTGGAGACCTACATGTCTCAAATGACATCTATTGGAAATGATGTTCAAAGAATGTAATGATGGCTATTTCCTATGTTAGATAATTTTTGTCCTTTTATATTAGTATGTAAGTCGGGTCTCTTGTGGAACATAAATTACATTTCAATGATGGTTAGTTTTCCAGACACAAGCTTGTGAATGTGGAAATGGAAATATGTAGAAATTCACATCATTAAGCAAAATATGGAAGAGTAGAATTTGTAGAAGTTAAAAGTATATGAGATCCACTCTCTTGAAACCTAATAGTAAATATATTAGCTCCCAAAAGATGCAGATGATGGAAGAAAATTGTCTTTCTTTGTCATTGGTGTGATTGTGAGCTGATACAGATTTCAGTATTCTGATAACTCTTTTTTTTACATTTTATGTGACACAGTATTCACTGGAGGGTTGACACCTGAAATCTATTTGTCTCAAGAGAGATACTGACACTGTGGTATATTCTCAATATAGAAATGGTTATTTTAATAGCTGAGTAGTACTCCATTGTGTACATGTACCACATTTTCTGTATCCATTCCTCTGATGAGGGACATCTGGGTTGTGTCCTGTTTCTGGCTATTATAAATATGCCTGCTATGAATATAATGGAGCAAGTGTCTTTATTATATGTTGAAGCATATTCTGGGTATATGCCCAGGAGTGGTATAGCTGAGTCCTCAGGTAGTATTATGTGCATTTTTCTGAGGGTCCCCCAAACTGATTTCCAGAATGGTTATACCAGCTTCCAATCCCACCAACAATGAAGGTTTGTTCCTCTTTCTTGACATCCTCGCCAGCATCTGCTGTCACCTGAGTTTTTGCTCTTAGCCATTCTGACTGGTGTGAGGCAGAATCTCAGACTTGCTTTGATTTGCATTTCCCTGATGACTAAGGATGTTGAACATGTCTTTAGGTGCTTCTCAGCCCTGCAAATTTCCTCAGTTGAGAATTCTCTGTTTAACTCTGTTCCCCATTTTTGGATAGAGTTATTTGGTTCTCTGGAGTCTAACTTCGTGAATTCTTTGTATATATTGGATATTGGCCCTCTATCAGACATAGGATTGGTTAAGATCTTTTCCCAATCTGTTGGTTGCCGTTTTAATAGCTACTCAGCTATTAAAAAACAATGATTTAACGAAATTTGCAGGCAAATGAATGGAACTTGAAAATATCATCCTGAGCAAGGTAACTCAATAACAAAACAATGAACATGGTATGTACTCAATGATAAGGGGATATTAGCACAAAAGTTCGGAATACCCACGTTTCACTTTACAGTAATCGCTGGACTGAGAGTGAGGTCCCAGATGGAGGAGTGGGAGAAGGAACTGAAGGAGCTGAGGGAGTTTGCAGTCCCATGGAGGGAGCAATAGTGCCAATTGGCCTGACTCCCCCAGTCCTCCTGGAGGCTGGACCACCAACCAAAGAATACGCATCGAGGGACCCATGGTTCAGACCACATATGTGGCAGAGGAGGGCCTTGTAGGGCATCAGGGGGAGGACTGGCCCTTGGGCCTGCGCTTGTTAGAGGCCCTAGTAAAGGGGAATGTCAAGGTGGGTATAAGGGAGTGGGTGGGCGGGTGGGTGGGAGGTGGAACACCCTCATAGAGGTGGGGAGGGGTAGTGGATAGGGGGTTTCCAAAGAAGAGACCTAGAAATGGGGAAACATTGGAAATGTAAATAAAGTATTAAAAAAAAGTTTTTAAACAAAATGTTTTCTGATCTTAAGTATATTTTTAAAAAGTTTTAGTACTTATATTATTATTATAAATAAAATCATATACTATAAAAAAAAGAAATGGTATTTTCCTCTCTTTTTGCTTTCAGTCTTTAGAAGTAGTCTAAGTCCTGTGCTCTGCATGTTTGTATTTCATCACTTGAAATATATTTGTAAAAATTTTGTAGAGAGGATAGCCTTGGTGCTGTGCATAAACCATCAATTTTCAAATATAAATGAATGTCCTTCCTAATTCTCTAATTCTCTCTCTCTCTCTCTCTCTCTCTCTCTCTCTCTCTCTCTTTCCCTCTCTCTTTCTCTCTCTCTCTGTCTCTTAAGAAGGAAAAGGCTTGATATAACTTGAGTTATTTTTCTTTAGCCAAGCTATGCATTACATAGGGAAAACTGAAGGGTTGTGACAATGTTTCTCTTTTTCGTTACAATAATAATTTCTTTAAGTATATAAGTATTTATCTGAAGATTTTTATGTCCATTGAGTGATACATTATGCCCCTAAAGCCCTAAGTACAGCACCAAACCACAGAGACTGAACTCAGACGTAGTAGTGAGCTGCAATATGTTTAGAGAGAATTAAATTAGCTTTCTATGCAGAAACAGCAAGTACCTTTACACTTTAATCTTTTTTTGTTGCCCCAGGTTCATATTTTTGAGGCTCATTTGTAATAGAGATTGTATATAGCCTGTGTATTATAGTTTTTGAAATGAAAAGGAAGAATTATAGATTATACTTTTCTATGAAAGCTACAATTCTGATACACAGATGGTCAAATTCTAAAGAAGAGAATATAAAGTTAAAATAGAAGATTGAAATTTTTAATTTTAATACCATGAAGAATAATTTGTTAAATATTCATGAAGAGTTAGTATAATTATCCCTCAAGTTATAAACAGAATTTGATTAAAGAAAATTATTCCTCATCATTGGAATGCATTACCACCTATGAAATTTGTTTATACATATGTATCTAATCATTCTGTAGTGAAACACCATATGGTATTTATGAAATGTTTTTATGTATATTGTTTTGTCAACTTATATAAAATGTTAAATAATTTTAATGGTGTCTAATACTGTTTTTTCTACTTTATGGTTTTGTATATATTCTCATAGAATAATTTCCCAAAGCTTTTGATTCTTTGTGTCATATGGAATGTTCAATGCATGCCCTGATATTGCAGGTTTTTTCTGTGTAAAGAAAACTTTCTGACATTTAGTCCATCCATTAATTCTGCCTTTCATATTCTACTTGTTTATTATAGCTATTGTCCATATTTGAGCAAGGTGGACATTGTAAAATGTGAAATCATATTTTTCTTATCATAACTTGACTACTGATTATATGATACTGGGATTCTTTTTTATTTCAACCCATGATTCATAAAGGTACATTACTGCATCTAGACATCTAATGTATATCTTTTTTGTTTGTTTGTTTTGTAGTAGTTAGTTTTATTAAGTACTTTGTAAACTGAGACTAATACACTGTCATTACAGTAACCACTGATTCACACTGTCTCACCATCTTGGCATAGGTTATGCCAAGTGCCAGAACATTCCTTTCTACTTGTCATTAAGTACTGGGTGAACGTGGGGACAGATCCTTCCACTTTAGGAAAGTCATGTTCATGTCACAATATGCCTGGTTTAAATGGAGCACCAAAATTTCAGAGGACATTATACCCACTTTCTCAATTTCTTTTCCCCATGAAGTCCTGACTGACTTTTCTACCAATCAAATCTGAGATGCTCTAAACCCAAACATTTCTATTCAGTTGAGTGCAATGGGGTAGACACAAAAGACACCTCACCTCAATTTACATCTTTGGGGCTAAACAACATTGAACAGGGTAGGTGAATTACAGCCAAAATCAAGGAAAGATTTTCAAGGAAGTTTCAACAGAAACATTAAGATTGACATTTGAATTCAAATCCAGAAGTACTACTGGGAGATACTGAGGTTTTAGCCAATATAAGAGAGGGTTGGGAAGGGCCTTTTGTACTCAGTTCTGTAAAAATGTTTTGACCAATAAAGTCTGGGTCTGCTGAACCAGATATCCCGAGCGCTGCACAGCTGTCATGTGTGCAGCTGCATCAGAGAGTGCTCCCCAGTGTGTTATAGTTGTCTTTAAAGCTCTTCAGTTCAAGAAATGCTTAAGTCGTTTTCTCTTCTGACTGGAGGACAGGTATGTGACCTGGATTGTTGTTTGCGACATTTCAGGCGACTGAGTTAGGTCTTTGGCTGCTGACTTGTGTTGTCTCTGAGAACTCCCAATTCGTGCTTTGACCACAGTGGCCAGCTCACTCAAGGCCTCCTCATATCGCAAGTACTCACTCTGGCCAAAGACCCCTGTCCCATAGGGGGCTGTCTCATATTCATCCAGGAGGGTATTAATGAGGGCCTTTCAAACACCCTTGAAAGGAGTGCTAGTGTTACGAAGATCTAGCAAGTAGGAACGGAAATTCATATCCATTAAAGAACACAGGTGCAGGCCTTCAGCATGAAATGGAATATTTTGATTTCCTTGGGTTTCCAGCTGCAGTAGTCTGGTATCATCACCTGCAAGGACCTGGGGTTTATACTTGATAAACTGAACCCTGGATAGTCGAATATCGACCTCCTCTTTTAAGTCCTTGGGGGCATTGTGTCCCACAGGGACATGAGGTCCTCTTCTAGATTTCATTGCAAAGTGAATGATTTGTCTCTTCACAAAAATAAACAACAGTCCGAACACCAGGCTCCTGTACGCCATCACAAGTAGGACATTCACTCGGGACTGTCATTTTACTACTAGACACCATTGCCTGTCTTTCCAGGAACACCTGCTAGGATAATCCCTCCACACTCTCGCATTACCCCAGGCTCAGCCAAAGCCAGGGCACCTAGGTTCCCTGGAGCTCTCCATCCATTTCCATATGGTTTTCTGTGAAAAACCAGACTAGAGTCCTTCTGAAAACATGGTGATTGGGGGCGCTAGTTAAGCATAGGACCTTCCTAATGTATATCATATATTCTGTAAATGTTACTGCTTTTGAGATGATTATATCTTGAATTCACAGATAAAATAGAAATATAAAGAAATCTATGTGTATTTTAGAAAGTATTTTTTTTATTAAAGTTAAAGTTCATTTTTCTTCAATAAATGTTGGTTGCATTTGCCTGAATGTATGAATATGTGCTGTGTATTCTTCCTGGCAGTAGTGTTCAGAAGAGATCACTGGATTTTAAAGAACAGGTTTTATCAATTCATTGTGTAGTGTGATGTGGGTGCTGGGAAACAAATTTTGTAACTGAGGACTTTAAAAGTCTGTATACAATCCAAACTGTACACAAAAGTATTGAAAATAGTAATGATGGCAAATCTTTCTTTTGCTGCTAAGGTCTCCATAAACTACAGAAAATTCAGGAAGGTAAGAGGCTCTCTAAATGTGAGCATTATAGTAAGTCATTCTATAGAATGACTGTGGAAGAGCAGCAATTCATATCTTCAGACATATCTCCATAAAACTTTTAGAAAACATGTGTCCTTTAATACTTTCCTTTCCTCATTTGTATCACAAAATGTATCTTAATTATTTCTTTTTTGACATAAGAAAACATTATTGTCCAGTAGCAAATAGATAGTTTTCCATTACAGGGTATGTTAACCTTCAAGGATGTGGCTTTGGAATTCTCACTGGAGGAATGGGAATATCTCAGTTTTGCTCAGAGGGCATTGTGCATGGATGTGATGTTGGAGAATTACAACAATCTATTGTTTGTTGGTAAGACTGCTCTCCTTTTTGAATTCCTGATTCTTTCTTTGAGTTTTCCTACTATGTGTTTATGTAAACTCTCTGAAATGGCCAGAGACCCCTGAATGAGGGAAAATTTGGTTAAAACCATAAACTTTCCATTGTATTTTGTTTACATTTTTCTGCTGTTTTTTTGGAAAAGTAAACAGTGCTATATTCTTTGAGCTCTCTCCTTACTTCTTATCTAGCTTCAGTGAAGACGTTCAAGTTGAAAAAATTTAAATATCCAGAACAAGGAATTATATTTCTATACATACAATAGTTGGAGTATTATAATCTTACTATTCATAAAGTGTTCCCTCTTTATGATTTTAAAAATGCACAATATTTCAAGTAGATATAGAGCCCTTGGTTTGGAGAAGTTGTTTTTAATGAACTTTTTAACATGTGGTCTCCGACTTTAATTCTGGGACAATTATCCTAACAATTTAGATGCTGAAACAAAGCTATTTAGTGATTTCCCTGACAATGTTAATTATATCATAAATTTATGAGACCATTGATACACAGTGACACTCTGAATCAAATTGCAATCATAAAATTAGAGATATATTGTTCAGAGATCTACTTTCTGACTTTTCATTACCGATCAATCACTTATTTATCCTAACTTTTGCAAAATACAATATGCTTTTTTAATTTTATTTATTTACATTTCAAATGCTATCCCCTTCTTGGATCCCCCTATGCAAACCCCCTATCTCATCTTCCCTTCCACCTGCTTTTTTGAGGATATTCCCCAACACACACACACACTCCCAACTCACCATGCTAGGATTCTCCTGTGCTGGAGCATTGAGCCTTCACAGGACCAAGGGCCTCCCCTCCCACTGATTCCCGACAAGGCAGTTATCTGCTACATATGCAGCTAGAGTCATGGGTCCCACCATGTGAACTCTTTGGTTGGTGGTGTACTCCTTGGGAACTCTGAGTGGTATGGTTGGTTGATATTGTTGTTCCTATGCAGTTGGCAAGCCATTCAGCTCCTTCAGTCCTTCTTCTAACCCCTCCATTGAGATTCCCAGGATCAGAACAGTGGTTTGCTATAGGACCTGCATCTATGTTGGAGCATTCTCTGGATGACCATATTTGCAGTCTCTGCTTCACTCTTTGTCTCTCTATTTCCTTAAGACAGGAACAATTCTGGGGTAATATTTTTGAGATGGGTATGTGGTACAATTTTAAAATAAGATTTAGAAGGCTTTTATTATTTCCAGTCATTTGATATGGATCAGATTTGAGATTCTTCTGAGGATACATGTAATGATTAAAAAAGAAAAACCTCTCTTGACAGTATGAATCTATGTGATCACTGATTATAGAATCACTTACTCTTTAGATAAGTAATCCCTGTCGTAACTAATTGCTCTTTTTTTTTTTCCCAGAAAATCATTACATATGTGGAAACTATGAGAAGGTCTTGGATCAAGACAACCAGTACATTGTCAATGAGCATGTGAATATTCAAGAGAAGTCTTCTAAATGTAACAAGCTTAGCAACGTGATTCATGAATCCACCCAAAGTATAGCTTATAAAACTAACCACAGCAATGCCCATCTTCAATCCTCAAACCTAAAAAGACATCAAACTGGGAACACTAAAGAAGTTTGCAAATCTAAAGACTGTTTAAGCTGTTTAAATGTGTGTCCTATCATTAGTCTCAATCAAGGAATCCACATAGAGAAGAAAGAACATGAGAGAAATACAGAATTTGATAAGGACTTTGTCTCTAAACATGAATTCATGCTGAAACAAAACAATAGTGGAGTAAATCCTTACAAATGTAGTGAATTTGAAAATTACTTTACAAAGAGCGACAAATTTCAAAGTCAACAGAGAATTTATCCAAGAAAGAAAGCTTACAAATGTACTGAAAGTGTCCAATGCTTTATGCAAAAATCCCATCTTAATATTAATCATGGAACGCATACAGGAGAGAAACGTTATGAATGCAGTGAATGTAATAAATGTTTTACACACAAAGTCAATCTTAGTATGCATCTTAGAATGCATACAGGAGAGAAACCATCCAAATGCAGTGAATGTGAAAAATGCTTTACTGACAAAGGCAGCCTGAGAATTCATCAGAGAATTCATACAGGAGAGAAACCTTACAAATGTAGTGAATGCGGCAAATGCTTTACTGACAAAGGCAACCTAAGAATTCATCAGAGAATTCATACAGGAGAGAAACTGTACAAATGTATTAAATGCAACAAATGCTTTACCCAAAAATCCCATCTTAGTATTCATCAGAGAATTCATACAGGAGAGAAACCTTACAAATGTAGTGAATGCGGCAAATGCTTTACTGACAAAGGCAACCTAAGAATTCATCAGAGAATTCATACAGGAGAGAAACCTTACAAATGCAATGAATGTGAGAAAAGGTTTACCCATAATTTTAGTCTGAGAATTCATCAGAGAATTCATACAGGAGACAAACCTTACAAATGTAGTGAATGCGACAAATGCTTTACCCTACAATCTTATCTGAGAATTCATCAGAGAATTCATACAGGAGAGAAACCTTATAAATGTAGTGAATGTGACAAATGCTTTACTGAAAAAGGCAGACTGAGAATTCATCAGAGAATTCATACAGGAGAGAAACCTTACAAATGTAGTGAATGCGGCAAATACTTTACTGACAACGACAACCTAAGAATTCATCAGAGAATTTATACAGGAGAGAAACCTTATAAATGTAGTGAATGTGACAAATGCTTTACTGACAAAGGCAGCCTGAGAATTCATCAGAGAATTCATACAGGAGAGAAACCTTACAAATGTAGTGAATGCAACAAATGCTTTACCCAACAATCTTATCTGAGAATTCATCAGAGAATTCATACAGGAGAGAAACCTTATAAATGTAGTGAATGCAACAAATGCTTTACTAAAAAAGGCAGCCTGAGAATTCATCAAAGAATTCATACAGGAGAGAATCCTTACAAATGTAGTGAATATGACAATTGCTTTACCCAAAAATCTTATCTGAGAATTCATCAGAAAATTCATACAGGAGAGAAACCTTATAAGTGCATTGAATGTGATAAATGCTTTACCCACAAAGTTAGTCTGAGAAATAATAAGAGAACTCATGCAGGAAAGAGAGACCTTACAAATGTAATGAATGTGACAAATGCTCCACCCAACAATCCCCTCTTTGTATTCATCAGAGAACTCATACAGGAGAGAAAACTTACAAATTCAGTGAATGTATAAAGGGTTTACCCACAATTTTAGTCTGAGAAGACATCAGAATATTCATACAGGAGAGAAAACTTATAAGTGCATTGAATGTGATAAATGCTTTACCCACAAATTTAGTCTGAGAAATCATAAGAGAACTCATACAGGAGAGAGAGAGACTTTACAAATGTAATGAATGTGACAAATGCTTTGTCCAACAATCCCTTATTAATATTCATCAGAGAACTCATAGAGGATAGAAACCTTACAAATGCAGTGAACATGAAAAATGCTTTATCTACCAAGGAATATCATCTTAAAATATTTAAGAAAATACTTACAGGAGAGCGACCTTTCAAATATGTTGAAGGTATGAATCCTTTACTTTTGGCCTAACTCTTAGAATGTAACAGTGAATTCATGCAGGTGAGAAACTTAACAAATGCACTGTATGGAGAAATATCTTTGACTTCATTTCAGGTCAGAGACAACATCTAAAAAAATTTTGTGGGGAAAGTATTTTTGTTGGGAAAAATGTGGCATATGTTTTATGCAGGGTGTATTCTATTCAACACTTGAGGGTACACACTAGAGAATCACTATGACTATGACAACCTTATGAAAATCTTCATGCAATTTTGAAATCTTAGATTATGTCAGCTATTTATGCTGGGAGGAACTCTGACAATGTGACAATGTAGGAAGTTTGCATTAAACCGTTTTGCTTGGTCACCCTCAAATATTACATGATAAAGACAAGTAGGGAAGCTAGAATAATATAGTATGTGTAACACATTAATTGAGACTGAAATAATCCATTCCAAATGGAAACTAATTTTTAATACAACCTTCAAAATATTTAATAAAGCTTGCAGCATTCTATATATTCAAGTACATTCTGAAGTACAATACAACATATTATCTATCCTATAAATATGCCTACAGATGTGAAGTGTGTTTTGAGTATCCAGTATTCATAATTCTTATCAAATGCTGGGTTTCACGTTATAGGTAACAACTGACTATGAGTCTCTTGTGCTCTGGTCAACAACTCCTTCCCCATTGTCTTGTAAATAACTCCAATAAAGCTGATAGATACAACAAGTTTGATTTCGTTGTTTTCAGTTTGATCTTGGGATACTTAGATGAATATTTGTTGCATCTTCCCTGGAAATATCTCACATAAATCATATGCTGAAGTCATAAATATTTTTGCAAACCTGTATCATAAACTTAATAGTAGTCATTTTCAATCGATGGATAACAATCCCTTTGGGGCTGGAATTAACCTTTCATAGGAGGTACTTAAGAGCATAGAGAAACACATATTTACAATTGTCTTAGCACTGAGAAATCATTCATTCAACTCCACATTAGTCTTCCCACATAAGAATAATTTGAATCCTATGTCAGTGGTAAGCATTACAAAAGTGAGAAATACTGTATCAGAGATGATGATTTCTGTTAACTGAAATAGGGATGATTCTGTTCAATGTTCCAAGCTTACTGCCATAGAAGTACTAGGGTAAATTACAAAGCCTCAAAACCGAAAACATGTAGAGCCTTTCAGAGCCTCAGGAATAAATCTGCTCTCTCTCTTGAATTCAAGGGATTATGAGAGTTAATTTTACCAAAACATAAAGGAAAATATGACTTCATAGTTTTCAGGTAAACCATCCAGACTGTGCTGTGTCTCTTCATGGCTCTGAAGTCATTAATACCCCTTAATTGAACAATACTCTTATGAGTCTCAGAAAAATGCTACCCATTGACACATATTACAGACCATTATGGTGTCCTGTTCTGATGTGCCTTAATACTCCACTCTACCACAAGGATTGAATTAAATTGCCATTCCTTTCTTAAATCATCTACAGAATGGTAACATTTTATACGCAGTGTTTTGAACAAATCTCAATGGCTCGCTATTAAGTTATTATATTCATAATAATTTCATGTATGAGTCCATTCATTCAAATATCATGAATCTGTAAATCTTCAAAGAAATATCCTTTGTTTAGTAGTTGAGGTACATGCTCATGCACACTTTAGAAATCCAAACATCCTGCAAATACATTGGAAATTACTGAAAAAGATGAAAAAAATCATTACTACAAGTTAAAGTATTTTATTAGTTTATTGCTCCTAATTGAAGGCATTTGCAACCCTATAAGAAGAACAACAATACCAACCAATCAAACCCCCCAGAGCTCCCAGGGACTAAGCCACCAACCAAAGAGTACACATGGCTTTAACTCCATATATAGCAGAGGATGGCCTTGTCAGGTATCAATGGGGGGAGAGCTCTTTGGTCCTATGAAGATTGTATTGATAGCCCAAATGTGTTGCTGGCTGGGTGGGTGGGGGAAATATCATCATAAAAGCAGAGGGAAGGATGATGGGATAGAGAGTTTATGGGAGAGGGGAAACCAGGAAAGGGGATAACATTTGAAATGTAAATAATGATAATTTCCAATAAAATAAGAAAACAACAACAAACAAAAACAAAATAAGAATATTTATGCTAAATTCAGGAAGTCTCAGAAAATTAGAATCTAAGAAAAAATATCATATATTACAAAGAACAAATCCATATCACTACATATTTTTCTTTGTTTTAAAAAAATAAGGATATTGATCAGCTTGTGCAAAACTACTGAGCAGTAACATTACTATCTTCTCAGTGTTGGAATGTGTTGAAAAAGGACCTCATCCTTAGTGGAATCTACTAGTAGAAGCAGTAGAGGCCCTTGCTTTAAAATGATCAAAGATATTTTCTGTCAGTTGCTGCATTGGGGATGTTGATGCTCACACACCAGGCAATTAAAAATTATACGTCTAGAAGAGCCCTGAGCAGTCTGTTTCTTTGTTTGTTTGTTTTGTTTTGTTTTTTTTTGTTTTGTTTTGTTTTGTTTTTCGAGAAAGTGTTTCTCTGTGTAGCCCTGGCTGTCCTGGAACTCACGCTGTAGACCAGGCTAGCCTTGAACTCAGAAATCCACCTGACTCTGCCTCCCAAGTTCTGGGATTAAAGGCGTCCGCCACCACTGCCCAGCTGAAAATTGCAACCAGCCAGACAGTCTCTCTAGATTCCAGTTTCACATGTTCAATGGATCTAGTACCCACTGCTTCATGACTTAGAAATCATTATCCCAAATATGCAGGGATTTCCAGTATCATGGAAAATTTTCAAATTGTGCACAATGAAAACCCATCTTACCTTTTACTCCTCACACAATATGATTGTTTTCATTATATATCCATTTATACACATACTTCTTGTCTGTGATACAGCAAGCATGTTGTGAGGGTGGATAAATGGTACAGGTAGACACATTGTTGTGTTATGTGGAAGAAAGCATGTGCAGATTGAGAAAGATCCACGCCCTTGGATTGGGAAATTACCCATATTATATTTGAAGGCCATGGAGATTGAGGCTCACTGGATGTGGAACTTTATTTGTGGAAGTGCACTGTAAAATACACAGTAAGAGCCACACTACAGGAACCTGATGGACATTCCTAGAAGAACTTCCACATGCTACAATTTTAGGAACAAACCAAGACAATGGCAGTACCTTGTAGGGGAAGGAAACCTCTCTTAAGCTTCAGGAGTGTTCCAATTTCTCTGCAGTCTTGACAGATAGAGCATTTAAAAAACAAAATGAGGTCAAAGGATTGCAAATTGGAAATGAAGCAGTCAACATATCACTATTTGTGGATGATATGTTAGTATATATAAGCAACACCAAAAATTCTACCAGAGAATTCGAACAGCTGATAAATAATTTCATCAAATAGCCTGGATATACAATTAGCTCAAACAAATCACTAACCTTACTTTATGCAAAGGAAAAATGGACCGAGAAAGAAATTAGGGAAACAATACTGTTCACAATAGTCATAAATAATATAAAATATCTTGGTGTAACTCTACTCTATGAAGTGAAAGATCTGCATGACAAGAATGCTAAGTCTCTGAAGAAAGAAGTTGAAGAAGACCTCCAGATTTAGAATGGTTGCCAGACAGTGGCTGAGAACATACTCAGTCTACCTGAAAGGAAGGCTGGAAATGAAAAAGGGTTGGGGTGGGAGAGAAGGATAAATCCAAGACAAAGTTTCTGATCAAGGCTCAAAATGTAATATTCTGCACTTCAGTTACATAGGGAGGGCCCACAGACCCCATCCTTTGTTTCAACTGGATCACATTGCTTTGTTTCAGCTGGATTATGTTGCAAAGAAAGCTCAGAAGGCAGACCATTCTTCTAAGTTCCTGTAAGGAGCTGCACATGCAGCGAAGTGGATGCCTCCACCTGGGTCCCCCTGGGTCCCCCCTGGGTCATTAAGGTCCAAATGTGGCATAGAATGATCTCCCATGCTCCTGGATCACTAAGATTCACATAGTAGATTTGGGTTGGAGAGAGAGCTCAGTGGTTAAGACTACTGACTGCTTTCCCATAGTTCCTGAGTTCAATTCCCAGCAACCACATGGTGACTCAAAGCCATCTGTAATGGGATCTGATGTTCTCTTCTGGTGTATCTGAAGATAGCTATAGTGAACTCATATACATAAAATAAATCTTTAAAAAAGACTCACATACTAAAAAATGCAGATTAAATGCAATCCATATCAAAATTTTAACACAGTTCTTCACAGACAGGGAAAGAGAAGTTCTCACCTTCATATGGAATAACTAAAAAATCAGGATAGTGAATACAGTTTTCAACAATAAAAGAACTGGGTGAATCACCATCGCTGACCTCATGTAGTACAGAGCAATTGTGATAAAAACTTCATGGTATTGGTGTTGAGACAGACAGGTAGATCAGTGGTATAGAACTGAAGAACCAGAAAGAAACCCACACACCTATGGACACGTAGTATTTTTAAAAAGAAACCAAAACCATGTAGTGGGATAAAAACAAAAGCATCTTCAATAAATAGTGGTGCTCTAACTGGTGATCTGCATGTTTGATAATGCAAATTGATACATAGTTATAACCCTGGGCAAAGCTCATATCTAAATGCATCAAGGTCATCAATGTAATTCTAGATACACTGAATCTATTAGAAGAAAATGTGGGAAAGATTCTCACACATATTGGCACGGGGGAAAATTCCTTGAACAAATCAACAGTAGTTCAGGCTCTAAGATCCACAGTTCTCAAATGGGACTTCATGAAACAAATCCCTCTGTAAGGCAAAGTACACTTTCAATAAGACCAAATGGCAAACTTAGAATTGGGAAAAGGTCTTCACTAATCCTACATCCAATAGAGCAGTAATATCCAAAATATACAAAGAACAATAAGTTAAACTCCCAAAATAACAAATAACACAATTTAAAACTGGGGTATAAGCTAACAGAATTCTAAACAAAGGAATCTTGACTGTTGGTTAAGTACTTAAAGAAATGTTCAATATCCTTAGTCATCCTTTCAGTAATTCTAAAAATTAGATTTTATTTTTTATATTTCAAATATTGCCCCACCTCCTGGTCCCTGCTTTCAGAAATCTTCACACCCTTTTCCTTCCACTTTGGCTCTGAGAATGTGTTCACTCCTTCTCCCTATGATTCCCAAGGCTTCCCTATTCCCTAGGGCATAAGGTCTCTCCAGTATTAGGCACATCTTTCACTGAGGCCAAAAAGGAGTCCTCTGCTACATACGTTCAGGGGGCCTGGAACCAGCCTTTATTTGATCTTTGGTTGGCAGAGTAGACTCCGGGAGGTCCCAAGCTTCTGGGTTAGCTGATAATGTTGGACTTCCTTTGGGGTTGTCATTCCTTCAGCTCCTTGAAGGTTGCTGACTCCTTCCCTCCACTTGGGTCCCATTCAATCTGCCAGAGATGGTCTCTTCAGGTTTCATCTCTCCACTGTTTGGCATGAGTTTGATTATCTCATGCTGTCTACTTGCCCTAGTTGTTTTCACTTCTTTTTTTAATAGAGTCTTCAGATGTACTTTTAATTTATTAGTGTGAGAACACCCAAGTTCTGTATGATGGCATTTAGTGCTATAAACTTTCCTCTTAGCTCTGCTTTCTAGTGCACCACAAGTCTGAGTGTGTTGTACCATCATTTTGATTTAATTTTAGAAAGTCTTTAATTTTTATGTATATTTATGCCCTGAAACAGTGAGTGATCACCTGAAATTCTCACTTATATCTTTAGTATTCTCTTGGTGATGCCTACAACTATAGCTCTTGTTTTCTTTCCGAGGTTTTCCATCTCTAGGATTGTCACAGTTTAAGTTTTCTTTATGCTTCCATTTCCCTTTTCAGGTCTTGGACAGTTTCTTCATATCCTTTTCCTGTTTGATTATGTTTTCCTTTACAACTTTATTTGTTTCCTCTTATAATGAGTCTGCCTGTTTGAATGTATTTTCCTGTATTTCCTTAAGTGATTTATTAGTGTCCTTTTTAAAGAAGTCTACCATCTTTAGAAGATTGGATTTAAGATACTCTTGTCATGCTTCCTTTTGATTAGGATATCCAGGTTCTGTTGTAGCAGGATAGTTTGGCTCTGCTGGTGCTATATTTCTCTGGGTATGGCTGATTGTGTTCCTGTGCTGTTCTTTAGGCATCTGGTTTTCCCCGCTATTGACTAGATCTTCTTGATGGTACGAGAACTTCTGAGTGAAGTGTGAAGATCCATGAGCCAGACAATCGAGGTCTTGGTATTCCGCTTTGTTCATTGTGCCTCAGGTAGACCCACTCTGCAGGCTGTCAGGGGTAGACCCTTTCTGTAGTCTGTGACAGTAAGTCCCAGGTTGGAAGGTGGGCATATACTAAAGGAATTAATGGTTGGGCAGGATTTCTAGCTGTTTAGTTTTTGAGGCCCGCATAAGTTTTCAAGGAGGTCTCAAAAAGCTATTCTGACCAGAAAGGGAAGCAAAATTTAGAAAATGGGGTTTCATGTGTATGTTTTTATTGTATTTGTTTCTGGATGTTTGTCTTTTATTATTATTTTATTACATTATTGGTATCTGTATGGGTGGGTGGATATTTTTTTCTTAATCTGTGTAGTGTCACTGAGACTGTATTTTATCACTTCCTACTTCTATGAGGGATTTTATTAAGAATTCCTGCTGAATAGAGGCTGATTAAAATCTGTTGCTTTTCAGATTTTAATTCTTATGATATTTCATTACAGATTTTGTAGGTGTTTGGGATGTTACAGTAATTCCTTTGAATGTAATACTTTTCCTGTATTGTACATTATGGAATTCTCCTCTGCAAGTCATTTAATGCTGAAATGGAATGTATTGTTTACTTTATCCTCATAGATAATTCATACTCATTTCTTCTGTGCATACTTTTTTTCTAATTATTCTATAAAGTGGATTTTGTGCCAAAATGCTATGTTTCTATGTGACCACTTGAAAAGCACTTGGATCTCAAGTGGCTTTACCATTCAAATTTTCAAGATGTAAACTATAGTAGACAATTAGTTCTTTAAATATATTAATTCATTCTTACTGAACATTAGAATATGGATAAATAGTCATATAAATTGCTTTTTCCAAACCTGTGTAGATTTTATAGTGTATGTGAAGACAACTGGAAAATGAATATCCATTTTCCCATCACATGTGATTATAGCAGGATAAGTCTGTGTGATGGAGTAGTGTCTAGAGACTATTATAGGGAATAACAGCCTAGCCTGCTATGATACCTACAAATTGAGAGGCTCACAGTCTGCATACCAAGCATAACTAGTTTTTTCCAAGGTTTTATGTTTATGGATGAGTTATCCATGTTTTACTTTGTTACCATGCACATTGTGTCTACAGTCTGTGATAAGAAGGGGTATTAGAATTGTTCTAGAATTTAAATTACAAACAATTGTAAACTCCCTGGTGTTTCCTAGAAATTGCACCTGACTGTATGGAATAACACCTTATGTTCTTCACCACTGGGACATCTCTATTTCTCCTCTAGACAGAGTACTAATTGTAAAAATGAATACAAATATAGCACATGTGTGTTGGTAAATATATTCTCTAATCACTATGAATTTTCTGAAATAAACACAGTTGGAGTAATTAGAAAGCTTAGTCAAATCCTGCAGTTTTCTTTCATTTTCTACTCACGATTTTCTTTTCTATTTTTTTGTTTTGTATTATGAGGTGGAATGTGTAAAATAATTTTGTGATAGACTTTTCTACATTGTTATATTTCCACACTTTTTCTTAAGTAAAAATTCTTCATGTTTTCTGAGGTTAAGCATTTATTAAAGACATTAACACAGTTATAATAGTTTAGTATAGATCCTGCTCTGGTTTGTGCATATAGACTGCTGGGTAAACAGTGTGCCATATTTCTCATAGTTGTTCAGTTTTCTTTTAGTATGGAACCTATATGATTTTTATAATGTATGGTGACAGTAAAATGTATTATCACTTTTTTTTTCTTTCATTAGCGTTTCTCACTAGTATAAATTGTATGATATATTTCTATTATGGATACATAAAATAAAGCATTTATTTATGGCATTAAATTAAACATATTGGAAAGCCTTTGTTTCATGCTATGAGTGAAATATTTCAGGAAGAATGATGCTGGTTTTGTTTATCAATAGAGGCAAAGAAAGTGTTTTAAGATTGTTTGAATCTTGAGAAAATTTTGTCACTCTACAATGTTTGTTCTTGGTGCTACATTAGAGATCATCGCTGTACAAAACTTGTCTCTCAGACCTTCCTGGCAAATCTAAGGTTCTTATTTTTGACCATGGCTAGCCATAATCAAAGAGACTGAGATTTCTTGGTGTTGCCTAATCTCTTGGGCAGAAAGAACAAGATATCCTTTGTAGTTGGAACCTTTCTGAGCCCCTACTTAACCTGTTATAATGTTTGAATACAGTAACACGAGTGAACTAGCTGGTGTCATTCTTTTCCAAGAAGGCTGAACCATTCTGCTCCTCCAGAAAATGAAGGCTCAGCATCTTGGAGAGCTTGTCTCACCACTTTTAACACCCATAATCAAGAAACAACAAGAAATGGCATCCATAGTTGTGGATAATATGAAGGGGAGTTTGGACTCACCAAGATTAGATGTGAAAAAACTCAACATGGTTTTAATTAATTGCAGTTCGTATCTGTGGAAGTCCCAACCTACTGTATCAGATTCAATTTTGCATGGTGATTCCAAATCATCTGTCACATTCAGCATCATTGTTCAATCATGGACCATGATTTATTTTTAGTTTTTGTCTTTTCAATTAAACCATATTTAATGGGATAGCTTTTATGTGTCCATAACGATCTATTCTCAGTCACTAAACTAATATTGAAGTCTTGTTTCTACGGCTTTGTATATTATTTCACATCTGTTTCAGCTTCTCTCTTCACCAGGGAATTCACACACAGGGAAGCTCAGAGGCCAAACGAATCTGCCCAAGTCACCACTTGGACCAACGAAACTACTGACTGATGGACAGTCAGTTTCAGATTCTGATAGCTCAGCCAATTTCAGAACCTCCTAGCTTGGGAAGAGTGGGCTCCACATTCACCATGTCTTGACTTACAGTCTCTGTCACAGCTCCCTACAAGTGCATACAAGGAGAATGTCAGAAAAAAGGTTCACTACCTCCCACTGGTGCTCCTGGTTGCTAGGCCTGCCTAGAGTTAACTTGGACAACCCACTTGGGCCTTTGAATAGTAGCAGCTCCTCTAATGGGGAAATCAGAGATCAAATGACTGAGACAGCTGTGGCATTCCCAGCTCTGCTCTTTCTCCCACCTAGTGCCAGAATGAGCTCCTGTCTGGGAAATGTGTATTTTAGTAGAGTTTTCTAGTCTCCCAGAGTACTTCTTGTTCTTCCAAATGTCAGGGTCATTGTGTGCACACTACATTGTAAACTCAATTCCCATTGCAACTATCTATACGTCATGTCTGTGAAGTCCTACAAGAAACCTTCAGTTAAAATCAAACAGAAAGAACAATTAAAGCAAAATTGGCAATACATTTGAAAGCCAGGATCATTTAATGGGAGGTGAATGAAAAAAAATGAAAGGAAAGGTTATGGCTGGATAATATTTATTATATATAAAATGGAGAGCATAGCCAGACAGAGAGATATCTGGGACAGTCCACAATGGACATGATCCTGAGCCACATCTAGAGAGGGAGGAGGGAGAGCTAGATCAGGAGGCCAGGAGGATTAATGTGAAATAAAAAGGCTCAAGTAACTAAATGGTTGGATTATGTGAGGAAAGGCAGTTGAGAGAATGGCTGCCCAACCCTTGAGATAAAAGACAGGTTATGCCAGAAACACCTTGTAACAGGTAAGGAGTAGAGATGGTGACTGAACCTGGCAACCAAGTATTTTTTGTTTGTCAATTAGGTGTCCCCCAGGGTTTTCTGACTCAAGAGTAGGGAGGCCCGAGAAGATAGAAATTATTTAATTATACTGTCAAAAGTCATTTTAAAATTTATGGTTTTTATGGTCCCATATTTTTCATGGAGTAGACATATATATTAGAGCACACCACGAACTACTCACATTTTTCTCTCAGGTTGTGCACTTTCAGAGAGGAAAAATGGCATTCCTATTAAGCACTATTACATCAATTTCTTCAGCTATGTCTTATTTGAAAAGTAATTTGGTTTTAGAAGTAACTTCAGTTCCTCAACGAAGATGTTCAATACCTTGTTCTATGTACACCAAAAAAAGAGGCCAGTTTGGACTTTTACTGATTACCTAAATTTGCTTACCTGACTACTCATTCCTAATGCCAACTATACTAAAATTAGAAAAGTTCTCACCTTCCTTTCTCTCCATCCCTTTCAGTTCTTGGGCACACCAGCTACAAAGTTGGACAGTGAACTCAATTCTTACATAGGTTCTTCTTTATTTTAATGCCCAGCTCCCCTTAAAAATATAAAAGAAAAAAAGAAAGAAAGAAAGAAAGGAAGGAAGGAAGGAAGGAAGGAAGGAAGGAAGGAAGGAAGGAAGGAAGGAAGAAGGAACGAAAGAAGGAAGGAAGGAAGCAAGCAAGCAAACAAACAAACAAACAAAAGTAAAAAAGAAAAGAAAAGAAGGCAGGGAGATTGTATACACTCATTTGCTGGTCTGTTTTCTGTCCCACTGATCAGTCAGGATCCAGTCTAAAATGAATTGTATGACTTTCTTCCACACCCTGGACAGTGGAGGGAGTACTGGGGTTCCAAAGAATTCCTAACTACATAGCATGAGAAAGGTTGGGCTACAGGAGGCAGTGCCATGAACAAATATGAAAGAACTTGAGAAAAAAGAATTAAATCCTTAATTACTGGGAAATACTGGAGAAGAGAAACAACAAATTAGAGCAATGATGTATAAAGAAAATGAATTATAAAAGGTTTGCCAGGTGTTGGCTTCTTTCATTTTTGTTCCATTAAAAAGTTCCAGGTTCTTTCTGAAAGCTATTTCCCCATTTTTATGTTTCCCTCTGCTCTTCCAAATCTGCATAACTGTAAATCAAAACCAAGAGCCATGGATGGTAAAGACAAGGAGATTCTGACAAAGGATCTAAGTAGGTTAGAAGGATTGAACCAGGGGTAAGGTGGGGCTCACCTGTCAGTAGAAAGAGGATATAAATTTGATTTTTCCAGATTTTATTTCATTAAACATTCTGGGAATTTTCACTGAGAATAATATTAGATGTGATGACATGGATTTCCCATGGTAGGCAGTGCAATCAGAAGTCAGTTGAAGTCAATATTTGATTAGTTTTGAGGCTCTGAAATAGCTGTTGCCCATTGAAAACAGTTTCTTTTACTCAGACTGAAAGCAGCATCAGGCTATGCTTGTGACAATGGCCATTTACACATGAATCAAATGTCAGTAGTTAATTCACTACTAGGGCCTGTGACCTTCCTTATTGAACTTTATCCTGATTTCCAATGTAATCTATGTATTTTTTTTCCTGTGGAGCTGCCCTCATCTTGAACCAGAAAACCTTCTGTTAACTACAGACAATCTTGCCACTATGATACCTGTGGCCACGCCTTTGCTTGATTGTAGCACAAGAGTGCAAATCTGGTTGTGGCCATTGATAACTCTGCCCCTGCCCCCATTTGCATAGCACTTTTTGACACTATGAATGCTACCTCCAGAGAATCCAAGATACTTGCTGACAGAGAGAGTGGTCTGATCTGAGCTGCCTTTTCCAGAAGATTCACTTGATTTATAAATGGCCTATTGTGTCCACTCTAAAAGTTTTTCTCTCTTTCAATTGTGTTTTCACTGATGCACTGTGGAATTTGTCCTGATTTGAGTGTAATAATTACTGTTGAACTTTTCTGTATTGTTTGCTTTAGCTTTGTGTCTCGCTTCCTTAGTATTCTGAGGCATATTTCTTCTCTTCTTTCTTTCTAGAGAGCTTATATATTGAGCAATGTTAGATTTTCCACAGGGCTGTAAAATTAACTTTTATTCTCCTATTGCAATTGTTATCTGGGAGGCTTACTGCCTCTGTCTATTAACCTAGGTCTAAACCTGAAAGCCTCTTATCTAGGCCTAATGTGTTTCAACCTCTGAAATTTCCTGCTGAATAAGCTCTCCCTTTCTTGTTCCTTCTGCAGGTATTACTCTTTGCAACAATAATCAACTGTAATTTAGACATGTGCTATCTAAACCCCCTAGTGCTTGCATTTTCAGGTGAATGGCCTTGGCACATGAAGTGCTGCAGAACACTGGCTCAGTCACCCTCTCTTCATTCTCTGTCCCATGCCTTATTATTCATGTTTTCAGCCTATCCTTGTGTTTCATGTATGTTCTGAAGTAACATTGAGGGCCTGGGTTTCCACACTTGATTTTTGACTGTCCTAGTTTTATGACATACAAAGTTTAATTGTCCACTTATTCCTAGGAAATCACTGATCAATTCTCATGAATTTTATATAACTTTCCATGTTACTCCATCATCTGCTCTTTCCCAGTGACAATCTAAACTGCTGAGTCAGGGGCATCAAAAGATACCATACATATATGGATTACATGACAAAAGAAATATTTGACATGAGCCAAATATAAAGTCAGTATAATGCATTAAAAGTGCTGAATATTTGTTGATATCATGGTCATGACAACTTTCACAGAGTTTGTCAAAGACTGATCATCAAAAAACATATTTCTTATGGTCTTGGTTACTGATACACCACTCCTTTTATCAATCTGCATGTTGGTCTGAAACGTGTAGGTGCATCAACTTATGAGTTCCTGGAACTGTAATAAAAGTTTACCACACCATTAGAAAAGTGGAGAAAAACTGGCTTAAAGTTTTCACCTAAGTAAATTTCATTTAAAGACATTTCTGTCTTTAATTGTAATAGTCCACATATTAATATATTCATGTAGATGTCAAGGGATCCAGATCAATGCATACAAATGTGTCTAAAGGAGTTAGAAAACAGGATCATATTGAAAGGAGAAGCAAGTTGGAAATACAGGTTTTATTTATGAAAAATTGAAAGTCTTCTTAGATAATGATGAAAATGGCGATAAATGAATCTGATGACACATTTTCTTGTGCAAAACACATGATTTTTGGCAGACACAATCTTTGTACTCCCAGACAACAGGACACACAAAGAAAATAGATATACTGTATCTGGTAGAATGAAGTGGAACCTCATCAAAGGGTCAGATTCAATTGTAGGGCCTAATCAAGGTAGCCACTTGCCATTTGTCCTTGAATCTAGACCCAAGAATGTAAGTTCTATATAATAATCCTGACTAATATTGTTTTACAGTAGATGTGCATGTGCTCTTTGTTTGTTCCTGGTGCGTGCTGATGTTAGAAATAGGTCTCAGGTTATACTCATATTCCTTTCCATTCTAAATATGTCAATCCATGCTCTCATGTCTGTAGAAATGTTGACAAGATTCCTCGTATAATTTTGCTCTTAATGTATTTATGTGTTTTAGCTTTGTCTATGATCTAATTATATTAATTTCATCTTCATATTTTTCAAACCACATTGTGAAATTTCAAAAGTGTTACAATATTTGAAACTGGGAGAAGAAAAACAAAAACAATGAGTACTTCTCTGATAAGCACTCCACAGATCAGTGTGATGTTCACATTTCTTTGAAAAATCCCTTTCTCATTCAAACCATCCAAAAGTATTATTATATATCTGAGGAAATATTATCTAAAATGTTTATTTTCTATGATCATTCTTTTCTTCTGGGATAATGGAAGTTTAATGTTTAGGTCTTTCACATACATAACACCATATATTTTCACTGTACTTTCTACTGTGAGGACATACAGTTTCCATGGACTGAAGACCTGCTTGTCTCAAAGAGAATCTATTGTAAATGATTCACAAAATATATCGATGGATAATTTCTACATTGGATCAAATTGTGTACTTCTATATTATTGTGGAAGGAAAGTCTCCTGTGTCACATAAGTTGCATTTCAGAGATGGTCAGGGTTCCAGAAAAAAGCTTGTGAATGTGGATATAGAAAAATGTGGACAGTTTTGTCACTGAGCAATATATGGATGAGAACAACTTGTAGAAGGATAAAATTATAAGAGACTCACTGTCTTGAATCCTAACAGTAAGTATTTTAGAACCCTAGAGGCACAGATGATGGCAGATATATGTGTCTTTCTTTTGCTATAACACTGATGCGTGTGTAAGCAGATTCAGATTGCAGTATTCTATTTTCTTTTCTTTCTGGCATTTTATGTCACACAATGATCATGGGTATGTTTTACACTTGAAATCTCTTTGTCTCAAGAGAGATACTGTCAAGT
>JAPYYD010000038.1:29087-74278 GCA_028551405.1 Uromys caudimaculatus | reverse complement strand
CTGGAGGCTGGACCACCAACCAAAGAATACACATGAAGGGACCCATGGTTCAGACCACATATGTGGCACAGGAGGGCCTTGTTGGCCATCAGGGGAAGGAGAGGCCTCAGTAAAGGGGAATGTCAAGGTGGGAATATGGGAGTGGGCGAGCGGGTGGGTAGGAGGTGGAATTCCCTCATAGAACACAGTTTATACTTGGGTGAGAAAATTGGTGCCTTTTCTCCCCTAACAACCTGCATAACACCTTCTGGTACTCTGAAACCAAGTCAACAGGGAAGGAGTTTCTACCACAGTTGGTATTTCTGTAGTTTATAATTGAGGTACACAGCATCTTCATCAATAAGGTCCTCTTAGCTTTTTCTTCTGTAATACAAGAGAAATGGTGGAGCCTGTATGGATTAGAAGACCCATGGGGGCTTCCTGTTTGATGACTCAGGAAAACTAACATTTCTCTGATTTTTCTTCCTCCATTTTATTGCCTTTCATGTACTCAAACTTGTAGAGAACATTAGAAAAAATTGAAATCTGAAATTCATGATAATGCGTAGATTTTCCCTAAGAAATATTATGTTGTCTTTGGCTTCTCTACTTAAAGGAAAAGTTTACAAAATAAATGAGCCAAACATTTTTGAGGGGGAGGGCAAATGAAAAAAACCTTCTTAAAGATGGTGAGTTCCTTTATTCATACTAAAATTGCATGGAAGTTTCACATTTGGTTTTATCTCCAAATCACAACTCCAAAAATGTTCTCTGATTACTTTTGTTGTATTTATTGCACTTAGAGAGTGTGCCATGTAGAAAATCAAGTCCGTTCAGCAAATGCCAAGAAGTAATGTGGCTTTGTTAGTTCTGCTTCTGACCTTATGAGTATCTTCTATATTGGTTTCCATTCCATGGTAGCTGTACCAGTTTATGCTACATAACAGTGAATGAGACTTCTTCTTTGCTTACAACTTCACCAGCATTTACATATACTATATATCACATACTATATGCTATATAATTATATAATATATAATATAAATTATATAATTAATAGTGTACAATTATTTAAATATGATATGCAATATATAATATAATAATTGAATTGCATATATATTATAGTATATAATATAAAAATAAAATATTTTATAATTATTTAAAATATATTATTTATTATATGATGTATAATTAATTTAAAATATATCATATTATAATATTATATAACAATAAAATATGTTGTATGTAATTTATGATATATTACATAATATATATTATATATCATGTATGGGTATTATACATTTATTTATTTGTTTATTTATTTATCTATTCAGATAGGGTAAAATGGTAATTTGTACTTCTGTGATAGCTAGTGATACTGAATTTCTTTTAAAAGCATCTAGTAGGCATTTTTATTTTTGCTTTGAGAAGTCTCTGTTCAGATCTATAACCCATGTTTATTGGGTTGCTTTCTTGATGCTTTGTTTTGTGAGTTCATTGTATAGTATAGATGTTAATCCTTCAGGGATATGTGGGCTTTCCTCTTCACTAGATTGACTATTTTTGTGGATGTACTGAAGCTATTGAATTTCCTGGGTCCCAATTTATCAATTTTTGGTCTTAATTCTTAAGTGAATAAAGTCCTATTTTAGAAATCCTGCATTCATGTTAATATGTTGTAGCATGCCTTCTGCTTTTTCTTGTACTTTTCAGAATTTCAGAGATTACATTGATGTCTTTGATTAACTTGTAGTTGGCTTTTCTGCACAGTGAGTGATAAGGGCTTAGTTTCATTTTATATGTGGACATTCTGTTTTTCTTTTTCTTTTCTTTTTTTTTTAATTAATTACTTTATTTATTTTTTGATACTTTATTTACATTTCCAATGTTTCCCCTTTTCTAGGTCTCCTCTTTGGAAACCCTCTATCCCCTCCCCCTCCTCGCCTCTATGAGGGAATTCCACCTCCCACCCGCCCACCCATTCTCTCGTATTCCCACCTTGACATTCCTCTTTACTGGGGCCTCTAACACCTTCAGGCCCAAGGGTCTCTCCTCTCCCAGATGACCAACGAGGCCACCCTCTGCCACATATGTGGTCCCAACCATGAGTCCCTTGATGTGTATTCTTTGGTTGGTGGTCCAAACTCCAGGACGACCAGGGGGAGGGTCAGACCCGTTGACACTGTTGCTCCCTCCATGGGGCTGCACACTCCCTCAGCTCCTTCAGTCCCTTCTCCAGCTCCTCCATCTGGGACCTCACTCTCAGTCCAGCGGTTACTGTTAAGTGAAACTTGGGCATTCTGAACTTTTGGCCTAATATCCACTTATCAGTGAGTACATACCATGTTCATTCTTTTGTGACTGAGTTACCTCGCTCAGGATGATATTTTCAAGTTCGATCCATTTGCCTGCAAATTTCATTAAGTCATTGTTTTTCAAAACCACTTGTTGACAATGTTGTCTTCCCTCCAATGTCTAATCTCCACCTTTATCAAAACTCAGATGCTTGTAATTGTGTGAACTTGAGTCTGAGTGTTATTCATTGCACTACTATGCACATCTAATTTTATTTGCCATGACCTGCTTTGTCTATTACTGTGGCTCTGGTTCATAATTTGTGATTGGGTATAGTAATCCCTTCAGCATTACTTTTTTTCCCCAAGATTGTTATGGCTATCTGAAGTAATTTATGTTTCCACCTAAAATGTAAGGTTCTGATGGTGTTGCATTGAAGCTCTCAACTACTTTTGAACAGAATAATCATTTTTGACAACATAAATAGTTGCAAGCCGTGAGTATAGAAGAACTTTTCAATGCCACAGACTCTGCCTTGATTTTTTTTTTCTTTAAACATAAAACTTTTCATTGCAGACTTCTTTCATCTCCTTGGTTAGGTTTAATCTAAGGTATTCTGTTCTGTTCTATTTTTCTATTGTATTATATTTACTTTAGGATGCTACTGTTTCTCTGATTTCCTTCTCATCATATTTGTGGTGTTGGCAGCCTTCTATTTGACTGACTCCTGGCTTCTTTCTTGTGATTCTCATTTCTTCATGCTTCACTTTTCATCGTAATATGGCATGAAAAGCTTACCTTTTGGTCCTATGTAGTTAGTGTTCTGTGTGATTCTTGCACATATGCAGATCTCTCTTTCCATGGTTTTGGGAATTTTTTCTATCATATTGCATTTATGTTCTAAGACTTTGTCTAGAATTCTTTCTGTTGTTTTATACTCATGCATCATTTTTACATTGTGTCTCAAAGTTTAAGTAATTTTATTAATGGGATTCTTTTATTTTTATATTTTAAATATTTTTTAAGTTTAAATATATTTTGACCACATTCTTCCACTCCCACCAAGTCCTTCTAGATCATCACCTCCTCCCTATCTCCCTACTCACCCAACTTTAAGTTATTTCTTTAAAAACAACAAAAGCCAATACAACATCAACATCTCCTAAACCAAGAAAACAAAGTAAAATCACACCCAAAAAGAAAAACAAAACACTAAATTATAACCAAGTGAAATTACACATACACATACACATAAAAACAAACAAACAAAAAAACAAACAAAAAAATCAGTGACAACAAAAAAACCTGTGGAATCCATAATACTTTAGTCAATGACTCCAAGTGATGGGTCCATTAATTAGATTTTTTAAAGTTATCATTTTCTTTCATTTAATAATCCAATTCAGTGGTCTACAGGGTGTACATTGTCATAAAATCAGTGACATTGCCAGGAAGATAAACTCTGCAATTTTATGCAGTTGTGAACACAGTGCAAAAAAATAACTTGAGAAGCGCTGAAAAATGGCATCTGTTGTGGAAGTCTTCATACCCCGGTAAGCTCCTTCTATGTGATCAGTTCTTTTGGTGAAGATTTCTACTGAGTATTTTAGTTGATTTGCTGAATTTGTAATTTTCAGCTTCATTTCAGTTTGGATTTCTTCTGTATTTCTAACACTTTAATGAATTCACTCTGTGTTGTTTTCATAATTTTATTTAGGCATCTGTGTTTTCTTGGGCTTTAAACAGGAGTTTATTACTATTCTCCTCGAATTCATTCAAAGGTTTAATTGTATCCTCTTTGATCTCTGAGCTCTTTGAAGATATTTATAATTATTTGTTCAAATTCTGTGTCTTCAGATTCATCTCAGTTGTTTTTATTATGGACTATCACAATAGGATCCATAATCTTTGGAGAAAGAAGATATATTGTCTCAGTTTTTTTTTTTTTTTTTTTTTTTTTTTTTTTTTTTTTTTTTTTTTTTTTTTTTTTTTTTTTTTTTTTTTTTTTTTTTTTTTTTTTTTTTTTTTTTTTTTTTTTTATTACTTGTGCTTTGTGATGGGGCCTGGGCATCCAGGAACTGATAATTCACTCTGCCATTTGATATGAGTGTCCAGACTCCCTGATAAATGAAGTTTCATACTCCTTTTGCTGTAACTCCAACTTGGCTCTTTGGGGATCAAATGGGAGTTTGATCTTCAATGTTTCAGAAAGTTCATGTAGTTTCAAGAGACCTGTAAAGGTTAGCAAGATTGAACTATGCCTCTTGGGTCACTGGAATGTAACTGGCCATGTCTGCAGTTGCTTGAATAATTTCCTGGAGCATGTGGCCAGAGTGGAGCTAAATGGCCTTACCATCCTTGGCCATTTGTGTTGACTCTTGGGCAAGACTCCAGGGCACACAAACGTTGTCTTAACAGTACAATTGTCAATTCTATATAAACTCTCTGTCCTGGTGTAGCCAAGAGGTAGCAAATAAGAATATGATCTAATGTTCCTTGTGTAAGGAAGTCTTCATTCTCACTGCCACAGAAAGATAAGGTGATAATAGGGACAGCAAAGATGGCTAGAAAGGACAGGAGAAGGAAGAGGTAAAAGCAAGAAGGGCAAAGTGGATCAAGGACCTCAACATAAAACCAGATACAAGGGAAAGTGGGAAATAGCCTTGAACTCATTGGCTCAGGGGAAAATTCCTAAACAGAATACCAGTGGCTCAAGCTCTAAGATCAAGAATTGATAAATGGGACCTCACAAAACTGGAAAGCTTCTCTAAGACAAAGGACTTAGTCAATAAGACAAATCAGCAACCTACAGATTGGGAAAAAATCTTCACTAACTGCACCTCTGATAAGGGCTAATATCCAAAATATATAAAGAAATCAAGAAGCTAACCACCAAAAAAACAAACAACCCAATCAAAAATTGACATATAGAACTAAACTGAGAGCTCATAACAGAGGAATCCTGAATGGCTGAGAAGCAATAAAAGAAATGTTTAAAGTCCTTAATGATCAGAGAACTGCAAATCAAAACGACCCTGAGATTCTACCTTACACCAGTCAGAATGGCAAAAATCAAAACCTCAGGTGACAACACATGTTGACAAGGAGGTGGAGAAAGAGGAACACTCCTCCATTGCTGGTGGGATTGCAAACAGGTACAACCATTCTGGTAATCAATCTGGAGGTTCCTCAGAAAGTTGGAAATAGATCTACCTGAGGACCCAGCAATACCATTCTTGGGAATGTACCCAAAAGATGCCCACCATGGCACAGGGGCATGTGTTCCACTATGTTCGTAGTAGCCTTGTTTCATAGCCAGAAGCTGGAAACAACCTAGATTTCCCACGACAGAAGAATGGATACAGAAAATGTGGTTCATTTACACAATGAAATACTATTCAGCTATTAAGAATGAGGACATCCTCTGTTTTGCAGGCAATTGAATGGTACTAGAAAATATCATCCTGAGTGAGGTAACTCAGACCCAAAAAGACATGCATGGTATGTACTTACTAATAAATGGATATTAGCCAAAAATAAAGTACAGAATACTAATGATACAGTTCACAGAACTCAAAAAGTCAACGAGCTGAAGGACCCAAGTGAGGATGTCTCAGTCCCACTTAGGAAGGATAAGAAAGAAATCACAAGGGGGTGGGAGGAAGGCACCTGGGAGGGAAAGGGGACTGGGACAACGGGGTGGGGGAAGAGGGGAACGTGATCTAGTATTGGGTGGGGGGAAAAGAACTAAAGCCCTGAAGGCCAGGAGAAAGAATAGAAATATGAAACCTCAGGAGGTAGGAGGTTGTGGGGACCCTCCAGAATGTACTAGAGATCTGAGACGTGAGAGACTCTCAGGACTCAAAGGGAAAGACCTTAGATGAAATGCCTTACAGTGGGGAGAGGGAACCAGCAGAAAGACTGGGCATCAAGTGAGAGATGGGGTTGTAATCCCAGAGTCAAAACTCTGAACCATAATTGTTCCTGTCTGAAAGAACTGCAGGAATGGAAATGGAGAGGATCCTGAGGAAAAGAAGGTCCAGCAACAAGCCCAAAGTGGGATCCAGCTCAAAGGCAGCTATGGGACACCCACAAAATGGAACATGTTATGACTGCCCTCTCAAAGACCCAACCAGCAGCTGAAAGAGTCAGATGTAGATATTTGTACCCGACCAGTGAACAGAAGCTGCTGACCCCTGAGGCTGAATTAGGGAAAAGCTGGAAGAAACTGAGGAGGAAGGCAACCCTGTAGGAGGACCAGCAGTCTCAGTTAACCTGGACTCCCAAGATGTCTCAGACACTGGACCACCAACCAGAAAACATACACCAGCTGATATGAGGCCCCCAATACAGATACAGCAGAAGACTGCCGGGTCTGGGTTCAATCAGAGAAGATGCACCTAACCCTCAAGAGACTGGAGGTCCCAGGGAGTTCAGAGGTCTGGTGAGGTGGGAGGTCTGGGGTACATCCTTGTGGAGATGGGGGGATGGAGGAGGAGGTATGGGGTGGAACAGAGGGTAGACCAGGAGGAGAATCAAATCTGGAGTGTAAAAAAAATAAATAAATAAATAGACTTGCTTAATTTAAAGAAAAAAATTATATTTCCACTAAATTAAATTCTGAATAAATGACTCATTCAAGTCAAAGGTATGTTAACACATATTACTGTAAAAGTTATATTTAAATAAAAATAGTTAAATGGCATATTACTAATAACTATCAGCAACTAATTATTCTAAATAAATTAATGTCATAAAATGAAAAAAATTCAGAAGAGAGGTTCATCCAACAAGATCTTGTGTAAGAGGAAAGCTTAAGCTCTGCGCTCCCACAACCTGTTTTCCCCTTGCATCCAAAACATCCTCACAAGACCAAACTGGCCCACTGAATATTCACTGGAGCCCAACATTCTCATAAAACTAGTGACATTGCCAAGAAGATAAACTCTGCTGTTTTATGCAGTTGTGAGAACAGTACAAAACAATAGTTTTAGAAGCCATGGAAAATGGTACCCTATTCAGCCAAAGTCCCATGTCATCTGTTTTGTGATTAGAATTAAGATGGAGAACAATTTCTAAAAGACTGTATATTACTGAGCAGATGTATACAGATCAAATGGAAAATGGTTGCCAGGGAGACAAGACACTCATGCCAACTCTGTGGCAAACTAATCATGAATGTCTCCAGGGGGCATTGTATAGCCACAAGCACAGACAGAAACATGTCCAATCCAGGGATCCAGATGTTGCCCTTGGAACTGAGTAGTCATTTCAGGGGCTGGCATCTGCCTGCTGCCAAACGGAATGTGTGTGGCCACATCTGCTCTCTGCAGAAAGTTAACACACACTAAATGCAGGGGAAAGGTTGCTATAAAATAATGATTTGGCACCATGCATAGAGAAAACATTAAATACTAGATAACTCTTCTGCTAACCCTGAGTACATTTTTTTACCATTGTTCTCTCCCCCCCCCCACTCACCCATCTCTCATCAGCGATTTTCATTTTCTTCAGTAGAAAACAGCCCTGTTTGCAAATAATACCTGAATTATTTACAATCTACCTGAGTGCATTTGACAGCAAGAGAGAAAGTTGGAATGGATGAGTTTTTTCCAATTAACCCAATAAAATAAAGCTTTTATTTTATAGCTCCCATGAAAAGGTATGATATACATTTGTACCTAAGACTCTGCTAGGAAATTACTGTCTCCAATAAAACAGTACTTGACAATGAAGTATTTTCAAAGCATTTATGTTCGTTCTCATCTCTTTCACTTGAAATGATAAGATTTTGGACAATAAGTTATGATAGTTTAGCATCTCAAGAACTTTTTTTATGCCCATGAAAGAGCTCAATGGGGCATAATTTAAGTATGTACTATATTTTGATTCTGAATATGTGTCTACCATTTCAAAGTTTACAGGATTTATTTATTTTTACCTGTTTCCTTTTATTCTTAAACTATGATAGCAGTGGGTGAGGAAAGCTTATGCTGAGATTAATTACTTGAGGTTGAGGTCACCTAGGCACATAAAGAGTTCAAGATAAACATGTTCTTCAAAATCTAACAATACATAAGGCAGTGCTTCACAGAAACTGCCTTCCCCACCCGTGAATAGCATGACTCTATTTACCTCTACTGGACAGCAACCGTCATCCTCAGCATAGATGTCCGTTCTTACATCACGAATCATCACTAACATGGCATCTTAAAGCAGCATGTACTTTTTGTCTCCCAGTTCCTACAGGCAGATAAACTGGACTTAGTGTGGCTAAAATGGGCTCCACTTAGAAGCTGTCAAGATGGAAATCAAGGCACCAGCAGGCTCTGGTCTCTCTTGGGAACTCGGAAGTTGGACTCCCTTGCAAATGCTGCCAGTCTTTGGACAGAATCCATGTCCTTACCAGTGTATTGAGTTACAGGACCCCACCTGCTGAGAACACCCTCTTCTGGTCTTTAAGGCAACACATTCCTTCACATCTGTCCTTTGTTGTTCAAAGTAGCAACAGTGCACCTAGCCAATCTTGTTTTGGATTTGTTGGGGTTTTGTTGTTGTTGTTGTTGTCATTGTTATGATGATGATGATGAAGATGATGAAGATGATGAAGGAGATGATGATGACTTCCTCTTCTTTCTTTTAAAGGTCTGTTGTGATTAAATTATGCCTACCTGGGTAACCTCTGTATTCTAAGACCAATTGAAAATGACTTGGCCCTTCAATTACAAACTCATTTCTCAGCAGTACTTAAATTAATGTTTTGGTTTAATAACAAACATCTACTAACTTCCAGAGAGAGAGAGATCCCAAAATTCTGCCTAGTATAGTTCTCAAATTGTGGCCCTGGGTGAGCCACGTCAAGTTGCCCCGGAGCAGGTTACGAATGCAGAATGTCAGGCCTCACCTTAGATGCACTGAAGAAGCTATTTATCAAGATCACCAGGAGATCCGTGTGTATAGTAATAGGAAGCATTGGCTTGAAATGCAGTCTGCTGGCTCTGAGTTTTTCTTTTTTTAGCCTACATTGGTCTGGTAAAAACAAGAAGCCATTTAGTCCTTTATTTTATCTTCTCTGTTTCTTTGCTCCCTTTCTAACTTGGAGAAAAGGGGTCAGCTAAGGCCAAAGGCAACTTTTTGGATCATAGTCTGAAAGTGGAAGCAGAGATGCATCCTACTGAGCCATGGAAGAAAAGGGATTTTGCCGAACATTTGCAATGGAGCTTTGATGGTTTATTACTTCTTAGCCTTTAGCATTCTTAGTAGCACTTCTTCACTACTGAGAGTGGACAATCTTCAGAATATTATGAAATCATTTAGTGTTTGTTTATGGTGCATGGCTGAAAAGTTTGAAACTTTAAATGAAAATAGATCCCTCTGCAGAGCAGGGATAATAGTTAGAGGACAAAAATCAATTTTGTTTTAGATGGAAGGAATTATGCACCATCCGATTGCTACGATATGCTGCATTATTTAGAATGCATCACACAGGGGCCAGCTTTCCACAAGTACATATTGATTTCATGTCCATTTAGCTATAGACTGAGATGGGACCATAAGGAAATCCAAGCAGTGTTGGTCAAGGGTGTTAAACATATGCTCAGCCGCCCCGGGCTAATGAAACTTAACAGAAGAGTGTTAAAGTGACTTGCCTCACCTCTACTTTGGTAGAGCATGGCGATGACATTGCAAGGGTGATGACAATCCTAGGCCATAAAGTAGGACAATCCACTGAGGGGATATTGAAAAGTTCTAGCAGGCCTATTTCTCCAATGAGAAAATGAACAGCTGTTAAGACATGATGGGAGAGGCTAGGTCAGGAAATATTTGAATTTATAGCGTAACTATGTATATATTGGTGGCATAAGAACTGGGTAGAGGCAGAAAACTATTGAGTGCAGGAAGAACCTACGTCACCCTTCTAGCAGTTAATAGCCAGAAATATCTAACAACTGTTTTGAGGAAGTCATATAGCATACCTAGCATATGCTATTATTTCTGGCATATGCTAGGTATGCTAGGAGGTTTTATTCCTGCTTTCAGTAATGCACTATGGAAATTATTCTATTGATTTCATATTTTCTCTGTAATGGTAACATGTCACATGGAGAAGGCATATCCCTCTGACATTACTAGAACTGGTATAACTGTGATAATAGTATTGCATATATATTGCAAATGCCAAGACAGGTGCCATGGATACACACTTATGTTACCCTTTTGTTACTAAAAGCTTGCAATGTAGAGAAGCAAAAAGCCATTGGAATAATTACACACACACACACACACACACACACACAAACACACACACACACACAAACAAACACACAAATGGTGGTTGTACTAGGAAGCAAATAGAAACCACTATTTCAAGACAGAATGACAAAATCTAGAAAGCAGGTATACGGATGAGGGGAGATGAAAGACCTCTGGGAAAGGACACTTGCCAGGGTCTGAAAGCAGAGCAGGAGTTCTAAGCCTGCCTCATCTACCCCACTGACAAAGCAAACTTAGTGTGATGTAAATGTCACATCTCTAAAGTTTGAGACATCAGTGCAGACAAGGTCTCTCATCGCTGGGACCAGTTAGCTGATAAGAATGTCTCTATTTTATTAGAAGGAAATTCATCAGGAAAACAACAGAGAGAGTTGACTTTTTTGACAATAAACTACACTTGAGTAAAATATTACTTTATTAATTCTAATATTATGCAAATATTCTGCTCATGGACCCCAGAGCATAATTTGGCATATTGTATAGTTTTTAAAATGGAATACCATGGAGTTGAAACTACTTGCTTGTTTTTTCTAAAGACAAAGTAGTCAAGTATGTATTGGGATGGCAAGAAATACTCTTTCTGCTGGATCACATGACTTCTTGCGATATAAAACATTTGAGTCCGCTTTTCCTGGTTAGTGCTTTCTGAGTAATCTTCAGACTTTCAAAGCTGAATACATGAATTAGTGACCATTTAACACAGAGCACAATTCTGCTCCTAAAAAAATCAATGAATCGATGCATAGGCTTCTTCCTTCTCCTGCTAAGGAATTGCATTGCTAATGCTCTCAGGCAAGCTCTGCCTGCTAAGATGAGGAACCATCAATAGCCTCACTACCACCTCCCAGCCTGTTGATCAGCTCTGTGGACCTAGACCTGCAAGTCAGCTGTTCTTCGTACTGGCTTTGCCAGCCATTCATTCTAAACCATAGGATTTATTTCTTGGCAATAACTGACATTTAAAAACACAATTTGCAGAAGCCTCTGGGCTGTTTTATACATATTATCTTGTTTAATAGTCAAAATATTCTGTATGATGGATGTAGTCATTTCATACTTTCTTTTATGTGATGGGGAAATAATGCGAAGGGTAGTGGGATCATTTTGTTTAAACTTATGAAGAAGCGAAGTCTGGATTTTTTAACCTATCTCTACGTAGTAGTCATTCATTTAGCCCATAAGATTAAGTTGCCTCTTTATCAAGCTGATAGCCAGAAAAGATAGATGTGAGAATTATTTATTACTATTATTATTATTATTATTATTATTATTATTACTTTTATTTTTTACAGTCCATCTATTACCCCCTCCCGGTCCCCCTCCCACCATTCCTCATCCCATTTCTCCTGCCCCCTTTCTTATTGAGTAATCAATAAGTCAGCATAGCATGATTTGAGAACTAGAAACTTTCTTCACTAATTTGAGCAAAGACTAAAATACATCTATTTAAAACTAATTCTTTTACATTTTGAGAAATAAGGAGGGCATTTCCTAAAACAGTTCCTCTTTTTTTAATTTTTTCTTCCTCTTTTAATTTAGAAACTCAGAATCAATTGCTTTGCTATCTTGCTGGAGCCACTTCAGACAGCAGGCAACACCAGCAGCAGCAGCGAATATGATCATTAGGCTTTAAATTGCCCTCCCATGCTTGGTCATTTCCTCATGAAGTCGGATTTAAACTTGCTTATTACATTACAAAGTGAAATGTATTAAGTTTGCTCAAGTTCATCTCTGGAGTTTACATCAGAGGGCTGTGATTATATAGTGTTTGAGCTGAAGCTAAAATTGACATTTTCTTAGAATATATAAAGATTAGATTAAACTACTTCCCAAAATAAACAAAGACTAAGAAAATCCCCTTTCAGATTTAAGGTCCCAAAATATCACTTTGATGTCATACCCAGAAATCTCTCTACCTGCTGGAGCTGCAATGCCCAAGTCATATCCACAGCAACGGCTGCACAAAGATAAAATTGGTCCAACTCCATCATCATTAAGTCCTTGAAAATTCTTACAGTTAACTCACACGACATTTCAAGAAACTCATTGAAAAACAAGACGATGTCTTTCTAGAGTGACAGGAATGTGAAACTTTGGCTATGCTAATGAAGGGATCCAGTATTTTAAAACAAAGACTCTTCAACATTAATAGCCTTGAATTCCTTCATTAGAAAATAGACCTAAATATTTACTGTGCAGAATATTTTGAGAACAAGAAATTCATATACTACCTATTAACCTTGCATTGTGCTTATGTGGTGGACGTTCTCAATAGAATTTTTCAATTGAAAGCATTACACTCATAAAATTAAAAATAAAGATGCTGACAGATATAACCATGTTATGCTTGAACATTATCTTAACTGCTGGTATTCGTAACTGCCCCCTCTCCTCTAAAATATAAATCAAAGGGTGTTAATCTATAATCTCAAGAGTAATATTAAGAAATCAAGAGTCTATTATTATATGTGCTCCCTCTTTCCAATGTTTAATCTAATTAAGGCCTGTGAATGGTTTATGTTGGTGCATATCAGTGAAGAGTTTCTGAAGGCCTGAAACTGGAACTTATAACTCATCTAGTTATCTATAAAAATCTTGTCTTTGAGTCTGTGCATTCATAAGCTAAGTGCTCTGCAGTACCTCCTTTGCCCAGATCCTCATGGAGGATCAAGTTCTATTCCAGTCCAACCTGACTCCCTGCCACGAGGACACCTACCTTCTTCTGCGTTGTGTATTTCCCAGTGTCCACACGGAAGCACACATACTAGACATAATGCTATGGGAACAGAATGTATAGCTTTTGAGTTGTGCCATCATCTTCCACACTTCTGAAACTTTTAACATGGGTTTTCCTACACCAGGAACACAATTTCTACATTTATCAGTTCGGAAAACACAGGTTCATATTAAAACACAGCTAGTTCAAGCCTACACTTACCTAGTAACTGTCCTTTCTTTACATCAAACTTATAGAACTGCTTGTAATATATCAGCACCATATTAAATACATAATTCCATTATATGTGCTCAAGACTAGCTTCAAAGATGTGTGACTAATCATCATTCTGTTCCCTACAGAAAGCCTTCTACTAGGGGAATACTTTTTTAATGTAAATGGCTTTGTCCACAGTTAGTTGTGCCATTTGGAAAGGTTATGAAACTTTTAGGGAGTGGAGCCTCACTTGCAGATGTGGTCATCTTGGGGTGGGGCACTTGTTTTATAGCACTGGCCTACTTCCTATCTGTCCTCCTCTTCCTGACCAAATGCAATGTGAACAGTTGCCTTGTGTTCCTGTTACCAATGCCAAACCTATGGCTTATGTTCATTCTTAAACTGTAAGTCAATAATAAATAAATAAATACATAAATAAGTAAGTAAGTAAGTAAAGCATGTCTTTCTTGTTTCTTCATGTCAGATATTTTACGATGGCAATAGGTTATACAAAGAATAATGCTAACTTTAAATGTTTTGTTTACTTCCAAATTTGTGTTTTGTAGGATGAATGGGTATAACTGGAAGGCTGAAACTTGGTTAATTAGTAGCCCAGCCTCTCAAATTCTTCAAAACAGATTCTCACAATTGCATTCTCTGTCCTTCTGGGAGCTAGGTCCAACCTAGACCAACCTAACCCTCTTCTTTCTTGCCCTACCATGGTTGCCTTACTATATTCTCTGTGAAATCAGGTAGTTGAGAATGACTTCCTCACAGTCTCTTGGCTAAGCATATGGTGGTAAGCATTCTACCATGGGTAGACAGCTCCCCAGAATATTTGACAGGCAACTGACCCAAATGAAGCTTCCTCTTGGTAAAGAAACTCTCTTAAACTATTTATGAGTCTATCACTTTATGGTACATAGATTTAAAAACCTTAGAAGAATTGCCCAGCTGCCACGGGATTAGCTGGAATTATCATAATTTAAGGAGGTGTCCAATAACCTCCGCTATGACTCATGTAAGGGTAGGCCATTGTCTGGATCTACCAGGAGGTACGGGCAACCTGTGGCAATTTTGATGGTTCCTGTATGGGATCACAATATCTTCCTCCTGCAAGTATTTCTTGAGTCTTTCTGATTGACACATTTGACCAACTCAACACTTTCCCGACCCAAAGGTAAGCCACGTATCAGCACGTAATGCCAATGGTCCCATGTAAGGATTAAATGTTCCAGTGTTAGCTTCACAATGAAGCTAAAGACATTCTCATCCAATTATATAGTGACCTTTGATCATATTTAACACTGCTCTTTGGTTTTCAGATGCATTTAATTATATTTAAAACTGTTCTTCGGTTTCCAGCTGTATTTGAGACATTTGTGTTCCTCCCTCACATTCTGTAGTAACTCTAATTAACTCCTTAGATCACTATACTATTTTTGGATAGAATCATTTTTTTTTTTTTGGCTTGTCATTGGTGTCCTATATGGGGTGATTAGACACCTGTTTGTGTCTTCTTAGAAAGGCCACATGACAGCATGCCTGTATATATGTATGATGTGTTTGTGTGGCTAGGTATATAATATTGCAGTAAAAGCATATGAGTGTTGGTAAGTAATGCAGTATATACACCGGGTAGATGTCTCTGGCCTTCTATGTTCATATGTATTCTATATTATGTACATAAATGCCAGTGAGTTTTTTGTAGGTGACTATGTTTCCATAGGCAAATATATGTCTCTACAAATCTAACTTTTTAAATAATTAAAATGTTCCTTGAAGACAAAGTAATTTATTTAGTGAAAAAAATCACATTAAAGACATTTGCTAGTACAAAATTCTATTTTGTCTACACATAGCCACAGGTGTTTAAAAATGATAAACACTTGGAAGTAGACAGACCAAAAACTTTTATATTAATACCTATTTTGGCTCCCAGAGTAAATCAAAGCATAAGCAATGAGAAAAAGTCAGACCAAGATTTTTGCAAGTTCTTTTTAGAATAAACGGTACTCATTTCTCAGTGAAATATGCTGACATTGGGCACATTCTGAAAGCTTATAGTCCAATGAATCTGCTTACCAGGTATTAATTTACTTTTTATAGTTCATTTAATATAGTATTGATTAAATTAGCATTTGGATTAATGACCTTTTAAATTCAAAGGGAGTAAAACTGTAATCTCTTAATACAAATGATAATTGCAAGACACAAGTGTTAGAAAATGAGTTTTCTAGATAATCTGTATCTATTTCATGTTATGATATAGGTACTATATATATTATATATGTAGTATACATATATACAATATGTTAGTGTGTATATATTATACATACAACATATTTATATATATTAGATATTTATACTATATAAATACGTAAACACAAGTTTGCAAATATTCAGGTATTACACAGAGAGGGATCATACATGTAACATAAATCAAATTAATTTAAATGTCAAAAGCATTTTTGAATGCCTGGTGAAGGCCAAATCTTATGTCGGATATGGAAGAGGAACATAAAAGCCTGTGACTGATGCTAAGAATCTCACTTTGGAAAATCAGGATGACTGCATGCTTTTCATGTCTTGGATTTAAAATTAAAAGAGAATATGGAATTCTTTATTCAAGAATTAGATGTAAAACAAAACAGAAGTGACTGTCATCTTCACTCTTCCAGTTCCTAGTGCTCTGCAAAGTATAAACTCTGGGTTCAAGAAAATTGACTAATGTATATCATCTACGGATCACATTGTTTTAGATTTTGGTGCTGGACATCATAAACTTTCCCCCCATGTCTAACCATCAAATTTTCTCTGCAAAGACTTCGTCTCTTAGATCCTTGAGGCAACAATTAATTCTTCAGTGCAGTTCCTATGTAAATGTATTCATCTGGAAGTATTATGGAATCAAATAGGACATTTCATCAAAACCATTACCAATGTTGACTATTGTTTAAAATATTAAAATGATTATTTTAATGGTAAATATTAATATTTTTTTCTTTTTTTAATTGAAAAATATTTTTATGTGTAAAGGTGTTTTGCCTCCATCTACTGCTGAGCAATACAGATACTTGTGTGTCTGGTATCCACAGAGGCCAGAAGAAGGTTCAGAATTCTCTGGAACTGGAGCTATAAATAATTGTGGCCATCATGTGTGTGCTGAGAATTGATTGAATCTGGGTTATCTGAAAGAATATCTCTTCAGCATAAAAAAATGCTTTTTATTCTTAACTCTGAGCTAAAAGTCTTTATCCAATATCTTTTGATTATCAATTCCCAATTTTATGTCAAAAGCCTACAAGTAATTATACTTTTGTTTCATATTTTCCCCACATGAATTTTTACAAACCTTTATTTACAGCTAATATGTAGTCCATTCTTTTTTTCAGTCACAATATGAGTCTCGTTCAAACATTATCCAGCACTAATAATCTTCCATATCCTTCCCTTACTTTCTGAATCTGTCCTAACCTCTAATTGAGAAAAACTAAATGTGTTAGCATGCTAAGTTAACATGTTGGGAAACTGAAGGGGAAAGACAGTGTGTCTGCTGGTATCTCTGTCCTATGCAAGCAGGCTATTCCCTTCTCACTATATCTTATCCCGGTCCAGTGTCCTATCGGAAGTCACAAACAGATACTAAGTCCCTATATTCACCTGCCTTTCTAACCTGTACATTATTGGAGTGCTTTGTGCTTTCACTAATCCTTGAGGCCTTCGATGCAGTTCTTCTACTTCTGTGAAGAGGTCTGACTCACACAAGCCAATTCTGACCTTTATCTTCCAATGGCCTTTCTCATTTTAATTTTCCTATCATTCAAAAGTCTTTGTTGCATTGATTGCAACTACTACTGTCTTTGCAAGTAGAATACAAGCTCTTGTTGAAATCAAGGTCATTGTGATGTCATAGCCTTAAAGTATATATAGATAAAACAGTAGTTTGACCAAGGGCCCATGAACATAAGGAAGCCTTGCATTGCTTTTCATGGAATATATATTTTTTTTGGTTGGATGGTTCAGAACTTCTTGGATGTCATATTTTTAGTTAGTTTCTTTTCAACAGCTTTGCTTCTTGTTAAATGAAGAATTGCTGCCCTCCTAATAATTCTCCTTATACTAGACAAACTTACAAAGAAGGATGTAGTATGTGCAGCTTGACTGCCTATTCTGAGATTCAGGAGGTGCTGTCTACTGAGGAAGAGCACCTGAGACCGAGATTCTCCTCACTTACTTTGAACATCCCCTTAGATGAGTTATTGTGAGTAGGATTTAAATCATTATTTTCCTTCATCATTTTCTAAATAATGGTTGTTTGCTCATATTAGTGCATACATAATGTTGATGAACAATGAAACAGCATCTCTTTCTTCGTTTGATTTAACATTAATAATCATAAATGATGCTTATCAACTACTGCTTTGATACCATGGAGACAGAACTTGGTATTTCTGATAAGCTCGAAGTGACCCCTCCTATGTATGGCATCATGATAATTATTTGCTCAAGTGACAAAGAACGCCCATGGTAGAGTAGTCTTTGGAGCTGAAATGACCATGGTGTCCATGAAGCTATAGAGATTGGGTCAACCTATTTGCATGAGGTCCTGGCTATGTCAACCTTGTCTCTTCTCTTGTAATAGAAAATGAGTGTTTGTAGTGGGAAAAGTTCCTACTCTATCTACATAGGTTTTGAAAAAAGATTGACATCAGAGATCAAGAAGTAACAAAATGTGGAGGAATAAAAATAGCAAAATGATACAACTTGCTTTTGTGTGCTTGGTCTTTCATCTTTGTTTTTCCCTAGGAAATGTAATCTGTGGCTCAAAATGGTAGATGTTACTTAGGAAGCAGGATCTTGGGTTCCACTCCAAATTTACTAAATTATAATCTGTATTTAAAACAAATCCCCTAGTTGTTAACTTGTCCATTGAAATTGCAAAGAACTGATAGAGCTGCATCCTTTATGATACTCTGCCTCACACTATTTGGTTTTTAAACATCTGCAATTTTTCTCACCACAAGGTGTTTGCAATGTTGTGTCTTCTACTTTGAAATTTTTTTCTCTCCCCCCCCTTTACCTAGATAAATTAAACTTTAGATCCTAGTTTATGTGTTATTTTCAGATTTTTATAAGAGCTGAAGGGTTTGAGTAAACCCAGTATGTATCATGTTTGATGAGTAATGTCCTTTTATCTTATCTTAGTACTATATTACTAGTATCTAGTCTGGAACATAGATTTTTGTTTTCATTTACACTTCGGGAATGGAATAATGTGTGAATGAATAACTTAAACATTCGACATAAGTTCAAACATGAGTAGCCTGAAGTTATCTTAGAAGTTGTAAATCTGTGTTTACTACCTATACCTTTTTCTTGATACTTAAAGTGGGCAAATTTAAATTCTCCCATTGTCTTAACAATGGGATTTCCTGAGCTAACAATATAAGAAATAAAGTAAATGAACTGATAAATCCCTGCATTAAATACCATAGAAATGATAACTTCATTGTAAACATTTTCTTTTCTGTGTGTCTATGGGTCAGATCAGGAGATTGACAGAATCCACTGTGCTGCTGTGTGTGTGTGGCTCTGGTATCATAAGCACATCGGCAATCTCATGGTGACCCTTGTTTAAAAGCCAAAGTCTTTGATGATGGAAAAGCAGGAGATAATGGATCAAAGTAAGGTGCAGCAGCTGCCACACCTCTGAATTGTGAGCAGATGGGAAATCCGCACTAAGTGGGAGCCCACAGAATTGTCTAACATATGCTTCATTCATGGAAGACCTGCATGACATGGGAAGGCTGCAACTTCCCAAATAAAAGTTTTTTACATTTGCGTTTGTATCTTCTGTGTTTTTCTTATAATTGGGAGTATGTTAGAAACAGAATAATAAAGAGCTTATGGGAGTTTAGAGAATTTTTTTAAAATTTTTATTCTAGCATGTTTTGACATTAAAAGACATGCTATTGGGTAGCTGAGCAATTCCTTCACTGCTGAACTAACCAGTGGGTTCTATACAAGCAAACTTTACCAACTCCAGTGAACGTTTCTTAAGCCTTCCTACCAATACTAGACAATTCCCTGAGCAATCTCTCTTCTCCAACTTGCACTCTTATCTCCAGAGCTGATGACTCTTGTCCTGACACAGGAACTGCCAGTTTGTATCACAGCCTATGTCTGTGCTTCTCATAGACTAGGTTACTGTGGCACTGATGCCATGCTAAACAGCTTTCTGTAGATCTGACTATGTATCATTTCGTCTATTCATCTATTAAAAGATTTGTCTTGCATATGCAAGATAATATTCACAGCTCTAAGTTGGAAGGAGATAATAGCACTCTTACACTATTGCATAAAATTAAATTTAGTGTAACATGTTATGTTATGTAATTAGAGTTGAATGAACACTTCTGTGGAAACATGCATAGCCTGTGTATTTTGTTGTTTTTGTTTCTTGGGGGGTTATATGTGTATATATCCACGTGTATATGTGCTTGCATGTGTAGGCATGCATGTGTGAGAGCCCACTTGTGTGGATACATATACATGAGCATGGTACACAGTCCAGAAGCTAACACCGAGTGCCTTCTTTATCATTATCCACATCACTGAGCCTGAGGCTTGGCAGCCAGCTAGTCAGCCTAGCCAGCTTGCCCAGGTACTCTTTGTCTTTTCTGCTTGAGTGCTGTGATGTCAGGGTGGGGGATTGCGGGATGGTTATGACATCTGCCTGATTTTTCTCAGTGCCGAGTTGCCTAGCTCCCACCTCATGATTACCTGGCAAGTGCTCTATCTACTGAGCTGACACCCTGGTCTAGACTGCATATTTAAAATGCAGACTCAAATATCTCATTCCTGGCATAGCATACTTTGTTTTGTTTTCTTTTAGTGTGAAGACACTTTCTCTAGGTTTGTCTTACTTCTGTACCTGGGCCACTGCCCTTTAGTTCAGAGCAATCCTTCAGATCTCTCTGTGCCTTGGCCTGGCATTCCTTGCTTATCTTTACTTCTATATTTACAGAAGCTGAACATTACAATATTGTAAATCCCCCAAATTATCTGATAACATGATGAAAATGATTATTCTTAATTCATCTCCATAGCCCTGCTATCTAGCATGGTGCCTTCCTTCCAGGGCCGCTTGCTAGATATGGAATTCAATGGCTCATTTGATAAATGCAAAACCAGCTTAACGTTTCATTTTCTTCAAATAGAACTCAAAATAGGATTAACTGTGTCATCCCTCAGAAATGAAGCCGTTTCTAATATGCCTTCAGTGAAGGAGAAGAGGAAGACGAAAACATTCTACAAATTACAATAACCTGACGACGGCTGCTCACTAAACAATACCGTATTAATTTTCAATGTTCTGCACATGGCTGAGTGGAAGATCCCTTAATCCCAGGTCCCATTTTACTTTTGCCTCATTGTCTCTGTCCCCTCATCATATTGCTTTCAGAAATCACCAGTGGCTCTGCATTCTCTTCCACTTTATTATTGCCAGAGAAGTCATAGACTAGTTAATGCAGATCTGCTTCCCAGAGGTATGCTAAAATGGATTTACTTTCTCTATTTTGAGTGATTGACTTTGAGAAATTCTCTTCTTTATCAGTTACTAGCAGAGAAACAGAACCTTCCAGGAGCGAGAGTAAACTAACCACACAGTCTCCAGTTCTATAGGCATAATGACTTTTAAGAGGATTGAGATTAACTGGACCATTCATGAGTATGAAAATCAGATGACCCTGGGAGTTAGCCCCACTGAGACGGTGTGTCGGACGCTTAAATTACCGACTTCCAGAGATCTGTTTTTCAATAATGTGTGAACAAGCTCTGCACACTTTATTCCAGCCTCTGTGATTTTTTTTTTGTGTTTTCCTTACTTTTTGCAACAAATTGTTACCTTCAAAGAAAAAGGACAGGGAAAGATTCTTGAACAACTTTTTTGCTTATGACAATAAACAAACAAACAAACAAAGAAACCAAGGTGTTTTATTTTTAAAAGCCTAATTAACTACTTAAGAAAACTAAAGATACCATTCAAATATGTATGCTGAATGGAACAAAATATACCAAGGGTAGAGAATAGGACAGGTAATGGCTAACGAGCTAGGAGTTGGGTGAGTAAACAGTTCATTAAGCTTGTTGTCATCCAGTAATAAATAAAGGGATCAAGAAGATTCATATATGTGGCTATAGAAATCAATGTTTATTTACTTATCTTGGTGCTTAGCAAAATGCAGATATTTGTAGGCATTTGAAAAATTATCTATCAGGTACAACCAGAGTCCTATGTCTAGGAATGATCTTGGAACAAGAAATGATGGGGCAAAGTGAACGGTGATAAGATTTTTCATTGCAAAATTCACAAGGTAGCTCAGCCTAATTATATGTGGAAATACTTGTCAAACTGTTCACTTAAACATTTCCAACTTATACTAGGCAAAGCATAGTATCTGCCATATCAAAGCAGAAAGAATGCTTGACAAATGATTTGGTAAATCACTGTCAAGCCAATGTCAAATAAATGCCAAGTAAGAAACTCTGGAATTTATTAAGGGACATTATTGTTATGAAGTCTTGGAAGATGTTTTCTTTTCTCTGACCTTGTGGACTATTATTCCCAAGCCTGTAAATATGGTCTGTATTTACTTTCCTAAGCTTTGTTTTATTCACCAAACTATAATAATCTGACCCTGAATCAGTGCACAATACATATAAAATATCCATTTAATTGGTTGGAACCTCATAAATATTCAATACATATTCAATAAATATTGAGACATTTTTCAATAATCTGGTGTCTTAGTATTCTATGGCTGTGAAGAGACATCAAGACAAAGGTAACTCATATCAAAGAAATCATTTTCTTGGGGTGCTTGCTTACAGTTTCAGGGTTAGTACTTTATCTTCATGATGGCGGGCATGGGAGCACACAGCTAGGCAGTGGTGCTGAAGAAGTAGCTGAGAGCTACATTCTGATCCACAGGCAGCAGGAAGAGAGAGGAGAGAGAGAGAGAGAGAGAGAGAGAGAGAGAGAGAGAGAGAGAGAGAGAGAGAGAGATTGGATTGGACCTGGTGTTGGCTTTTGAAACCTCAAAGCCCAGCCCCCAGCAACACACCTCCTTCTACAAGGATATACCTACTCCAATAAGGACACACCTCCTAATCTCTCCAAACATCAACTAGGGGACTTGCATGCAAATATATAAGCCTATGGGGGCATTGCCATTCAGACCACCATGCATGGTTATCACTGTTCGTCCTTCTCATTCTTTACTGTTTCCATTCATTCATCTAATCATGGTCTATATCACTGTCCTTCATCCTTCATATAACAGACACACACTGAGCATCCTTAATGGTACTCATAATGTCGATTAGCACTAAGGATATAGAGAGGAAAAATAATTCCTGCCTTCAAAAAACAATCCATTGAAGTAGACTTATTCATGATTTTGAATGGTACTTTCCTTTCATTGTGAGAATGAAGACCTAAAACACTATTGCAGTCAGATGGTGTGTCGCACGCCTGCAATTCTTGCACTTTGAGGCTGAAACAGGAGAAGCAAGTAGTTTATGGCCTAGGATCAGCACTTTTACTAAGTTATTGTTCATAGACTTCACAATAAAAGTATCCTCATACTACAAGACTGATTTTAGAGGTAATAAGAATGAGCTTAGTAAGTTAAGTCATGTGGTCAAAGCTGAGTCATTAGTTGTATACATGGCTAATAATGACCAGTGACCACTTCTTTCCACTATGAAATACTAAGGTCCCAAGATCAGGTGTTGGACACTGGACAACAGTTGAGAAGAGGCAGCCTGAGGGAATCTGTTACCATAAAAGCAACAATGTAATTTTGTGTATACTAAGTCCAGTTGCAAATAGTGAAGATGCTAATACGGCACTTGGAGAACACTTTGATTTGATTAATTTGATTGAAAAACAATGCATATTCAATATGAAATCTGGAGGGAAGCATCGAAGAAGACTCTGAAAGGAGTTGTGGGGAAGGAATAGGAGGTAGTAAGATTTGATGAAAATATGTATTTCATGTATAAAAATTTCCAGAGAATAAATTTAAGCACTTAATGAAAATTCAAGTGTAGGGTTGGTAAATGGCTCAGTAGGTGATTCAACATGCTACCGTGCCTGATTACCCTGAGTTTAATCCCAGGGACTAATGTAATTGAAGAGGAAACTCGAGTTTGTCTAAAATTTGACTTCAAACGGGCATCTGCATGCTGGTGTGGCGTATGGGCAGACCCCACATATTCATAGACTCTTTTTTCCTATAGTATAGAATAAAGTTTATTTACGGCATGGGGAAGGGAGCTAAGAGGATAGTAGAGGCAGAGAAAGGCAGAGAGGGGGAGAGAGTAGAGAAGTAGAGAGGTGGAGGCCAGCCATGACCATGTGGAGAGAGGGGGGAAGGGAATGGGGAGAGGTAAGAGATGAGATGTAAGAGAGATGCAAGAGAGAGAGCATTCATAGACTCTTATAAACACAAACACACACACTAAATAAGTAAATAATGAATAAAAAACATAAAAGTTGGAAAACAAAAACAATGCCATATCAGATAAATAGTACTTTTCTTAATATTCTGTTACTGTTTTGGGTAAAAATAGAAATGTATCTTTTAATAAAGAATATGTTCAATGTCACTTCAGCTAATATAACCCAGAATATTTATTTCAAATAGAAACAATTTATTTCATTATGTTTTCCTTGCATCTTTTACATTTCTGATTCATCTCTTGATCTTCCTTTCACTTTTCTTTCTTCTATGCTACCCTCACTATCTTCTGCCTTTTAAACTTATAACTCTGTCTAATAAGTAACAAGTGGGAGTAAGGTAGATATCTACACAGGATGAAAAGCTGCTGTGCAAGGTTTGAGGGACACCTCTAAAGAGGAATGCAGTATTCAAGTGTTGGTGAACATAGGAAGGAGTGGCCAGAGTAGCAAGCCAGGAAATCAGAAGTCAAATAATCCTAGGAGACTATTCACTTGAGACAGCAGTAACTAGCAACAGAAATGTAATAAAACATTAAAGCTCAAACATTAGAGAAAGCATCACAGACACGGTTGTACTAAATTGGATCAGACAATCAGTGCAATTATTCTGAAATTGGGAGGAGTTAAATTGTACATTATTTACTAAGAGTCAATAATAGCAACCAGGACTGTGGATGTTTGACTTTAATCCCACCTATCCTGGAAGGTGAGGCAGAAGATTATAAATCCAAGGTCCATATGGCCTACAAAGTAAGTGCAAGGCCAGTCTGGGCAATATAGAGACATTCTGTCTCAAAATCAAAAGGACAAAAAGGGCTGAAGGTCTTCTCAGTGATCTGATGCTTTAATTAGCATGCATGAGTTTAATCCTCACTATGACAACTAGAAACGAACTAACAATGACAAATGCACAGCACTGTTCGTGTCACACGTCACTCCAAAAGTTTTGTAATACATCCATCTAAACAACTCAGATAAACTTCAAGGGAATTGTACTGACTGGTTTTGTGTTAACTTGACACAAGCTGGAGTTATCATAGAGAAAGGAGTTTCAGTTGAGAAAAATGCCTCCCTGAGATCCAGCTGTAAGGCATTTTCTCAATTAGTGATCGAGGGGGAGGGCCCCTTGTGAGTGGTACCATCTGTGGGCTGGTAGTCTTGGACTCTATAAAAAAGCCAGCTGAGCAAGCCAGGAGAAGCAAACAAGCCAGGAAGAAACATCCCTCCATGGCCTCTGCATCAGCTCCTGCTTCCTGACCTGCTTGAGTTCCAGTCCTGACTTCCTTTAGTGATGAAGTAAGATGTGGAAGTGTGAGCTGAATAAACCCTTTCCTCCCCAGCTTACTTCTTGGTCATGATGTTTTGTGCAGGAATAGAAACCCTGACTAACACAGGAATTCTATAACATGGTTGTCCTATAATCTAAAAAAATAAGTTTTGAAAGTCAGGCAAAGAATGGAAAATCTTACAAAATGAAAGAGATTAAACAGAGATGATAACTATGGGCAGTATTTGATCCAGAGCTGATCAACTTACTATAAAAACATTAATTTTGGCTTAGGGAAGAATGATATCAGTAATAACTTTCTGATTTTGATGGCTATGTTGTGGTTAATGTAAGATAAAATCCATGTTGTAGATATTACACGGTTCTATATTGACAACAAATTCTCAGACATTCAAGAAAGAGAAGTTTTACTGCTCTTGCAATATTTGGGTAAACTTGACATTGCTCCCCGATATTTTTTAAAGTTTAATTTTATTATTGAGAGGAAGATGAAATGCCTACACTCTACGATGTACTGTAGTCTTGGTTTCAGACTGAAGGCAATTCCTTAGAGGTTATGTGCTCCCTACAGATGAATTCCACACCTTTGTGTGATGAGGTTTTGAATATGGAATGTTCTCCAGAAGCTCATGTGATAGGCACTTGATGAGAAACTATTCGAGAAGCTAGTGAGGCACGATAGAGGATGGAGGTAACTTGAAGCTATGCATTTGAAGGTTAGATCTTTAAATCTTTCACTGATTCTTGGTTAGAGCAATGGAAGCCTCTGTGCTCTGCCGTCTCATCCCGACCACAATGGACTCAAACTGTGAAAAGCATGAAATAAAATAGATAAATAAGCCCTTCTTCTCTTAAATCATTTATTTGCTCAGGTATTGTCACAGCAATTAGTGGTTTGCCTGATCAGAAAATATTACTATTTTACCTGCACACACACACAGACACACAGACAGACACACACACAGACACACAGACACACAGACACACAGACAGACAGACAGACACACACACACACAGACACACACAGACACAGACACAGACAGACACACACACACACACACACTATCTCATAGGTTTCCTGTGAGGGTTAAGGTTTCACAAACATCTAAACTTATTCAAGGAGTGTTTGACACATTAAAAACTCCAAATTGGTGCAGCTATTGTCATTATTGATTGGTTTTTTCATTACCATTACCACTACTATTTTACGGAATGCTTGGAATCAAACACTCATAAAAAGTAATTTGGGTTTTCAACCACACCAACCTGTGATCAAATGACAAGATGCTTCAAAGAAAGTTGTTTTACTTTGGGCAAATTCTTTATGTTCTGTTGACTTCCATGACTTCATAGGACCCATATCTTATATTTACTTGCTAAATCTAATCCACACTGGTTTTCTTTTTATATTTTCAAAAACCAAGTTGTTCAGATCAGAGGAATCAAACAATCCCCTCTCTGTTTACAGAACACACCTTTGATCTACCATCTCAACGACTCTGTTACTCACATCCATCCTTAGAAATCAGATCTCCATAGTCCTTGATCATGAAGTTATTTCTTCTTATAAGCATCGGGTTTTTTTTTTTTATAAAACATTGAATTGTTTGTCTGTAACTATCCAAAACACAAAACTTCTTGAACCGTGTATTAGGTAGGATATATTGGGGTTTGTTGTGTTTACTGTTGTGTACTCCTGGTTCATCATAGGGTCCAGCACATAGTATGTTTACTATAAAACGTAGAATTGAAATAATGATATAAATGCATGAATGAGCCAAGCACAGTACTAGGCACTCAAGATCTATCATTTGACTTCTTTACAGCAATCCCATGATGCAGATAACATCAGGCTGAGTCAACCCTGTGTCCATGGATTAAGCAAACAACTGTTCAAATATATTAGAAAGACAAGAATTACAAAAAAATGAAACATCTACAGTAATCATTTCTTTGCATAATTTCCCAAACAATAAAATCAATAGCTACTTATATAGCATTTGTAGTAAGTATTGTAAGTAATTTAGAGATAAAACAATGGGGCATTATAAATGGACACTGTGCAATATTGTAGAAGGGAATTGGAGCATCTGCACATGTCAGTATCTATAGGGGTCCAAGAAACAGTACCTAAGGGTTTCTAATACAGGACCATACTAAAATACAATTACCATAAATTATAGGCAAGGTTGATTTTAAAGATTAGTAACATTTTACTTGCCAAGTCATGTATCTTTCACAGAATTATCAGTTTTATCATATGGTCAATAAACAGCAAAATAGTATCAGGAGATTGATTAATTAGTTTTTGCCCACTTTTTTCTCAATTTTGAAAATCCCCTTTAAAATTTTCTGAACACACAAAATGAATCTTTATGCAAGTAAAGAATGGTGTTTGTGTGACATAGTATCACACTAGCATGAGAGCACCCTACAAAAAAAAAAATTAGCACACCATGACCTTCTCCAACACCTCTCCAAACTTTCCCACATTCTCCCATTTCTACCCATATAACTCCAAATCCCTTTCTCTCTCTCTCTCTCTCTCTCTCTCTCTCTCTCACAAATAAACAGGAAAGCAAGCAAACAAACAAAAATGTATACCAATAAACAACTATACAAAGAGGACAATTTCCATAAACTGCAGGCAAGATTTTTATTTTTCTTTAAGGGTCAGTAGGTTTTGACGATGCTCAAAGAAAAACTAATTACTTTCATGTATTAAACTTCAAGACAGGTGAGTAAAGGAGACCCACCCTAATTATGTACAGAGACAATGCTGTGTGCAAATTCTCAGCTCCTTCTAAAATAATGAATGATTGCTTAGAAAGAAAATAATTGCTTTGGCAATAATGCAGCTGTTATTTATGTCACATTATTTATAAGACTGATGTGCATAATATTCCTCGAGTCCTACTATAAATTACAATAATTCAGGAACACATCACCTACAGACATTTACATGAAAATGTGCTTCAGTTGCTACACCGCTCGTTCTACTAAGAACGGGGACTTTACTCAGAAATAAAGATATTTTATGGGAAGAAATGAGTAAAATACCCCCATTATTGACACACCGGAGTAGAGGAAAAGCAATAGAGCAATAGAGCAACTTAAGATTATACAATATAAACATGTCTAATATAAACAAATGACCTAATGATTCTAAGCTATTTAGTCTTTAACACATCTTAAAATGAATGCTGTGATGTACAAAGATGTAACTAGATCTGCAATAGGAAATAATGGTCCAAACTCTATCACCTTATCCATCTCATATAAAAATTTCAGTCAGATATTTGAGCAAATAAACCCATTTTTTATCGTACAATGAAAGTAATAATACTAATCCCAAATATTGTAAACAGTATTATCACTCAAAGTTCACTTGCTGATGCCAACTCCCTCTTGTGGCACTATTGGAATATGAAGACGTTGGGAGATGAGAGGAGTGGTGTGTAGAATTCGAGTCCTTGTAAGAGAGACTCCCTGGGGCAGCCTGGTTGATCATACCTCATGGGGGTACAAAAGACACCATCTACGAATCTAAGAGTGAACCCTCGGGGGCAACGAATCAGCCTGTGTTATAAATCTTTAGACCTGTGACCAGTGTTTTATAGCAGCCCAAAGGACTAAAAAATTGTATAGACTTGTTCTGGTAATTAAATAGAACAATGTTTGCAAAATAATACAGTGTTGGCTGAATAGAAAAAGCGAACAGCTAACAAACAATGAAGAATGCAGGCAAATGTTTGTGAAACCTTTAATTCCTTACAATTGAGTTTAAAGCTACAATTGTTAATGATACCTTAATGACTGAATAAAGACACTAGGGTATTGTTAGTACTTATATATAGTTAAAATACAAAGGACACTGTATCAGCTTCACCTGGTCATAGATAGGATCCTCCCAACTGATTGGAGCAGAAGTAAAAAACACCAATTCTTAAATGGCCCAGTGATATGACACCACACACACTGTCCTTGTACAGCCAATTTTATTATGAGCATCATTTCACTGATGAGGAAATGTATACTGTAGTTTGATAACTCATCTAAAATTAGCCAGTTGGATGACAAACCTAAGCCAGAGCTGGAAGGGATTCCCCTTCAAAAAGCTTCCTTCCTTGATACTGCTAACAGAAAAGGCTGTCTCATTTCTCTTCTGGCAGAAGGCAATAACAATAGCAGAGGTTTGTTTTGTTTTGTTTTGTTTTGTTTTGTTTTGTTTTGTTTTGTTTTGTTGGTTTTTCGAGACAGGGTTTCTCTGTGTAGCCCTAGCTGTCCTGGAACTCACTCTGTAGACGAGGCTGGCCTCGAACTCAGAAATCCACCTGTCTCTGCCTCCCAAGTGCTGGGATTAAAGGCGTGCACCACCACTGCACGGCTTGTTTTGTTTTTAATCTCTCAAATCCTACCATACTTTCCCCTCCCTCCATTCCTCTCAGTTCCTTCTTCCCTTGTGTCCCCTCTCCCCCCGAAAATAAAGAAAGGAAGGAAGGGAGGGAGGAAGGAAGAAAGAGAGAGAGAGAGAGAGAGAGAGAGAGAGAGAGAGAGAGAGAGAGAGAGAGAGAGAGAGAGAGAGACAGAAAGAAAGAAAGAAAGAAAGAAAGAAAGAAAGAAAGAAAGAAAGAAAGAAAGAAAGTCTCCAACAAGTAAAACTCACAAATAAAAGTATTAAGAAAAAATATGAAAAAAAATGGCAGATGTAATCACCTTTTAAGAAAATTTAATGGCATCTTTGTAGGTGACAAAGTGTCACCTAGTAGAGATTTCTCTTCTAGGTACTGTTTATTCAGATAGCCATGAGGATCTGGTGAAACTGTCTATATGTGCTGTTCTTCCCTTCCTAGCATCTACATGTATCAGTAGAGTGTACACCTAGCTCTATCTGCTATCCTTGCTTCACTGTTACTCTTGCCTTGGGCTCTTTTGGAAGTTGCATTCACTCTGTTTAAATTCTGGGGGCACCCATTCTCTTTTTTCATAAGGAGAATTTCTTAGAGCAAGTACTATAATAACAGCAGTTACTGCTGCCTCTACGGTGGCTGGGTATTGAGAACATGTGTATCAGACACTATGCTAGCTGCTTTAGGCACATTATCTCTCACCTTCAAAATGACCCTGGAAATGGGGATTATTATTCACATGGCATGGAGGTACAGGACACTGACCAATGTCACAGAGCTGTGGAAATGAAACCACTGGGTTAAAACAGGTCTATCTGACTCCAGACCTATGCATCTCCACCTATACCACAATACAGACAGATTTATAATTATTCTAATACTTTGGATAATTATTATGATTACAGCAATTAAAAGCTAATAAATATCCAAGTAGTTGCAGTTAATCATTATGCCTTCAATCTGATGATATCTGAGGTTTATATTGTACAATATAGCTTACATGTGCATTTGATGTGACAGACTTCGTGATCCTCATGCGACTGTTATGTTCTATGTTCTAGCTCCCCTCTGCCACACAGGGACACATACTTAAAGAATCTCTTTGATATAATCAGATATCTTGGGAACTGATGGTTTGTGGCTAATGGAAACAATACATTTTTAAACCAAACTACTCTTGAAGCAAAGAAGAAAAGTATTGTATATATTCTATCTTATGGTATTTTATGTCACCCCATAGTTAAATAACAGCAGGACACATATGTATCAGAGGATGGCCTTGCCTGACGTCAATGGGACGGGAGGCCTTTGGTCCTGTGGTAGTTTGATGCCCCAGTGTAGGGGGATACTGAAGCAGTGGGGTGAGAGAGAGTGGGTGGTTGGGGGAATACCATCATAGAGGCAAAGGAGAGGAAGGAGAGAGAAGATGTGGGATGGGGGGGTTGTGGAGGGGTAACTGGGATATGGGATAACATTTGAGTTGTAAACAAATGAATGGAATGATTAATAAAAAATAAAATACTCAATAAAATTCTTGCAAACTGAAAAAAAAAAAAAAAAACCAAACAGGGAAAATTCTTAGCCATCTTTAGCAACATCGTTCACCTGTAGGAGTTAGGTACTAATTTGGAGTAGTTGGCTTGTCCACATTAAAACATTTTACCAGCCTATCCATATCACTTGCTGTATGATCCCTGCAACAATAACAACCTACCTTTTGCTCTGGCCAAATTAAGGACAAATAACTTTTACATGTACTAGACAGGATTTGACCAGTAGATTTCAAGTATGGTCTCTGGCTGACCTTTGTCAGAGAAAGATGTCCTCAGCATCAGTGTAGCAAAAATAAAAGGATATGAAGAAGAAACAAAGGGGTCCAGTGAAAAAGACATCTTAGAAAGAAGAGTTGAGTTCAGGGGTCAAGGAAGTGTCGCTGAAGTGACTCAGAGCACATCACATTAAAATAAAGAAATAATGTGCAACTTATAATACCCATTCTCTTGTTTCTCAACTGTCTCTACCTTCTGTTGCATTTAACTGTTGTGTGATAAATTAATGAAAAGAATGAAGACATTGGAATTGCTCCATAATGAGAATAAAACTGGCACCCATTATCTGAATTCTTCAGTAGGATCGAGATGCTAATGAGCACCCAGTAGCTCACAAAAGCCTCACCTTAGTATAATGAGAGATTAGTAAACTAGATTGCTCTGCCTCTTGAAATCATGCATTTGAATCATCTCTCACTACAATGCAGCCCTTTACAAATGACACATTCTATAGCAGACCAATAACTCATTTCTGCCTCCCTGAAGGTTTTTCTTCCTATCTCTGAACCCAATATGCATCACTCATAAATATTAACATTTTGTTAGTGTGGGATCTTAGGCCAATTTGAATGGTGGAGATTGGGGTGTGATGTGACTTGATAAGAGAAATGAAGTTATTGTGAGTCCGTGGATGGAAATGAGTTATGCAGGGAAAAAAAGTCTGAAACAGTGCATGAAATAAGTGACAACCTTTGGTTTTTTTAATTACCGTCCCAAGAAGGAAAATCACAATAGAGAGATTAAGCTCATTTTTATAGCCTTAAAATTGGATACTGACCCTTCAAGTTCATTTTCTCCTCATCGCCAAAGTTTTCAAGAATAAGCTTTAAAAACAAGACTGTCTAGCACATATTAGCGGGTATTATTACTATTTCTGCATACAATGTTTGATAAAGTTTTCACAAAAACTTCTCTGATGACTAATTGTAATTATTCTTCCTGCACTCAACATTGTATTACTTAGCATCCTTGTGAATTGCAGACCTAGAGATTTGAACCCAGATTTTTAACTATGAGACATACTGCTTAAAGTTAACATGGCATGGTGACAACAAGGCAGAGCTGACATCCATCTGTCCTTCACTTTGTAACGCCCTTGCTTGCTGTTTAGAGAATTCTTTTGAGTTCACAGTTCCCAAGCTTAATGATAGAACACAACATTACACTCAATAGATAGACTTAAACTATTTTTACATGGTTTTGGAAAACTAAGGTGGTATATTAGACATCGTTGAGCCAGTATTAGGACCACTGCACATTTGATACCCCTAAGTGTGTATGTATTGATGGACTCTGACTACTTAATGTTTTAAGGTAATTAAACCACAAACCCTCATTGGAATAATGTTTAGGGCTGACTTAAACCCTTAAAAGCCATTAGCAGTTAACTGCCAAGTTGTTCTGAGTCTCCGTGTGCATGAAATTGAATCATAGCCTAGTGGCAAGATGCATCAAACTTTGACAGCTTTACATATTTTACCACAGACCAGGAAGTAGGGAAGAAGGTGAAAAACTGAATGTAAGGGGGAAAGAATGTCCAGAGGTCTCCAATTTCCACTGGACCTTTTCCTAGAATCATTTCCTGAGTAGCCCAATTTGATCTTCATTCAGTGGACTTACAGGTATTTCACATGTTTTGGATAGTAAAGTCAAAACAAAGGGTATATTTGCTGCACCTGTAGAGTGTGCACAATGGATAGGCATGGGGAAGGCACCCACTCTACCATCAAGAAGTTTAGCAACTCAAGCAAGTTATGGCTGGTGTCTAAAATTTTAGTGTATTGTAGTAAGCACCAGAGGAAAAGTAAGCAAATGAGGGAAGACTCAATACAAAGTACAAAGTTGGGAGATATAAGATTTTGGGGATTCAGACGTTCTTAGGTTTGGAGAGATATAACAGTTTTAAATCCTTCATTTGAGCTAAACTTAAAGGGTGGGAAGCCTGCCACTAGAACAAAAATATCTATGGAAACATAAAGATACCTAGTGGAAAGCACAAGACTCTAGGAACAAGGAAGTCTACCCTTTTGAATCAGCTTTAATCAGCTTTCTGCCATGAGAACAAGACACCGGAGACAATTTATTTATCTCTTAGGTCTGGAATTTTCAGTCCGAACTTGAGGACCTTTGGAAAGAGAAACACACCATGGGGTAAATGTGTGGCAAAATCAAACCTGTTACGTCAGGAGCCAGAAACAAAGGAGGAAAAGGTATAGAGCATGGATTCATAGTTCCATGCCACCAGTAACCTAAGGACTTCTCACAAAACATCAGCTACTAAGATGGCATAATGCTTCCCATGTAGGTCCAGTACAGGGGCCATGCTTTCAGCATACAATGGGTGTTTGACATATAAACTATAATATCATCTTTAGTGAGAAAATATGCTGTTTTGATCACAGAAGACAGCTGGGATCAAGAATTGATTCCAAATGAATAATTCAAAAATCTGAGCCATGATGACTTGCCATACTTAAACACAATTAAATTCTTTTAAGATTTAAAAGCAACAGAGAAACACACACACAAATATATATACATATATATATGTATATGTATATGTATATATGTAGATTATATATAGATATAGATATAGATATAGATATAGATATAGATATAGATATAGATATAGATATAGATATAGATATAGATATAGATATAGATATAGATATAGATATAGATATAGATATATGGAGAGAGAGAGAGAGAGAGAGAGAGAGAGAGAGAGAGAGAGATTGGATTGGATGGTGTTAGAGAAAGCACCATAGCATATGAAAAATAGAAAAGAACGCCATCTTTGAAATCATCAAAATACTCAATATTTCTCCATAAATCACATTTAATGAGTCCATCTGTCACCACTGGGGTACGAATGATCTTAAAAATGGAAATGAGACTCTTTTATCCAAACTTTAAATGTGAACAGTGACTTTTTTCAACCAAAGTTGACAGTGCTTGCCAAATGAGGCCCTGTTGCTGTGCCAGTACCAACCACACCAGCCTTCGCCCTGGGACTGGGAAACAGTATGGCTGCTGTCAAATAATGTTGTCAGTATCACGGGCGTGCCTTTATGTGTCTCTCATCTGGACTGAGGCTAATACATTTTCAACAGATTTCATTCAGTCTGAAGAGATCACTACTCTCACCACAAATGGAGCCCAGGCAGGTAAGTCCCACCAGGCAGCAGGCAGGATTTTACTTCTGGATCTAATTTCCATGAACATTTATGATACATCTGTTTTCTCCCTGAGTTCATTTAAATAAAACCCAAATTTGTACAGATCTGCAAATGTGAGAAAAACGTTTAATACGTAAATTATTTTAATAAAATTTAAATGTGCCTCTCAGAGTCCAAATGAATTTAAGGAAATGTGTTCATGACAAACTTCCTAAGCAAATGCCAATTTACTTTGGGGCACCTTGAAGCATAATGACTTTTTTTTCAATTCATGTATACAAAGGAGACATATATACCAAAACTATTACTTTGAAAAGTATATAAGGGCTATGTATGTATTTATACCAAAACTATTACTTTGAAAAGTGTTACATTAGAAAACAAATCCCTTCGAGGCCAGCCTGGTCTACAGAGTGACTTCCAGGACAGCCAGGGCTACACAGAGAAACCCTGTCTCGAAAAACCAAAAAAAAAAAAAAAAAAAGAAAGAAAGAAAACAAATCCCTTAAATAAGTAAAGAGCATAAAAACTTCTTTCCCATCAGTGCATGTCCCCCTATGTGCATCTTCCAGAAGAGAAAATCCCATCACCAATATTAAATTCTTCTTTGAGCTCTCATTGATCATAGCCTTAGATTATCCAAACAGTCCAAGACTAAGATAACATGGCAGAGATTTTGGAAAATCTCCAAAGTTCATTTTAGATTAAATCTACTGGTTTTTTTAGACACCTACCCTCTTCTAGTGATAAAAGTGGATTATCACTGTACACTCTCTAATTAAGAACAAACAGTAACTTGAGCTTCTATACTTGTAGCAAAAATGACATAACCTTCCTTTTCTGTTAAGGAAAACCCTCCCATATTTGATCTGTCATTTGTGTGAGTAGTGCACCGTTGTACCTTCAAAGCCTGAAGCATGGACTGAGGAAAAGACAATTTCCCTGGTAGCTAAACTGTATTTTTTTTTATTATTATCATAATGGGATTTTTCAACTTTGTTACTGTTGCCACGAGTTCCAAACTAATAGATCTGAGTGTGAGGGCTTTAAGTCAGCTTTTGATGGTGATAATGAATATAGAACTTTCTTTAATTAAAATACTTTTAATCTGGGTGTAGAAAGCCAATTAGGAAGTTGCTGCATGCTTTACTCTAAAATTACATAGGTAGAGCTGGATCAGAAGTGATAATGATGCTGAATCTTCAAAGATCTGGTTTAATATTATTTTGTTACATAGTGGTATTATGATCTGAAAAATCAAAGCATTGTTTCCTTGTTTGAAGAATTAGTGCTTGCTTTTGTATCAAAGAATAATTTGTATATGCAGTAACTACTATGATATAGCCCTGAGATGCAGGAAACAAAAGTACACAGTTTGTGATAGTTTTAGAATCACAAGATGGGAGCCACTAAGAGATGTCTATGCTGGGAGTGTTGGTACAAGCCTTTAATACTAGCCCTCTGTAGACAAAGGCAGATAGATCTGTGAGTGTAGGGCCAGCTTGTTTTAAGTAATGAGTCCCAGGTTATCCAGGGCTACATGGTGATACCTTGTCTTTAAGAGAGAGAGACAGACAGACAGAGAGAGAGAGAGAGACAGAGAGTGAGAGAGACAGAGAGACAGAGAGAGACAGAGAGACAGACAGAGCATTGTCTTTTTCTAGGTAATTAAAAATTGGACAACAAGGAGAAGTCAATTTTTTCAGGGATAATGTCACATGAGGCTGGAGATTCCATTTCTGGAGAATGTCTATATAGTATATGTTTCTTTGTAAGAAGTAGATATGAAGGGATAGTTCAATATCTGTGGCAGGGTTTGGCAAGCATATTTTAAGAGAAAATGGAATGAGATTGACATCAACATAGGTTCAACTCCTGTGAAATAAGGAAGTATGAGAAGAATAGCTAGTAAAATTGTTAGTTGTAATGTTATTCTTGAAAGGTTTCTCAAATCCAGGGAGCTCGGAAGTAAAAGCTTTAGAATCTCAGGTGGCTTTGCTATTAACTTGGAACAGCCACAAGGCGCAGCATTTCTTTAAGTACACACTGAGATAGATTTCAAGTTGCAATGAGAAGGATGGTGAGTTATGCAGGCTTCCTGCAGGAGATTTGAGAGGGCCTACGTTATAGCCACCATGATTTCCTATCATGTTTAACATTTAACATCGCCTCTCCTCTCTACATATATCAACTTACCTAATTTTCTTCACCTAATCATGTAGCGTTTCTTCTCCTCTGCTGAGCCTTTGCTAGCTGTGGGTGGCGCTTCACTGCTGGGGATATATAATAGCCATCCTAGAAGTAGGATGTAGGAGACTCTGCATTGACATAATTAGCAAGAATATTAGATGATGGTGACAAGAGTAATTAACGTGGACTATGATTATTAGTAAGTACCTATATTCTCTAGTTGCTCAACAGATAGTCCATATTTGTTAACTCCAGTGTTCCCATTAGATAATAACAATTCTAGAAAGAGTTATTCATTTTTGCCTACCTTAAAGAATATTGGCTTATATTCTGTGCAAGGGCACCAGTTCCCTAGCTAAATGCCAGGTCATTTTCTTCCTTAAATTTAATCTACTAATCTTTATTGTTAACGTTTTTAGAGTATAAAGTTCCTGGGAAATATTTGGTTGTGAATATTTCTAGAGTGGGGTGACCAAGAAGAACTACCCTGAAAGTGGGTAGCACCATCTCAATAGCTATAGTTCTGAATAAAATTAAAAAAAAAAAAAAAAAAAAAAGGAAGAGGGAGGCTAAACAGGTGTCTCAATAGTTAAGAGCAAATATTACTCTTGCAAAGAACTTAATCTGTTTCCTAGCATCATGATGGGTGGTTCCCAATCACCTATAACTCCAGATCCAGGAGAGTTCCTGTGTACCTCTACCCATATAGTCAAATCCTACCCTCCTCAACCATGTCCTCTGTGCCATGATGGACTGAGACTAAAGCTCAAAATCAATCCTTCCTCTCTTATGTTATTGATACGACACTCTGTCATGGAAAAAAAAGGCAGGCACAGTTACTATGGTACAACCCTTTTCTTAAGTACTTTCTACATACAAACCCCAACGAAACTCCTGTGCACATCTCAGCTTTCTGTCCATCAATCTAGTCTTTTCCTTGACTACATAGCAATAGTGTAGGACAGCAATGATCAGAGTCATTTTGCAGTCCACAGTGAACACGACTGGGAGAGTTTCACAGGTCCCCATCCTAACTGAAGGAGAGAGAGTCAGGCTTAGGCAATTTCTCACAGGGATAGACCCAGTAGAAAACTAAGTGATCAGTCTTAAACCCATGTTCAAGCAGATATTAATTAGAGCCAATAGTGAGTATATACATGGACATTTACATGAATATAAAAAATAAATATAAAGAAATGATTTTTTTAAAGAAAGAAAAGGTTTATTTTAGCCTAGGGATTCAGAGACTTAGAGTCCATAATGGTAGGGACAGCATATTAATAAGCAGGCATGGTAATAGAAGCAAGAAGTTGAGCACTTATATCTTAATCCACAGACAGAAGCAGAGAGAAAACTGGAAGTAGTTGGTGGCTGTAAAGTCTAAAAGCTTGCCTCAGGAGCATGCTTCCTCTGTCACCTCTCTATGATCTAGAACTGGCCCAAACAGTGGCAAGAAAGTGCACAAATAGAAGAACATTTCCCATTCAACTACCAGAGCCATATAATAGTAAGTACTGTGATAAGCTCTTTATAGACACCATTCCTTTTGACTTTCTATGAGTGTATAAAGTATGCTTATGATAATACTATAAGGCTCATTTCACATTCTGAAATCAGACTGTGATTACAGCCAACTGCATACGAACTTCTGGGGAAACTGACACCTGTTTACTTGTTTCTATGCTTGTCTTGTCCTTCGTTTGTGTTTTCTCCACATATTTACCTATTACCCAGCACATCAGTCACCCAGTGGATACTCTCTAGCCATGGTTCAGTTCTGAGCCATTCGACCCATCCATTACATATCCTTATTTTGCCTTTTTTCAACTTAGTTTCCACACATGTTAAAGACATGAAATTTTTGAGATGGGGATATGTACGGGGATGGAAGAGGTTTAAAGGGAGAAGAGGGGGAGGTGTAAAGGACACAAATGACATAAATGCTGTAAATTCATATATGTAATCCTCAAAAAATTAACTTTAAATAAATAAAACTATTTGCTCCTTGGAAATTTTTTTTTAAAAGTTTTGGAGTAAAATTAAAACATTCAGGTCTCATACATATAATGAAAACATGATTGTAAAGAAGTATGAAATACAAAAATTTGAAGACATTCAAATTTTGAAAATTCAAACAAATTTGCAAAGGTTTATAAAGTTTTATTCCATTTTATTTAAGTGGAGGCATTAACCTTTGAGTAATTGCATAGAATCTGAGAAAAACATGCCCAGACAGAAAACATATGATACACTAAATTGGTTTTCTTTCTGATTTTATTACTATACACTGGGAATAGGTGTTCCAATGAGGTTTGATATTCTAAATTCCTCCAGCCTATAGAAAAGTCATCCATTCCACCAGTTTCTAAGTTATAAGTCCGTTAACACAGCTTACAACATAACCTCCTTAAACGTTTCCTCTCTCTTTCTTTCACTGAACTTATTGTCCATTAAGCACTAGTTATCACCTCTTCTGTTGTGTGAAATTTTCCTGAGGGGACAAGGACAAAGGTCTGTTCATCTCAACATGGCACTGATAGCAAACCAAGAAAATTACCTCGCCCAAGGATAGCTCTGTGAAGTAGTAAGGGTATTAGGCTATTGACAGAGCCTAGGTGATACAAAGGCAGTTGCATCACTAAAATGTTCACCCAAGCATTGATGGCAATTCACAAAAGATGCAGCGTTGGGGTTTTCTGAACAGTTTGAAGGTTGTTTTGGCATTTAGAGTGTGTCTTGTCAACAGTTATTACAGCTTATAGAGTTTTGGAGAGGAGCTTTGTGACTCATACAACTTTCACAACTTCCCAGGCTTTGTAGATTTTATGCATGTAATTCTTTCCTCTATCAGGAAGTGTTTGATATTTGAGACATTATCTCCACATATCTAGTCATCTTATTTCTATTGCACTATGTTCCTTACCAAAATATAACATCCTGGGACGTTAAAAATATATGTAACTCTTTTTTTTTTTTTTTTAACCCTTTAGATTTCCATGTCAAGCAAAGACTCACCCATATAAAACAGAACTTCAGAGACAGGTCAGCGAAGGGGAGGTGACAGAAAAAGAGAGAAAGGAGAAGTAGAAGATAGCTAGAAACAAGGAAAGAAAAGATAGAGAGAGAGAAGCAGAAAGGGAGTGCAGCTTGTGTCCTGCTACATGCTAGGACAAGTGCTATGTCCTGCTGATTCCTGTGACCGCTTGCATAGTCACCCATAAATCTCTCAAGACTGTTCTAGTCTTCCCAGCCCATCTCAATCTTAGAAGCCATCTTCCCCATGTGCCATTAATTGCATGTTAGTGTCACAAAATTGCTGAAGGTTTCTCCACACAGGGTAATTTGTTTCCAAGGCAGAAAAACTTTATTTTGAACATAACATTGAATTGATTTTACAAATCTATGGCTATGTTCCACATAGGTAATTTATCTAGAGAAACTGTGATCCTTCCTCTTTCTCTTCTCTATCCCCTCAGAATGCTACCTCATCCCCAGCCTGGTTTGTCATGCAGAGTATTTCTGGTTTCTTTCTTCTTCTTGCTCCTTCAATATTCATCTTTCTTGCTGCTGCAAGGGCACCACTAACTTACTTGTTATTTGTTTATACTTTGCCTTGTTCTGTGAAGAATTTGTTGTATTACACGATTAACTGCAATAAACACATAAAGGAAAGTGTAAGCACAATACGAACCTAGGATTATGATTGATCCATTTCCGTTCAGTTGAGGTGAAAAAATTACAACAGGCAAATGAGTTAAAATGATATATCAGATAAGCAGAAGTATATGCTATAATGGAGGCCCATGGCTTGGACTGAGATAAAAATAAAATACCAAATACAAATCATATGTTCACCTCCTCTTCCTCATTCTTTTCCTTCCTTTTCTACCTCTTGCAATTTTGGAGATAGAGTAACTCAACCTGGCCTCAGACTCATGGCAATCCTACTGCCTCAGTCTCTCTAGTTTTGGAATTACAGGGATGCACAACCACACCTGCCTGTAGGCTATTGATTAACCTGAATCACTGGCTTAGAACTTCCAGGAAAACAAAAGTAAGAAGAAACCAAGGCTAGTTTTGTCATTTCTGCAGTCATCATGGTGTATGTGCAACAATCCCCCTTCCGCCAAGCAACAACAAAGATTTGCCCTGGGAAGAACTTAATTCTAGAACAGTATGTTGACATTGTTTTTTTGAATCATGACATAGAGGGAAAATAGATCAGAAGCAGGAGTCCTGGCCTTACCTAACACATAGAGGAAGAACAGTAACTGGAGATCTAATTGAAACCATCCAATCAATCAATAAATAAAAGCTTTTTAAGCATAGAACATTCAGATCATAGCAGGTTCCGAGATGATGAGAAAAGACCTAGGTTGAATGGTGACTGCCTAGCAATCTGTTTCAGCCTCTTTTGTATCGCCCCAAGCCAGTTTTGCTTTTCTCACACTTAAGCTTTATAGTCGGCCCTCCCTTGTAGTTACATCCTGGAAAGGGTATGCCGGTAGCCTTCCTCACTAGGCCATGATCACAAATATTGGGGCCAGGGACACACAGAGCTTTGGGCTAGGACTTTAATATGCCACTCACTGAAATAGCTATTTTCCTTAATGGTCTCTATCCAAAGAATAGCCCAGTGAAGGTGACATTGACTATTAACCTATTCTGAGTGTGGCAGGCCTGCACAAATGATGCCTAAATTGTTCCTCAAGAACAATTTGAGTGTGAATAGAAACTGCAAAATAGACTGTGTCATCCATGAAAAGACAACCTCATCAGACATGCAGAAGTTATTCCTCAAGATTCTCTACTTAAGGAAGCAGGCTTATCACAACAGCAGAGATATCTATGGTAATGCTTCTTCAAACCAGTAAAACAAAAGTAACAGACTTTAGCACTGATTGTGTTTATTAAATTGCTCAGCATGACATTGTTAATAGTCTCAAGAAACAATTTGGGTGTGCAAAGTGACCCAGAATAGAATATATTATGATGCTTAAGCTGTTTTAAATATCCACAGTAGCCTTTTTTTCCCCAGTTGTTGTTGTTTGTTTGTATATAAGATGCCCTTCAAGGAAGGAGATTTTAGAGACATGGGAGGTGGCTTAGTTGCCTTCATTAGAGGTCTGTATCTAAGCTGTGTATGACTTTCAGTTAATGTAAGTCAGGAAGACACATCTCAGATTTTTACTTTTCTTTTAGGTATATGTTCTAGGAGAAAGCAGTGTGTGTGTGTGTGTCTGTGTGTGTGTGTGTGTGTGTGTGTATGAGAGAGAGAGAGAAAGAGAGAGAGCATGATATGGGTATGGGTGCATGTGTGTTCACATAGCTGAGTATGAATGTATGTGTATTCATGTGTGTGTCTTTGTGTGTGTGTGTGTGTGTGTGTGTATGTGTGTGCATGTGTGTGATATGTAGCTAAGAGCAGTACATATCTCATATGTACATACATGTATATATGTACATACTTCTGTGTAGACATGTATATAGTTGTTATTTGTACAAAAATCTTTGTATCTGACTCTGCACTCATGATTAATTCAATAAAGATATAAAGATGATATTTGAAAAAGCTTTGTTACCAGGTACTAGTCCTAATGAATCCAAAAGAACTTTCTCTCCCTTCACCCCATCTCTGTCTCTCTCTCTCTCTCTCTCTCTCTCTCTCTCTCTCTCTCTCTGCCTCTCTCTCTCTCTCTCTTACACACACAAACACACACACACACACACACACAATTAAGCAATGTCCGATGTCACCACTATAAAAGCAGCATGTGTTGAAGTAGGAAACTCATAAGGAACAAGATTTGGGAGCAATAGGGACAAAATGATAATGTGCAAGAAACTCTAGAGTGTTCCCAAAGTAAAAGTTCTTTGAAGTTTGTGACCCTGTGTGGACTCACAGAAACAAAAACTCTCCTTAGAGGAAAGCCAGGAGCATTATGTTTTAGGGGGAGGAAAGGAACTAAGTCAAGAAGTGAGACGTGTTTAGTATGTATCCCAAATGTAGCAAATATTTAATATCCTCCCTCTGAAGTCTTTGATTTTTTGAAGATGTACCACTGCAGCCTGTTAACTCAAAATGTGATAACTTCAGTTTGAATATGAACACTAAATCCTCAGTTTATAATGCTAGTTGGGAACATTATGGAGTCTTCTCAGAGGGAGTGGGGTTTGGGATGGACCTTGTGTCTTTGCAGATCAGACTTAACTGCTGTCTACTCTCTACTTGCTAAGTACAGATGCAATGTTACTAGTCAGCCTTCTGATCTTGCCACCAGATCTTACCTGCATGCTGTCATGTTTTCACCTCTACAATGATGTGTCCACCTAGAACTACAAGCCAAAATAAAGATTGTCTTCCCTAAAACTGCTTTTATAGAAGAGAAAATAAGAAAATGACCTGGCTTAAAACTTATTTTTATTGCAAAACTTTATCAAAAAAAAAGTCAATCATGATCTTTTAAAAATAAAATTTAAAGCTTGAATAATTGACATATTATTGTTCTATAGTATGAAAGATATACTTAATATTGCATTTCTAAAATGTGAAAAGAATTATAGGTTCTGAAACATTTATCTCTGTGGATTTTTAACTACAAAATGGTACAATTTATAATAACAATGTGTGTGTATGTGTGTGTGTGTGTGTGTGTGTGTGTGTGTGTGCCTGTAATATGCTGCCGCCTTTTGAATAGTCAATCACTTAGCTTATTATTCTGCTCTGTGGTAGACATTATAATCCCTGTCAATGCATAAAGATTCCAAAGGCTTATTGAGGATTATTTACATGTTCAAGGTTACATAGTTCAAAACATCAAGAATGTCGTTCTGACTTTAAATGCCATTCTAAGCCCTGTGATTCTTATCAGGAGAAATGTCCATGGGAGCATAAATCTAAGAAATGAAAATGCTAAGCACAAAGTAAATAAAATGGCTATCTCTGTGATGTTGTGTGTTGTTCAAGATCAATGATTCAGTTGGCTAAAAACCTTTCTTTTTTTTGAGTAGGCAGATGAAAATAATTAACAAAGTGGGGGGAGACCTCTGCCTGGGCCACCAGGAGTCCATAGTCAACAAGCTCTAGGAGAAAGGTACTCTCCCAGGAGTGTGGAAAAGACATGAGTGGGGTTAAGTGAGCACCACTGATCACCAGAACCCGCCCAAAACCGGCAGGATACAGGGCCTGAGGAGAACTCGGGGACAGGAAACCACTGAACCTTCCAGTTTCCATCTGTGGGTGGAGACGTCTGCGAGGGGCCACCAGGGGTCCATAGCCAACGAGCACCAGGAGAAAGATACCTTCCCAGGAGCGTGGTAAAGCCATGAGTAGTGTTAAGGGGAGCAACACTGCTCACTGGGACCTGCCCGGAAGCGTAGGGATACAGGACCTGAGGAGAATTTGGTGATGGGAAACCTCTGAACCTTCCAGTTTCCATGTGTGGGTAGAGAACACTGCCTGGGCCACCAGGGGTCTGTGCCTGGGGAACTCACCCTGAGCCACAGGGCTCCAGGAGAGAGCTGGTATCCCAGGAGTGCTGAAACACATTGAGCACAGGCAAAACCACCACTTCTGTTCAAACTCACTGGATCAAGAGGGACCCTTGCAGAGTCATCAGGACATAAGAACCAAGGGACAGCTAGGGACAAGATCCTTCTGATTTCTGTCTGCACCCAAGAGCGGACCCTGTGCCACAGCTCTCCAAACCTAAACACCTCTCAGAGAGAGCTGGTCTTCAAGGAGTATTGACACAGAGGCCTGCAGGAGGGGCAAGTCACAACCAGACAGAGTAAGAGCAGCTAACATCAGAGTTAACAAGAGGGCAAAAGGCAAGGGTAAGAACGTGAGGAACAGGAACCAAGAGTACTTGGCATCATCAGAACCCAGCTCTCCCACCACAGCAAGCCCTGGATACCCCAACACACTAGAAAAGCAAGAATCAGATTTAAAATCATTTCTCATGATGATGATAGAAGAGGTGAAGAAAGAAATGAATAACACCCTTAAAGAAATACGAGAGAACAGAGATAAACAACTAGAAGCCTTTCAAGAGGAAATACAAAAATCCATTAAAGAATTACAGGAAAACTCAATCAAACAGGCAGAATTTCAAGAAAACACAATCAAACAGACAAAGGAAATGCACAAAACTATCCAGGAGCTAAAAATAGAAATAGAAACAATTAAGAAACCACAAAGGGAGACAACCCTGGAGCTAGAAAACCTAGGAAAGAGATCAGGAACCATTGATGTAAGCATCACCAACAGAATACAAGAAATA